>ML685795.1:3895773-4029290 GCA_007922175.1 Pelusios castaneus | reverse complement strand
CTTCAAAGCATCTGACGAAGTGGGATTTTCTCCCACGAAAGCTCATGCGATAAATAAATCTGTTAGTCTTTAAAAGTGCCACAGGACTCTGTTGTACATAATAAACTATTTCAGAGGGCAAATTGGGATCAACCTCTGTGAGCTACTGAAGCCAGCACTAGAATCCATCAGTGTGGAGCTTCGGAGGCCCTATCATTACTTTCCAGTTTCACAATTTAGCTAAATCCATACTACTTGACTTACTGTTTAGCTGAAGAGACACATATAATACAATTCTGGACATGAATGCACAGGCCACCAGTGAAAGTCTAATTAATGGATTTCAGAACACCAGACCTTGTTAATCTATGTGGGATTTAAGGTTTTAACTTTAAATGACTGTCTGTATGTTTAGGTGTGCCTACAACAGCCACTGGAAGTGTGCTTCTGAGTGTGGGTAGAGAGGCAAGCGCTAGCTCTGCTCAAGCTGGTGTCCTAAAAATAACTGTGGGGGTGCAGTGGCAATAGCGAGACACACAAGTACATATCCATGGAGGGGAGGAGTCAGGCAGATTTGAACTTGGATGGCTAGCCCAAATCACCACAGACACACTGCTATTTTTAATGCATTAGCACAAGGGTACCTAGCACATGTATGTCTACCCAGGCTGGGAAGCACACTTCCAGCTGCAGCATAGTCAGACCCGTACTCATATGTAGAAATACAAAAATGGGTTTTTTGGAGGGCAACACTGAGATATCACAAACAGCTTAAATTTAAAGCAGTGATGTTTGCCCTTAGTTTACCCATTCCCATTTCTGTCTGCTTAACAGCATATTGGAAAATATAGCACTTACCAGTACAAAGTAGTAAGCATACAGAGCTGCCAAGTGATGAATTACAAAAAATATATCACCAATTGCCTTCCAGTAGTAAGTAATAAGCAACAAATCTGCAAGAAGAGGGAAGAAAAACATTAAATTACTACAACGTAAGCTACCTAAGGACTATAACATTTCTTTTAAACTTTCAATAATTACTGCAAAGTAAAAGAAAAAAAATATTTTTAGTTATCTGAGCTGTGCATATATTTTAAATGACAAATGGTTTCCAACTCAATCCACCAAAAGGAAAAAAATATGAATTTTCTTTGAAGTGAATATTTCTAAGCTTAAGGCATCTCCCTCCTCCTCCTCCTTTGATAGACATTAAATGTGAAAGGAAAAAAATTAGGCCAAAGCACTAATTAAAATATTTTAGCTCTTCCAAAAATATTCATGAATCTTAATGGGAGCTGTCTGGCCACAGTTGTACGTAAGGATAGATCCGGGAACCCCTATAGTCTAGGAGGATTCATGAACCTATAAAAATTGTATCAAGAGATCCAGAGAGAAAAAGGGCACTGCCAAAATATGATGCAGTCCAGTATGGGAATGGTGCAGCAGTAGATGTTATCAGCAGGGCAGGGACCCTTAATTCTAAAAACATTTTTGCAGGCAGCCCTTTGATTTGTTGAGGACACTTTCTATAGAATAGATCTTGGTTTTATTTAGTCATAATCCACCAGTGATCAGAAGATAAATAATAAGGCTTGGGTTATCATTAAGAACAATTAATTGAGTGAAAGAGAGTACAATTGTATGCAAGAATTATAGCCATATCAAATGAAAGATATTTTCAAACTCCTTCTCATAGGATCAGACTCTGGCTTAAAATGTGTAGGAAGACAAGGCCAATGGGGGAGGAGTAAGCATGGACCCACATGGAGCTGTTTGCCTCAGCTTTGTTGGGGTTGCCAAAAATCCTGTTGCTTGCACTCTGTAGGCGCAGAGGAGAGGGAGCATATTAGAACTGCCAGCAGCTGTTGACATCCCAAATGGGATTGGAGTCAACTCCCACCCCTTCAGAATTGGCTGGGAGACCAGAGTTGAGGTCTGAAGGGTGTGCACTGTACCATCTTAAAGCATGCAATAGTAGTCACACACATAAGTGTTCCTGCAGCACCCAATAAGATGGTAAATCCATCTCTCACCACTATTAGGTTGCCTCCACAGCCTACAAATGTGGTAGTAACTTAAAAGCTACACTGGAGCCTATAGTGTTTATAGAAGCTCATCACATCCTCAGAATAAAATTTAGATGCATCTATGTAGGTGATATAGACAATGTATAATTACCAGAAATGAGGTAGCCTGTGGTAATAGCAATATTCAGTTTCACAATTGAAGGGTCACCCCTGTAAACATAAAAAATGATGTACAGTTCCAGCCTTTATAATTAAAGGTTAAATGTGCATAGGATATACAAACATCACACACTATTCCCCTCCCCCAGGGCCACTCATACTTGACCCAGCCATTAGTATCATGTGAATTTGAGTGAGGAGGAAAGAAGTTGCTAATTAGGAAGACATTCCAAAGATAGAACACATCAGCTGCCCCAGGGAGGCCAACACCAGGGATCACCTCATGCCTCAGGCAGCTAGTAAGGAACCGGAGCTGAAACTCAGTAAGTCCCCTGGCATACTGAGTTGATGAACAAGGCCAGCCAATACAGAGTGTTTGCCAGAACCTTTGCTGGCATTATTATACACTGCCCTTTTATGTCTCCTATCTGGCCCTAACTTTAAAAAAAAAATAATTTGGGGTGATAAGTATTGATTGAGTGAAGGTTTTTTTAAATTACAATCATGGATAGCTAGAGTGCAGGGGGAAATGGAAGTTATTTTCCTGTAACCAAGCTATTTAAGATGACCGTAGCATATTCTAGAGGGGTAGCCGTGTTAGTCTGTGTACAGCAAAAACAACGAGAGTCCTATGGCACCTTATAGACTAACAGATTTCTTCCGGCATAAGCTTTCGTGGGCTATAACGACAAACATCTGATGAAGTGGGTTATAGCCCACGAAAGCTTATGCCCGAAGAAATCTGTTAGTCTATAAGGTGCCACAGGAGTCTCATTGTTTTAGCATATTCTGATTCCTGGGACATGCTGACACGGTAGCTTCCTTAGATTGAGGGAACCTTCTAACAGCAATGCCCATTGGTACACTCTAGTGTCCTCTGCACCTCTCCTCATGGTTCCAAATGTTCAGAGGGTGAGGCTAAAGAAGAGTTTGTGATGTGCTAGCCACCTCAGTTCTTTCTACCACCTCAAGTCCAAAGTTGTAATTAGGACTCAGAGAAAGAGGGGAAGTGGGCAGGAAGAGGCATTGTGCAGAATCCATTTCAAAAGAACTCTGGTTGCAGATGAATAATCTTCAAGTGGCTGCTGCACATTCTCACTTTTAGGACTCTAGCAAGTACTACTCTTCACTTCATGCAGTGATACAAGGAAGCCTTGTTAAAAAGAGATTGTAATACAGCTTTACCAAATTGTGCATCTGCTTTAGATGCCACATATAGAAATATTTAATCAAGTACAAATTGAATAAGAGCTGAATCTAGGTTTATGTTATTGTCTTCTATTCAAATATGTCCAAGGAAGGCAGGAAATTGCCTAGACTATTTATCTGGCAAATGTATGGCTTGATGGAGATGATAGAGTTTCATTAAACCCTTCAGAATCTTTTTAATATATCATGACTAAATACAGTATTTTGTTCAACTAAGCTATGATGAGCAGACACAGCTGCGATGTATATTTTTACCCATGATATACCATGAGATACTCCACTATCAATTGAATAAGAGCTGAATTTAGGTTTATGTTATTGTTATACTATAATACAGGAGAGGTGTTATCTTTAGATGTCATAGAGTTATGCAAGTTGCAGAATCCATAAGGCTTATCAGCTTGAAGAAGACCATCACTGTTTGCCATGGGTTCTCCTGTAGTATTTCCAAGTACCTTTCATTACCAAGAAATTTGTAGCTGGGTAGAAGACCAGAAGCCCTCAGGAGGCAGCTTACTTAACTGGTCTGTTTTCTTAGAAACTGCCAGTCCAGATGCTGGATTTAACCTGGTATTTCAGCCAGATGTAATAAATCATCTAAAACCAAAGCAGTCAGTCTCAGAGGGTGAACTCAGAATATGATGGCATATAGTTGTCTAAGGGCCCTCTAGTTTTTCTTCAGATAATGTGTCTAGGACAAATAAAGGCACCC
Organism: Pelusios castaneus; assembly: GCA_007922175.1. NCBI lineage: Eukaryota > Metazoa > Chordata > Testudines > Pelomedusidae > Pelusios > Pelusios castaneus. Next base: position 4,025,204 of record ML685795.1, on the reverse strand, counting down.
ATTCCCATGGTACTGGGAAGCTTGATGGATCCCAGATGGGACAGTTCAGATATAGGACATTTCCTTTGGACCCTTCTGGAAAAGGTTGTCTTTCTTCAACCCTTTTAAATTCAAGATAATACTCAGGGAAAAGCCAATATAGCTGCAATGCCCACAGTTGTTGCTCTTAGTCCTACTAATATCTGGCAGGCAATTACCTATCGTAATTCCTGGAGGAGACAGGGTGATTTCACAGTCTGAATGGTTGGAACCTAGAGTTTCAGTAACTAAGTCTCAGTAGTAGTCTCTAGGTTTGCTGATCCATCTCCTAGGACAGGAAGATTAAGAAAGGGAATCAGGCGGGTTGTAGTGTGATTTTAGATCCAAGAAAGTTTCCAAGAGTGACAACAGTGGCGTGGTTAAGTCTAAAGGCCAAGCTATTTCCTTGAGGACCAGTAGGGAAGATTCACACATTGTAACTACTGAATCAGGTAGCAATAAGCAAATGCAAATATTACCAGTAAAAGGCCACCATCTCGACTTACCTGGGGCTGGTTAGATTGAGCCAAAAGTTCTTCCTTTTGCTTCACAGAAACACAGAATTGCCATACCAGATCAGACAACTGATCTTTCTATTCCAGTATGATACTTCAACAAAAGGCTCAAATACTTCCAGAGTGGACAATTATAGACTAGTCTGCTCAGTTGTGACATTTCATCTTAATTCCTATCAGTTAGTGGTTTACTTAAGTTTTGAAACATACCTTCGTTCTCCCAACAATTATTCTTTCCCATTCTCACAAAGTTTGCTTTCTCCCTCATTTTCATTACCTTAAAAAAAAAACAACCTAAGTAGACCCTAAAGTCACAAACTGTATTAAGAATGAAGAAAGGAAAAGAGTCACTAATATGTAACCTTCCATACCATCACAACTCAGTTGAACAATTACCCAGTGTTTCATTGCAACTTGTCCTATTGTTTGTTAGATTCAATCATGTGTAATGCTTGAAATTAGATCCTTAACTCTTCCTTGGAGGGAAAATATCTTCCTATGGATCCAAAAAGAACCTGACACAGTGGTGTCCAACGCTAACTCGGGTCTGTAGACATCACCATAATCTAAATAAATAATTTACAGTGACTGCCTAATTAAGTTTAAGGTTCACATCTATGCAAAACCTTGAAGATAACCCACCTAGCTGTCTCCACACACAGATCCAGAAGCAATTCAGAAAAGCTGTTCTAAAGGCTTGGGACCTAAGGCTTTACCCACAACTAACTTGGAATACCACATAGCTACCCACAGTTACAGTACAGTGAGGGAGCATGTGGCAGAAGCAAGGAAGTGAAGCTGGGTGTGAGGGAAGGCATTTGCAAGTTATAGTAAGCTTTTGAAAACTTGCAGTTTGCACATAGTCAGTAGAGACTTTCTAGAGTTTAACAGCTAAAAGTCTCTGAAGATTTCATCCTCACTGAACATGCTCAAACCTCTTGTAAACTACTAGTGCTGATCAGACTCTGCATGCACCAATCAATGAAGCCCAAGGCTAACGGGCTTCAGAAGCACCTTCTCTGTAATGGCTGTTCCAGGCCAATAACAATAATCTGTTTATGCAAAATAAAAATACCGAGCACTTTTCACCTTCAAAATGCAGTTCAAAGTTTGATTTGATCCATAAAGGTGCTGCATGCTCTCAACTTCCCCTGAAGCCGATGGAAATCAAGGGTGTTTAGAATCTTGCAGGACAGAACCTTAAACAATCCTCTGAGAGGAAATACTTAAACGTATTATCCCATTTTTACCAAAGAAAAAGCAAATACAAAGGTGTTAAACGACAAGCCCAAAGCCAAGAGACAAGTCAGTGGCAACGCTGTGATTTAAACCCATAACTTCATAGCACACAGTCCTGTTCAGTACATCTGACCATACTGCATTCTGTTACAGATCTGTAAACAACTGAATAGTATGAAATGCAGTCAATATATGTCCTGTTCTTTTCAAACCAGATAAAATATTTTTTGCATTTAAGTTTAGTCAGATTCCCATGTTGTGATTCAGTTTAAAATGAAGTTAGGGTGGAAACTTTTAAATGCCTTTAAAAAAAGTTTAATTATATAGGTAAAACCAACTACTTACATAGCTTTAAAGAAAGGGAAAAATCATTCATAATAAAGGATAGCAGCTTCAGTTTTCTGGTAACAATTTCATTAATCAACTCAAACACACACAATCCTGTATTATACCACAAAATCTGTTGGGTGAATGGGAAGACAGGACATACACCAAGGACCAAAACTAGTAAATTTATTTTCTTTTGAGTTTTTAGTAGCGTGCAGGAAGATCTTCTAATTAGCTTGAAGAACTACTGAAAATCAGTTACAGGAGGAGCTGCAGCATTTATTAGAGAGAGAACATCTGCTTTACAAATGCCTTTTGGGGGAAGAGAGAAGGATTGAAAAATGGATAGTGTCTTCATTTTATTAAAAAAATTCTAACTTAACTTTGGGTCATTTCTCTCCCCCCCCCCCCCCCGCCCCCATACAGACATTTTGAGTGTGCAATGATCTTTGGTGTTGCACTTTACAAGTAAAATAGTAAATAGATGCAAATACTGATGTCAAAATTGCAGTCATCTTTTTGACTGTTTCGGGTTATATTTTCAGCACAGTACATTAAAATTGGAGATTAAATTTCAACTAAGAGTCCTGAGAAATGTGTTTCTGTTTCACTTTATAGAACTGTGATATTGTAGTCCTATAATGGCATTTTAGTTCGCAAATAATTTGGATTTTACCAGATAGTCAGACAGACATACAAATGGCCCTCTACATTGTAAGAGAAACTGAGTGACAATTTGGCTAATTAATACTCTGGCATGATAGCAACAAGATAAAGATGTGGGAAAACAGGGAACAAAGAAAGAAAAGCCATTTTCTTAAAAAGTCAGCTTGATAAAATTTGCCTTACCAGACATGGTCAGCATTAACAGCTTCATCATACAACAAGATATATACACAAAAAGCACCAACCACCAACGCATGGAATGTGGATACTGTCCTGAAAAAAAGATTATTATATATATTACACTTGTGATTACAAATTCTGAATGATATACAAAAGTTCTTGTACTATAAAGGCATTTCATTGTTTATATTTATCAGTTCATGGAATTACTTATTTTTAATAGACAAAAATACATATAGAAGGAAGAAAATATTAGTTTTTGTTGCAATCAATGCTTCCTTATTTTTTATTGTGACAAAATAGTTAGAACATAAAATTAACTTACCTTGATAGCTGTCCCATTTACTGACACAACTTAAAAAGCAAACTCATGACTGGGCTCTTTAAAATTGATTCTTCCAGCAGTGTTCAATTTGTTAAATGAAGTAAACCAAAAGGAGACTTTATACTTAATACAAATTGGTCTACATATGCTACATTAGGAGATTTCTGTTTGCAAGAACCAATTTAATAGCTGAGGTGCTTTTTTGTTCTTGTTTTTATGTTTGGTGGGGGGGGGGGGTGGAGATGAAACAGAAACTCTAGCACTGACAGTTTCAAAGAGAAACAGTCTTGTGTATATTAGCCAGCTTCTAGCTCTCACAGAACACTGACTAGCACTAGACAGCAACACTCAAATATGAGCATCGTAGGTGTGCTGAGGGAGTAGCAGCTACAGTATGAACAAGCATGCTTATTTTAACAGACAGCTTCATCTTCAGCACAATTCTTGAATTTAATATATTCCCTCCCCTGCATAATCACTTCCCCTTAAAGATGGCTTTTGAAGGGTGTCCAGCAGCAACCAGTCTAGGCCAAATGCCTGCAAATTTCAAGCTGGATATATTCCACGGAAGGCATCATAATTTGGGATACATAGATACATAGATCCAAAACATACACATTTTGAAATGTGCTAACTAATCATTGCTCATCAAATTGTGGATTTAAAACACTGCACAGTCAGACACAGAGGAAACCGCCTTCTCTCTCCAAACACCTCCACATACAACTTTTTTAATTTTAGTACAAAAGAAAAAGCCCAGGTGCAAAAGATATTTTTACAATAAATATTTTTAAAATGAAAGATTAAAAATTACTCATGGCCATACAACCCCCGCTGCCACCCGAAGCCTGCTTTAAAGCAGCCGCCTGGGCTTCTAGGGTCCCCAGCGGCATCCGCACCCAGGTACGATGGGGCAAATGCTGAGCCCCCTGGCACTTGGCAAGGAGTGCCCCCCCCTGCCACTGTGGACCTGTCCCAGGTCCACCTAGCCCCTACAAGTTGACTTAGGCATCCAGTGTGGACGTTCTAAGTCGATTTGTCAGGGTCCCCTTTAAGTCAACTTAATTTTTGAGTGTGGACATACTAAGTCGACTTAAAGTTGACTTTAAGTCGACTTAAATTAACATGTGTAGACATAGCCCAAGTGTTTGACCATGGCTCCTGGGTTTTCTGGCTGATCAGTATATCATAAGGCATCTGCAATGCTGCTTTAAGCTATCATCTGTCCTGCTTCAGCACCATTTCCAGGAATGTTATACTTTAAAAGCTGTTTAGCTGAGTTCCCTATTGAGGATTTGTACAGCTGGAATTACGATAGTGTGACCAGATGACAGTGAGTGTGAAAAATCAGAACAGGAGAGGGGTGGTGGTATTAGATGCCTCCTTGAGACAAAGCCCCAAATATCAGGACTGTCCCTATAAAATTAGGACATTTGGTCACCGTAAACTAAGATAATTGCTTCTGAAATTCTTAAGTGTGAAGACACACATATTTCTGCTGCATCACAGTTGTAGACTGACACTTTTAATCTGTTGTTTATATTATTTGATTCCTGTAGTTTGCTGTGCTCATGATTAATCTTTGCAAAAAATCAATTTAATATTGATACTACAATAAAATAATACTTTGAAATTATTCATGCAAAGCATTCCTTTGCATTTTTAAAGTGTAAATTCACACACTTTAAAAATGCAAAGGAACGCTTTGCATGAATAATTGGTCAATGGTTTCAAGGCATATATTACACTTGATTTAGATTTCTAAGGGCTTGTACAGACTACAGCCTTATTGCACGGTAACAAGCTTTACCGCGCGATAAGGCTGTGAGTGTACACACTATAATCTTGCTTGTTGCGCGGCAACAGCCCTCTTGCCGCACCACAGGTAAACTACCTAAACAAGCATAGATAGGCTTACCACAGAACAGCTGTTCTGCGGTAGAGCCAGTATGTACGCTCTTTGCACTTTTGAAAGGCTCCGGAAATGTCCCAGAGTGCCAGTCAAGGCCACTCTGGGACACCGGAGCAGCCAGTGTACAATGGGGGCTGAGGCAGACAGGGACACTGGCAGGGTGGGCAGGGCTCTGTCCTGCCCTGTGGGGGGGCACGTCAGGCTCTGGCTGTGCCAGCCACCCTGGCAGGGAGGGCAGTGGGGGAGCCCTGAAGCCCTTTAAGTCGACTTAAAGTCGACTTAGGGCTACTCTGCGTCCACACTGGCTAAGTCGACTTTCATTTTCCTTAAGTCAACTTAAGCTGCTGCTTAAATCAACTTAAGGAAAATGTAGTGTGGACGCAGATTAAATTGAGTCGACTTAAGCAAGCTTAAGTCGACTTAATTTGTAAGTATAGACGCACCCTTGGTGACTACTGGACCACAGAAAGCAAATGAAGAATGGAAAGCGAAAGAAAAAGTATGCTGGCTCAGTCACTGCCTGGATGCATAAGGGCCACATTCACCACTGAGAAACTGAGGCAGAGTGAAAAGTGTATGACTGGAAGAAATACAAACAGCACACAGATAAGGGAATTATGTGATAAACTTCAAGGATAAAAGACATTTACTGGAACATATGAACAATATATTAAGCTATAGCACTTGTGGTAATGATGTACAGAAAAGATATGAGTGGGAAAACAACAGTCTATGCCAAATGAGGTGAGAATGCAAAGAAGAATTCTACCATGATAAATACAGAATACCTACACTGTTAAGAGAAGACAATGGATACCAGACCAGAACTGCATTATGCTAAAGCCAAAGGCAAGTCAAGCTCCTATGGCATTTAATCTAATATTTTGTCATATACTGAAGGTGAGATTTGGAATCAAACCTGGTACAATTACAATCTACCAATGTATGTGTTGACATAAGTAGAGCTGAAGGAAGAAACTGATTAATTTTACAATGATCTACAGAAAACAATACAAGACATTTCAAGACAAGATATGTTATTGGTTATGGGAGATATTCATATTAAAGTAAGAGCAGATTGGAATTGAGCAACACACAGGTTTGGAACAGGTGAAGAAAACAAAAGAGGAGAAAGGCTACTGAGATGATGACTATACTAGAGCGCTTACATCAGGACAGCTGTACGGATGGATGCAGTTTTGTGTAGCCACTCTATGACATAATTAAACTACCCCCAAAGAGCAGCTGCATCGTCCACACTGGTGCTTCTGTCGGTGTACCTGATGTCACTCAGGAGGATATTTTTACCCCACCCCTGAGTGACGTAAGTTAAACCAACGAAAGTGGCAGTGTAGATGTAGCCTTGAGTCTCTGCCTAAGCAACAACAAACATGCTATTTCAACAGAGAAAGCTGTGCAGAGGAAGCAAACATGTATATCACTGTGACGCTGGCAAACTGGGTGCCAGCTCTTGCCAAGACTTTAGGCCTTGGTCAAGCACTGACAAATTCATTGCTGGAAACCAGTCTGTTTTTTCTGTGCACTTGTATAGTTAAGATGGGTATTAAGCATATGAGTGTTTTTAGACTTTATGAAACATTTGTAAGTTGCTGCACACATTAATCTCACCTATAGTATCTTTTTCACTAGGTATATGGTAATAGCTATGTTTTTGCTTTATAACTGTAAAAAACTATGTTCTCTGAAACTGTGAACCTGTCAGGAGGGATCTCCTGCTCTGCAAGGAGGCTATCAAAACTAAATGGGAACAAGGAGTCTGGTGGCACTTTTAAAGACAAATGAAAGCTCATGCGATAAATAAATGTGTTAGTCTTTAAAAAAGTGCCACAGGACTTCTTGTTTGTTTTGCTGAACTAGACGAACACTGCTACCCCTTTGGAACTAAATGGGTGATTGTGGGACATCCCAATACAAAGACTTTGTTAATTGCCCCTTCTGCACTCATGAAGGCTATGTCTACACTTGCACTTTTAAGTCGACTTTAACTAAGTCGACTTAACTAAGTCGACTTTAAGTCGACTTAAGCCAAGCTTAAGTCGACTTAATTTACCAGTGTAGACGCAGCCGAAGAGACTACATGCAAAATGGCTCATCCCATCATCTTGAATTTTGGAAGGAAATAATAATAGCTGACAAGAAAAATATTTCATCTGTCTCTTTTGCTGTTTGAACTATGACAGAGCCAGCTCTGTGAAAAAGAAGTAGAGCTCCTTTGGGTCTTTCAGAGTAGACAGATTACTATAGCACTGCCACTTTTGGAGCCATAGACTGTAACTCATTTGTATATACAAGTCTGCTTGCTTTAACCTTGTAATAACTCTAGTTTCTTTTCTGAGTTAATAAATCTTTAGTTAATTTGTTGCAGAATTGGCTATAAGAATTGCCTTTAATCAGATAACTTAGGTACAAATCTGGGACTTGGAGCAACCTGAATATTGTGTGATCTTTGTTGTATAGCAACCAATTATCACTAAGTCCAGCTTGCCTGGGTGGCAAGATAGATGGGAATGCTCCTGGGGACTGTCTGCAACTCTGTGTAAGACTGTTGAATTGTTTCAGGAGCTCAATATTCATTACTGGGTCAGTGAAATCTAGTTTGGGGCTCCTGCCCTGATTCCTGCCAGTCTGCCCTGAGATTGGCACTCATGGTCATGAATCACTCCAGACAGCATCACAATTATCTAATGGATTATTGAAGAATATGATTAGCCTTTGTATTTGTGAATCACAGGTGGAAATCAATTGTTGTTGCTGTATAGATCACTTAAAGTTGATGTCAGAACAGATCATAAGTTAGTTCTGCCATCAATTAGGTTGAGGCTGACAGCAATTGAAAAAGTGCCTAGAACTAAGATCTATGACGTGGACAAATTGAAAGAGACAGCTATGAGGAAAGGATACAGAGAAGCCATGCAGAAAAGCATCATACATCTGATGAAAGACTAAATGAACAATGACGAGACACAGGGCAATATAAAAAATGAAATTACAAGAGTTGTTAAACAGGTGTTGAGTTACAAAGCCAAACGAAAAAAGAAAAGTGGAAAATGGATTAAATGCTGTAAATGTAAATGCTGACAAGCGTAGGAAGCTGAAGGAGAATAAAAAAAAGAGGACGGAGAGTCTAAGAACTGAGTAAAATAGGCTGACCAGAGGTAAAACAGAAAGCAAAGACAGACAAAAACTGGATAAGCAAACAGTGTAAATAAGCAAAACATTACATGGAAAAATGCAACATAAGGGTTGTATTGCAAAACAAGAGAAGTGAATAAATAAGACATGCATTGCAGATGTTGAGGGTAAAAGTCAAGTGCGGGTAAATGACTGAGGATTAACAAGCAAAGATCTCAATGGAAAGTTTGAAAAAGAAAAAGGATTGGGGAAGTGACAACATAACCAAAAGCTTCTGCAAGCAGGCAAGAAACAAATGGTAAAGGGAATGCACAAGCTCTGCAACAAGATTTACAAACAAGGACCAGGGTTCAGCGAATGGGGGAAAGCAAGAGTAGTACCAATTTATTTAAAAAAAAAAAAAAAAGAGATAAGAGGGAATGCAAAAACTAGAGTGGATTCAGCTTAACGAATGTGCTGGGAAAAGCATTCAGCAAGACACTGAAGAAATTGAAGGGGTGTATGGAAGCAGCACTATCAGAGGAATAAGCCAGATTTAGACCAGGACAATATATAATAGATCACTCATCTCTGATAAGACAAACAAGGAGTCTGGTGGCACTTTTAAAGACTAACAAATTTATTGAAGACAAATTGGGATATTCTCCCACAAAAGCTCATGCGATAAATAAAATTTATTAGCCTTTAAAAGTGCCACCAGACTCCTTGTTTGTTTTGCTAAACTAGACTAACACAGCTACCCATTTGGAACTTGTGATAAGACAGTTACCATAGAGGTACACAGATCACAACCAAATCCGTCACGACATCTTCAAACAGGCTTTTGACAGCATTTGGCAGAAACGGTTATGGCAAGTTGTGAAACTATATGGCATCCCCCCAAAATTGATCAAGCTATTAAAAAGACTTCTACAGCATTTTGAGTGCAGTAAGAATAGGCATGAAGCAGACAGAATGGTTCAGGACAAGAGTAGAAGAGAGGCAGGGATGCACACTGTAATCCTATAATCAGTTTTGTTAGCTTGGCACTGGAAGCAGTAATTAGTGAAGTACCGAGAGATGAAACAGAAGTCATATTATGTTGTAGGATAATGCATAACCTTAGATTCACAGACAATACTGACCTCTGTATTAATCAAGGAGGATTTACAGAGAATAATTGACAAGATAGATCATGAAAACAGAAAATTCAGATTGAAGAGCAGCACAGAGAAGAGAAAAATTATGACAATTGGAAGACAAGAGAAATAGTTAAAAGATCAAACTCAGAGACAAAAAAAACCCATATGAACATATGAAAAAGTGTGTGTGTCTTGGAGTACCAGTATTGCAGAATGGGAATTGTGAAGAAGACATCAAAAGAAGAATGAGATTAGTCAATACCACATTTGAAAAACTCTACAAAATTTGGAAGGTTAAAGACTGTTAGATAAAAAGAAAAATCAGTTTCTATAACGATCAGACCGATACTGCACTATGGGTTGAAATGTTGGAGTAGAGGAGAAGCTAGTGAACAAAAGATTTTGACTGCAGAAATGAACTAGCTGTGGTGAATAGCGAGTTCCAAGACTGCAGAAATCAAAAAATGAAAAGATAAGAAAATGACTAGAGCAAGAAATAAAACTCTTACAGAAGATTCAAGAAAGAGTACTGCAGTGGTTTGGACACTTATCAAGAATGGATCCAAAAAGGATGCTATACATAGAAATACTTACCAGAGTGCCAGGAACTAAAAATAGAGGAAGACTGAAGATGCGTTGGATAGACACAGTGAAGAGAGTGACATAGAACAAAAAGGTTTGAAGATGAACAAGCTAGGACAAAATAGAAAGAGGTGGTCAGACTTCATGCAGCCCCATTGTTGCTGCTGACCAAGACTCAAAGAAGCATTTCAGTTCCATCTGAAAATACTTCAGGCAAGCATGCAGTAAGTCAGATTTTTTTCCTGCCATTTGGCAAATGCTGTTTGCTTTAATGCTGTTAGTAACAATGGTGATGGTTAAAAAGGCAATAAAGTGATTTTTAAGTAAATTATGGTAGAGGAAATCAAGTGATTTGACTAGCTAATAAGTCTGAAAGCAATTCTAGTAATAGAGGACATTTTTTTCAGGCTCAGAATTTAAAACAACATATAATTTTTAAAACATATAAAAATTACAACGGAACATTTAAGCATGAAAATTGTGCTATATTAATTCACATATAGTTGAACAAGATTGTGTGCTGTACAAAATCAGAGAAGCTGTAGTTTCTTCTTTTATCATTTAAAGAAAAATTAGTCAAAGAGGGGGCCCAAAACCTAACTTTCATGTGCAATACCAGTGATGTTAATGGCCACATACAAATAAATAAGGGCTAATCACAAGAGAGGGGGGTCTACAGATAAGTCCCACAGTTACTGACCATGGATTGTTCTCTGAAAACTCCAACTCAATATGCAGCAGCAGTCGAAAAGACTAACAATATGTTAGGAACTATTAGGAAAGGGATAGAAAATATCATAATGCCACTATATAAATTCATAGCACACCCCACATTGAATACGGTATCGAGCTCTGATTGTGAATATAGTGGAACAGGAAAAGGTTCAGAAAGGGCAACAAAGATGATCAGGCTTATGGAATGGATATGATTGAGGTCTATAAAATCGTGAATGGTATGCAAAAGAGTGTTATTTATGTTTTCGGATAATATAAAAACTTGGGTTACCTGATTAAATTAACAGACAGCTAGTTTAATACAAACAAAATACTTTTTCCACAAAGTACTTTTTCACACAATGCACAACTAACTTGTGGAACTCATTGCCATGCTATTTTGTGATAGTCAAAAGTATAATCAGGTAAAAAAAAGAACTGAATAAATTAATGCATGATAGATCCATGAGAGGCTAATGGTCAGAGATGGAACCTCATGCTTAAGACAGCCTTAAATCTCTGACTACCAGAAGCCAGGAGTGGAAGACAAGTGTAGATCATTCCTGTTCTGTGCACGCCTCCTGAAGCTCTGGTACACACTGCTAGCAGAAACAGGATACTGAGTAAGATGAACAGTATGATGTAGTATGGCAGCTCTCATTTCCTTATTGCAAATAAGAATCACTTTGGCAATTAGTACAATTTTGCAGTTGTTGCTCTCTTGTGGCTCTGTAGATGAGAGTTTGCTGTGTGGGAGTTGGGGGAAAGTGTATCAGAGGGCCAATGTACTACTGGCGCTCTTAAAAGCTATATTACTTCAACACGGAGATAGGCATAATGTCTCTAACGGGTGACACTGGGGGAAAAAGAGGGGCAGGGGAGAGTAAATTGGGCCTTCAAATGCAGCTCCTACACTTCCTTTTGTATATGCACCATATGTTTTTCACAAACACTGCTCCCCTCCTCTGCACACATGTAGGTTTCTGTCCTTTAGTTGTGGCCTGGCCCAGCCTTCCCCATCACTTTTCTGTCTAACGCTATTGGTGTAATAGTTCTCCCTATCCTAGAGACCAACAAACCAAGAACTAGGTCTGGAGCTGCTTTCTATGTAGTGGCATTAGGGAAGTGGAAAGAAGAGATTACTCACCCTATGGAGTAACTGCAGTTCTTCAAGATGTGTGTCTCAATGGATGCTCCTATTCAGGCATGCATGCACCTTAAACACCTTTGATCAGAGATTTTCTGCTAGCAGCATCCATTCAAACCATGCATCCTCATGACCCACACCCAAGCTATATAGAACTGTGCAGGCAAACCACCCTCAGTTCTTTCTCTACCATGAACTCCATCAAGGATATGCCAAAGCAAAGGAGAAGGATGAGTAAATGGAGCACCTAAAGGGGGGCACATCTCAAAGAACTCCTATTAACTTCACAAGATAAGCAACTCCTTTTTCTTCAAGTTGCATCCCTATGAGTGTTCCACTTCAGCTGACTTCCAAGTAATATCCCTAGAAGGGAGCTTCAAAATAGAGTCCAGTACTGAGAACAGAACTGCACTACCAACTGCTACATCAGATCAGCATGGAACAAAGCCAATACTACCCTAGCAGGAGATTGGGTGGTAACAATTTCTTAGAAACTGAAATACACCCCAAAATTCACCCAGTAGGTTAATACACCTTTCCCATTGTAGGTGAGAAAACATTGAAAACCCTTCCACTGAAGAAGGAAAGGCTGTTATTATAGCCAAATGAACCTTGACGAGATACTTGATAAGTCTGTTTTCTTCAGATGTAGCAGAAAACCCCAGATAAGCAAAAACTGAAGAGTCAAGGTGCCGGTTGCTGATATTCATACCAACAATTAAATCTTTTCCACTTCTGAAAGTAAGTATTATGAGTAGATTCTTTGCTGCTGTTTAATAATACTCACTGTATCTCTTCAGAACAGGTAGATTCTATCCATATGAACCACTGAGGAGCCACGCCTTGAGGCAAAGAACTTACAGGCCGAAACGTTTAAAAAGAAACTCTCCATACAGCCTTTCTTAGCCTCAGCATGGGGCATGAGGCTGTGTCAGGAACGGGCACGTGTCAAATGGACCTTGCCACCAGTAATCTCCCATCGAAGACGTATGCGCACGTCAAGCGGAGCACCCATAGGAGGGACACTACTCAAAGAAGAAGGAAGACTTTTTACATACACCTTCCTTCTTTGCACTCCTGAACAAGCATTTACAGTAAACTAGAATGAATTTTGCTTAGGTCTTCACACAGATCTGGGTGGGGAAGGCCTTCCAATCTCTTTCCTTTACTAAAATGCATTACAATGAAGAAACATTCTAAAAATTCATTAAACATTAGCTTTGCAACTTACCCTTTCATTGCTTTTTTAAAATCTTTACACTCAAACTTCATCTTGTATTCTTTTAAAAGGCATTTATAATGAAGAGGAGCATTTGTAATGTCATCTCTTCAAACAAACCCAGACTCCTGAATTCGGAATCTGTCAGGTTCTCCAGAAATTTTTTGCTTTAACATGTATTTTCATAATTTTTACATCATCATATATATATACACTGACATATATTTGGGAGCTAAAATAATTGTATTTCGTTTTTAACCCATTACCTTGAGTTCCACTCAATCTTCCTTTTTTGGTTGAGATTGGTAAAACCAGGAGTTATTCTTGTTGATGCCCAAGAACTTAGAACATGGAACAGAAGCTGAAATATGGTAAAACTGGCAACAGCAATGCCAATAATCAGTTTGCTGGAGGGAGCCATTATTCTTCAGCCTGTTAAGAGGAATGGCAGAATTATTGTCTCAGTCCAGGCATTATTAACTATTTTGTTTAGTAGCTTCAAAAAGTATTTTCAGCCTTCATGACAGTAATTTAAGGAAAAATAAAAATAAAATGTAGTGCTATACAATACTCAATAGCCTTAAAATGTAAAACATTGGTATGTTAAGTAGCCATTTGAGTTGCCCTATATTAAATAGTGAATCTGTTCTGTCTGCTCCTGAAAGGGAAGAGGAGGGGAAGTGGATGCCATGCACTACCTTGGGTAAAAACTAACTGATTAAAGACCATTTTGACCTGCATCACAGAAATAGTTTGATCTCATCCAGTCATTAGTACATCTCAGTTTAACAGTACAAGGCAAGGCAGCAGCAGAAAATCTTTTTGGAAGGGAAGACCTCTAACTCAGGAACTCCTATTTCAAACAATCCCAAATTTGGATGACCAACTATCTCCTGGCACCCCTCTGATGTACATCAAATTCCAAAGCAATCAGCTGGATTTTAGAGCACTTACAAGAGTTGAGCTTAAAAGCATATAAAATGGCGAGAACAGGAGCACGCTAGCCACTTTTATGTATTTGTGCATGTACCCTGCAAAAAAATATACATTTTCTGAATACTGTTCTCAAGTTGGGTCACCCATAGATTTAGTGGGTACCATGCACTTCCTGGGGTAAAACTCAATAGAGTAAAATATTTTGATCCACAGAATTCTAGCTCTGCACAAAAATACCAACCTAGAAACTTTTTGAAAAATGGCTATTTTTTGGTGCTTGTATCTCCACAATGCTCAGATCAAGTGACCCCAAATTTGAATCATTATCTGTATTCTGCATCCTCCTAAGACCCACCAAATTTCAAAGGAATAAATTTCCTTTTCCATTTTTATAAGAAGGGGTAGTTTTTTGCACATTAATGAAAATTTTGAGCTAACTTGAAATTCTACTTGAGAAAGATCAAAGTGTTACATTTTAACTCAGGTAAAATAAAGGAGTCAAGGCTGTGCATCAAGTCACAGACAAGCATAAACAAAGAGCAGTTCAATCATAAAACCTTTTATGTGAGGGAGTTAAGTTAGCCCTAATTGTGTATCTTGTTTCGTTTAACTAACTTAACTTTTACTAAGACTTCATATTTTAAACACAAACACACAGGGCTAGATTCAAAAAGGGGACTTTGTTGCCTATGGCCAACATTTAAGTGCCACTGGCATCCATTTAACTCAGCTGCCATCTAACCCTGAAAGGCACCTAAATTTCCACTAGTAAAGTCCCCTCAGTGCCTCCATTTTTGCCAGTGTTCATGTGCAAAGCTGCCTACATCTCGGTGGCACAAAGCTACTCAGCACTTAGCTCATACCTAAACTCTGGTGGGATTCACAAACAAGAAGGTCCCCTGCCCACATGGTAGGCATGCTTAGAGCACCACTGACCTGCACAAAAGATAAGGAAGAGCAGCTCTCCGTATATCAAATAGCCCCGTGATTCCAAACAGTATGTCATGCTACCCCAGTTAGCTGATGTATTTTATTTTATAAACTCTCTTGCTCCTAGCAGCATAGTAGCTGGACATGTGAAAGCACAATGGACACATTTTTTTTAATGAAAATTTTTTTCCACTGAAAAATTCAGATTTGGATCAACAAATATATTTCACATTCATGTTGAATTCATCACCTTTTGATTAAAAATCTGAAAAAGCTAAATGCTTTGCATCAAAATTTTTAAAACAAAATGTTTTGCTTTTCAATTTGAAATGACTTTTCATTTCAAACTCTGGATCAATTACAAAAATTAAGTAAATATTTTATTTTGACTCAGATGAAAGATTCTGTAAGACCATATACAAAGTACTGTATGACCTTTTCAATTTGGCCGCTGAACCAAAAAGAAAAAAAGTTATTTGCACAACTCTAAATGACAAATTCAGATTGCCCACAGCCCAACTTGATCCATCATTTCAAATGACATCTTGTATTCAAATAAAAAATTAAATGCTTAAACAACTCCAGAAATTAGTAATATTCCCCTGCCGAAAACAAACATCAAGATGAATGACATGCTGCAATATCACTTATGAAAAAGCTTATTTCCTCCAAGCTTTCAGATGCATCAAGAGTCTTTAGTAGGGAAGAGATAGAAAGGGTAATAGTGGTACCTAATGTTTTAAAATTGCTATTTTAAAAGGACGCCCCCCGCAAAAAAACTCCATATGAATACGGTTAGTTTAAGAACAGAAGTCTAGGAAAACAAAACATTTTTCCTGAAGTGTCAGTTTTAAAGTATTAGGTGGGTGGAGGGGAAGGAAAAAGAAAGAAAATCAATTAATTCTATTTTTTTAATTTGTTGAGATACAAACATTTACTATAATGTCCAACCACCAGATATTGGGGCTCCAGCTAATGGAGGAGAGCTCGGGTGTAAACAAACTGAAGTAATAATAAAATGTAATGACTAGCATCACCCGAGAGGGCGGATAGTCACAGAAACCAAAAGCGAACAGCACACACTGGCCTTCACAGCGCTCGTTTTCAGTAAGATACTACCTGGAGAGAAATCAGGACATCGGGGGCTGAGCAAGTCTCCCTTTACAGGCATTAGTTTCTCTTCAATGCAGCATTTCGAAGAGGCTGGACCAGCTCCCCAGCAATGCCGAGAGACGGGACTTGATGCAATCTGACAGCAAGCCGCTTGGACTAGTGGGCAGAAAGGGGATCTGCCTCTCCTTTCCCCGCTCCCGGCTGGGGCTGCCCAGCCCCTCACTCCCGGCAGGCGGGGGCGGGAGGAACTGGAACTTGCCCCTTGCAAGACTGAGAAGGGATGCACAGCCCGGCGGCCCCGACGTTCCCAGCCGGCGGCCCTGCCCCGGGCAGCAGCGATCGTCCCCTGCCTCCACCCGCGCGCCCTTACCTGCGGCGCGAGCTAGCGTGGCCGCAGCTCCTCCCCCATCCCTGCCGGGGCGCTGCGGCGCGGAGGAGTCCTTCGCTCCCACAGCGGTGACGGGCTGCGGCGGAGCCGAGTCGGCGGCTGCTGTGACGCCGCTCGCGGCGGGATCGGGTTACAATAGCCTCGGCCTTAAAGGGGCCGAGCCTCGGCCACCTGCGAGGGAAGCCACGCCGCCGCCTGTTGGTGGCGGGGGAGGCGCGGCGAGGCGTCCGCGCGGCGTGCACTGAGGTGGGGCTTCGGCCCCGTGGGCTTGGGGGAGGTGGATCAAGTGCCCCCTTTCCCCAAACATGCTGCCCCGTGCAGAGACATTTAGGGTGTTTGGAGGAACTGGGGAGACTCCACGCATGCAGAGCCCCATCATGCAGTTATGGGCTGCCCAGGGAACATCTTTAGTATCTTCAGTGCAGTATCTGAAAGTATATGCATGTGCTGCTCTTAAGAAACTCAGCCTCGAGTTTTTCTAAGGATATGTCTAAATTGCTGGTGGCAATGGCTGGTGCGCTCTTCCGGGTGCCATTGAGCCGTCTGTCAAGCTGCACTCAGACACTCTCGGGCTTGACGATATACCTCCAGCCCCATAACTGGAGTAGCACTAAATCAACCAGATGGCATTTCTGGTTGACTTAGCACAGCATAAACAGGCAATGGGAGATGTGCAAGGTATTTTATCCACCTTGCATATCTCCTGTTGACTGTGCCAAAAAAGTGCTGCAAGTGTAGACTAGGGCTAAGTCTCAGTGGTACCACTGCATTAAAATAAATGCAAGCTATCTAAACAGACACATTCCAAAGGGGGAGCTGTGTTAGTCTATTTCACCAAAACAAACTGAGTTTTGTGGCACTTTTAAAGACTAATCAATTTATTTGTCACATGAGCTTTCATGGGAGAAAATCCCAGTTGGTCAAATGCATGAAGATGGAGATTTTCTCCCATGAAACTTCATGCAACAAATTTCTTAGTCTTTAAAAGTACCACAAGACTCCTTGTTTGTTCTGCTAAACACTACAGTAGGCAGTTATAAAATAATTTGCCCAAAGTTTTTCTTAATTCACATCAGTATAGAAATAAATGCACCATGCTGAATTCTGAATATTCTGTATGGCTTTGTTAGTATGGAAATAATTCTGAGTGTAAAAGACCCAGATCTATACCGAGATTTCTTAGACTGTAGAGGCAGAAAGCACCATTTGATCAGTTAGTCTAACGTACATTGTGTCTAAGTACCAACAGAATTTGGCCCACTATGCTCTTCAACCTGCAGTTTATATAGTTGAATATTATTGTCTAGAAAGAAACATTTGCAGGTTTTATGTCTTGAGGTACATTCACACATGCCTAAATACAATGTGCAAAATACCATAACATGTAAAGACCCATCCTTTTTCCTCTTTATGGTCTTTAATGAGGCAAAACAACCACGGAAGTCTACAGGAGTTTTTCCTAAGTAGGGACTGCATGGTGAAATCATAAAGCACTTTCAGGAAGAAATATACTACAAAAGAGCTAAGAATTTTTTCTTCACTAATCCAACAGACAGTAGCCCATCTCCACTGCTCAGCAGAAGACCCTCAAAACCCTCTAAAATTTCCTTCACTGTACTCCTTTCCCTCCTCAAAGCTGTGATGGCAGCCTTCTTTCTAGATAAAAAAAATGGTCTTCAGAATTCTGGAAGGCTTTGAAGTAACTGTAATTGTCAGACCTGACACTCATTCAGGCTGTCTGCGGGCTCTACATCACTTGGGAGAGGCTTTCCAGGTCTGAGGTCAGGATTCTACCTCCTGGCAGTTGGAGACTAACTGTCAGGATAGCCCTAGTTCTGCTATACAGTAGTTACAGGCGGGGATGTTGCTACACAGAAGAAAGAAAGATTCTGGGCACAGGCCCCCAAACCCACCACCATCAGGCGCAGGCCCCAGGGCCTGTGCACACGAGGGAGCCCCTCCACGTGAGGGGTCTGAAGGCAGTCCTCCGCCCGGGATGCAGCTTTACATACATGAGACACATTAAACAATTTACCATAAGTGGATTGAATTTAAACAGTCAAAAATAAACACCTGTTTACAAACTCAATTTGATTCTGAGTGGCAGTGGGGGGGGAGGGGGAAGTGGAGGCACAAGGGAGCGATGGCAGGGAAGGGAGGAGTGGGGTGGCGGAGAAGAATGGGAGGGCAAGCGTGGCTGGGGAGCATGGTGTGGCGGGGCAGGGGAGTGTGAGTAGCAGTGTGGCCAGGATCCCCCCTACTTCCCCTCCCCACTCCAGCACGTCACCTGGCTCTCCCACATCCAGCCAGCACTCCTGGCTTCCATGCATCCCATGGCAAGCCAGTGCTCCCGGCTCCGCTTTGCCCCCTACCCTGAACCCAAGCCCAGCCGGCAACTTGCTCCCCACCAGTCTGCATGTGACCCAGCTGGTTTCCAAATCCCACAAGCTATTCTTACCCTGGCTGAAAAGGGGCTAATCCCACAGCTGATGACCAGACCCTGACCGACTCCCTGGCCAGGCCCACGACCTCATAGACTCAGACTCATAGGCTATGTCCACACTTGCAAGTTAGGTTGAATTAAGGAGACTTAAGTCGACCTAACTTAGTCCTTGTCCACACCAGGCTTTCATTAAGTCAACTTAAGAAATTCCTTTAGTTGACTTAATGAAAGCTTAGGTCAACTTAATAAGAACCGCGGGTTAGGTTGACCTAACCCTTAAGTCGACTCCTTAGGTTGACCTAAGCACAGTGTGGACGCTTAAATCCACTTTATTAGGTTGACCTAAGGGCAGTTAGGTCGACTTACTAAGTCTCTGTTCAGGGAAACCACTTTGTTAAGTCAACCTAATATGGGTCGACTTAAAGTTGACCTTATTAGGTCAACTTAACAAAGTCAACCTAACTTTTTGTAGTGTAGACATAGCCATAGATTCTAAGGTCAGAAGGACCAGTCCAGTATGATCATCTAGTCTGACCTCCTGCACAATACAGGCCACAAAACCTCACCCACTCACTCCAGCATTTAAAATTTCCCACCCCCTGGGCCACGTGCCTGTGTATACTGAAGCAAGGCGGGAGATTTTAAAAGGCCCGCTCCTGGCCACAGCTCCCAGGCAGTGCCAGCCTGTGGCCACAGGTCAGCTCAGGACACTCCCTAATACATGAGCCCATGCCCAGTGATACCCCTGGTTATAGGACTAGAATACAGAAAGGGCATGAGAGACTGGACTTAACCCCAGCCTCTAGAATGCTCTTTCTCCCACGCTGAATGTGATGTTCTGTGGGCCACTGTGACCCATCCATGCCTAGGGTAGACCACTTAAAAATGCCAGGAGCAAGGCAGGCTGAAAAAGGAGAGCAGATTCTCCGAGCACTAACGGGTAACACTGAAGTTAGACGTCCCAGTCAATCACTAATTCCCATAAAGCAGGGGTTGGTACCCCCGGCATACGTGCCAAACCCGGCACGCAGCGCCGCTCAGGCTCCCCAGCTGGCCCTGTCCCCCAGTGCAGCCTGGCCCCTGCTCGCCACACTTCCCTGCTGGGGAGCGCGGACGGCAGCTGTGGCACGCGGCTGATGGCCCCTGCCAGCCCAGCCCTCTGCTGGACAGAGCTGCTGGAGGGGAGCAGGGCGGGGTGGGTTGGCCCACCCAGAGCCGTGCGGCTGCTGGTAGGACAAAGCCATCCCCAGCCATGACTGGCAGGATAGGTCAGCTCGGCCCGCCCAGAGCCGCTGCTGCCTCCGGTTCCCGGCCCCAGTTCCCACTGGTAGCAGCGGCTCCAGGCAGGCCAAGCCGACCCACCCTCTTGCTGGCCATGGCCAGGGCCGGCTCTGTCCTGCCGGCAGCTGCGTGGCTCTGGGCGGGTGGACCTGACTCACTCCGCTCCACTCCCCTCCAGCAGCCCTCCTGTCCAGCAGCGGGCGGGGCCATCAGCCCCGTGCTGCCACTGCCGACGGGAGCTGGCCCCGGGGCCAGGAACCGGAGGCCACCCGCTGGTGGGTGCCGGCTCCGGCCCCAGCCAGCAGGGCACCCGGTGCCTGGCCCCGCCCCCTTCTGGCCCCATCCCCGGCACCTGCTGAGGGTGCAGTGGGTGGGGCTGGCATGGGGGCCGCAAAAGGTTGCCGACCCCTGCTCTAAAGAGATAAGTTATTAAAGCTCCATGTTCTTTACCAAAATGTTCTCCTGACCCCAAAGAGTCAGCCACGTTACCAGATCAATGTGATTGGGATCTTACCCAACATACCACACTGCCAGCCAATCCTTTAGTAACTAAAACGAAATGTTTATTATAAAAAGAAAAACAGGTGAGAGGTGTTATATGATTAAAGCAAGAGGATACATACAAATTATCTGAAAGTCCATATATATTAGATTTTCAGGAGAATTGTGCAGTCTGCAGGCTTGTATGGGTCTCAGTCCTTTGTTTCACAGCTTCAGTTACCGATGAGTTGATCCAGAGCTGGGAAGCAGGAATGAAATGAAACCAAGGGTTAGGGAGATGCTTTTTATTTCCTTACCATTGCCATGCTGCTTGTGGAAATTTACAAAAACATGATGGAATCCAGGGTCACCAGCACAAGTCTTAGTAACTCGTAAGGTGTAACCCCTGTTGTATATCTGAGTTCCATTAATGGGCCACTAAGCAGCTTATTGCTGCTGCCATCCTGTCTGGGTTGTTGCCCAGAAACACAGCAAAAGTTGAAATACAGATACATTGAACATATCTGTAACTTCCAATACAAATAGGACACACACACAAACAATATCATCATAATTAGCAATTTATAGCCTTTCTAATGGCTTCTCTCGTATGAATTACTGTAATTTTGCAGTGATGATATTAAATCATATTCTAAAAGGTCACCCCAATCCAGCCAGCATCACAGGCACTACATACATTAAACATCTAGGGCCAATTTCTGCTCTCACGATCATCTGCAATTCCCATTAAAGTCAGTGGAAAACCAAATTATACATTTACAGTACACATTTTTCAGCTTTGGTATTTCAAAACCATATTTCTTCAGCTCTGAGGCACTGCTCCTCATTGAGGATTAGGTTTGCTGTGTTTAAAAAAAGCCATTTGTGAGTCATTCGACTGCACTTGAAAATTGTTTCAGTTATAAAAGACACTCTTTTTATTTGTTCATCTTACTGAGAAACGTCTAACAGAATTTTACCCAACTTTCCACGCAACATGCAAAATCATTTTTTGGTCCAAGAACAAGAATGAGAAGTTTCATTCTAGAGAATTCTCTTCAATAAACTAAATAATAAAAACCAAGAGCTTCTAATGAATGGGATGCTATACTTCAGAGGATCAAAATTTGTTGTCTTTGTAAGTACAGGCCCTGGGCCTCGCTGTCAGCAGCAGAAGCCACTTCCCAAAAATCTGTAGTGTATGCAGGCAGACATTTCATGGGGATGGAAATGTATATAAAAGGGTAGAACCCGAGTCTCCTTCCACAGTGGTGTGAATCAGCAATAACTCCAATGGAGTTACACTGGTGTATGTGGGAAGAGAACCATAATCATAGTTTGGAAGCTGCATAGGTCCCCAGGGAAGTCTAGTCATGAAGTTTCAGCAGATAGGTGTAGACAGCTTATATCACAGCAGTTGATCCAGACAAACCAAGGGACAGCTTTACCAAATGCAACTTCCTCTTCGACACACTGCTGCTATAGGTGTGTTGGTGGGACAGGCAAACTGGGGTTATGAAAAGAATCAAAGTCCTGAGGGTTCCATGGTTATTCCCTCAGTTCCCATGTGTGCGACATATCACATACCCTAACCGCAGTGTGGCACTTAGCTTGTGCATCTTTCAGAATGCACATCAATACATGACTGAGAAAGCTACAGAAAGAATGGTTTATTAAAATATTTTAAAAGATATGAACCTGAAATAGTCACATTTTTAAAATGATAGTTTCAGACTATGCACTTTAGTCACCATGTCAATTTCTGTGACTTTGCAAACTCTTTTCTATTTTTTTAATCTCTCTATTGGTATGTGAGACACCCAAGAAACAAGAATAGAAAACGGTTTGATTTCATATGAGAAACAGAGAAGTTCAACACTTTGCAGAATTAAGTCCTTCATGATCTTTTTAGCAGACCTCTATTAAAGACATCCTTATACATAACTCTTCAGAGCAGGGACTGTCTCTCTATTATGTTTGTATAATGTGTAGCACAAGAGGGCTCTGGCCTCTAGATGCTATTGCAATACAAATAAATATTACTATAATTATTATTTATTATTTGCATTACTGTAGTGCCTAGGCGCTCCTAATTATATATCACAACCCCACTGTGCTAGTCATTGTACAAACACAGAAGAAAAAGCCTCTTGCCTAAGGACTTTATACTCTAAGTAAATAAATAAATACATAAATCCTTAAGAATGGTTACAAATTGCTACTCCCATCAACTTCGGTGGGAAGGCCAGGTGCTCATTGCTTCTCAGGAACTGGCTCAGACTAAAACAGGGTTCGACAAAACACAGGTGCTAGGTCACCATGGCGACCAGGATTGTAGCCTGGCTCCTAGCTCTGCTATGGAAACGCAGCAAAGGAGCACCATCTGGTAACCAAAAATAAGACAGCTGGCATCTAGCTGGGAGCCAATTTTGTCAGGTCCTGGACTAAAATACACATAACTTGTGGAGAAGATAAAACACACTATAAACAATTTTCAACATCATGTACTATGAGTTTCTAAGGACTTGTTTTTCTTTTTGCAGATGATTCAGTTTAGAACATTTTTACTAGTATAGCTCACTAGCTGTTTTCAGAGAAACATGGAATTGTAAAAAAATTTCATTACTACAATTTCTTGTTTGACTATCTCTTATATTGAAGTAACATATTTGTAATTATAATTACCTCCAAGCTAAAAGACTGTATTCACAAAGTACGGTCTATTTTTTCTTTAAAATATTGTTTAAAACAATCTGAGAATTTGGTACAGAATTTACTTTTGTAGGACACAATTTTGAAAGTTGTCTGTATATTTTTCATTGGTCAAGTGTTAGAAAAATCAGTAAACAAATTTGTTTATAAGTTAATATAAAACTTGCAGAAGTTACCAAATGCAAAGTATTTAGCTTTATTAAACAGTATATTAATGAACTACCTATTGTAGTTTAATTCTAAACACCTATTTCTTTACATTTTCATGATTTATTTCACTTATAACAACAGGTACCCATCCAATACTCGGGCACCTTTACACTCCTTTAAAATCCACAGTACCAGGTACAGCCAATAAACACATTCCTAACATTATCATTTCATTTGTAATGCATCATCTAAATACAGAGTAGACTTCTAACATACTGTGTCATGCACAGAGAGAACAAAGTAATGGAAAATGTTATGCCTATATATAGGGTTGCTGAAAATAAAATGTAATCATATTGTATTATTTGTGAAAGAGTAGGTGATCATGTAATTAAAGACTGAGTTAAAATTCATATGTACAAGGGGGCAGAGTTATTTTTGACATTTCCTGACTAAAGTATGAAACCCTAACATTTTATTAACACAGCTTATTTTGTATGACTTCATAAGCATTCTAAAAGAAATAAAAGAAGAAGGAGCCTCAGACTTCAGAATTTCAAAGCTCTGCTGCCTTTCAAGAATTACAGACAGTGCACAGAAATTCAAAAATCCACACGCTTTGCATCGGCCCCTGCACACTTGACAAAGGGTCCAAGGGGCTCCCTTTAGAGTCAGTGGAGAAACACCCCTGATTTTAATGGGAAATTGAATCAGACCCCCCAAAAAAATCAGACATCTGGCAAAATCCTGAAAGCAAAAGCCTCTCCCTTCTCCCCTGCCTGATCTCCCCAGCTGCGGCTCTCCTTCTCCCCAGCCCATCCCCTGGCCTGAAGGCCAATTAAGTCAACTTAGGGCATCCACACCACTTTAAGTCGACTTAATAAGGTCCACTTAGGCATTAAGTCAACCTTCAGAGGTGGAGTTATTAAGTCGACTTAAGGAAGTGCTTAAGTCGACTTAGGGAAGTGCTTAAGTTGATGCAGCGTGCAGGAGGGGAAAAGAGCTGATATGTGTAGTGAGGGTCTCGGCTCTCCCTTAGTACTAGCATCTGATATGATTGGCTGCACTTTACCAGCCAGTAAGAAAGTGGGGAAAGACAACCTACCAGATGGAAATTCCCCACAGACTAACAGTGTTCCCCACAGGAGTGTCAGAGGAAATCCGTTGGCTATGGAGATATGCCATAAAGGTGGATCTACACAGGAACCCATACCTCAGTCCCTAAGAGCCCTACAAACCCCAGTTTACACTGTAATTGAATTGGAGCGCCCAGCTTTTTAAAAAATGGAGATTAATGTTAAGCTTCTATATCTATATTTATGCATCAAAATAGGTGGCCTTGTTTTTTAAAGGGTTGAGCATCTGGTAGCTCCCATTGATCTCAGTATGAGAACTCTTGAGTGTTCAGCACTTTAATAAAAGCTGAGGCAATAGTTTCATTCTCAGAATCCTGGCTCTGTGGGGAGATGATAAGAAAAAATCAAGTTACATCATGTTAACAGAGAATTCACCCTAAACATGCTAACCAGTAATTAGAGTAAATTGCAATCTATAATTTCAAATTGACCTACTGCCTCTGCAAGACCTGGCAAATTTTCTTACTTCATCAAAGCACACAGTCCCAATGCCTCCACTGTCACTCTGCATTGCTTCACACAGAAACAATGTGTGACTGTTCCTTTCTCATCATCTCTAGCCATGCTGTCAGGTGCAATATGTTAAGGAAACACCACCCTTAGTCATACTATATGCATACAACAATGTAGTTCATGCTAACTAGAGTAAGACATTTTTCCTCCAAATTGCTAGTCAACAAGTATTTCCTGGAAGTACCTTAATATGCTGCTATAAACTATTAATGCCCAATGCTACAAACACTTCAACATGTACCGTATTTTTCGGACCATAAGACGCACTTTTTTACCCCAATAGTTGGGGGAAAATGAGGGTGCGTCTTATAGTCCGAACCAGTGAACCCCCGATTCCCTAAGGAATCGGAAATTGAAGAATGGCAGGAGCCGCTGGGGGATCGGGGGCGGCAGAAGTTCCGGCGGAGCTTCTGCCGCCCCCCGAACCCTTGAACTGAGCTGGGGGGCTGGCTCCGCTTCGAGCCGGCCCCGCAGCTCAGTTCCTGGGCTCGGCTCTCAGCAGGAGCCGCAGCACTTAAGCGCCGTGGCTTCTTTCTTTCTTTTTCTTTTTTTTCCCTCTTCTTTCTCTTCTTCGCCTTCATTTCTCTTCCCTTCCTTTTCTCTTCTTTGCCTTCCTTTCTCTTCCCTTCCTTTTCTCTTCTATTTAGTTTACCGGTACTATTTGGTTCAGAATATTTTTTTCTTGTTTTCCTGCTCTAAAAACTGGGTGCGTCTTATGGTCAGGTGCGTCTTATGGTCTGAAAAATACAGTAGGTTTACTCACATGCTTACTGTTGCCAACTCATTATTTTATCACAAGTTTCATAATTTTAGCCCGCAACCAAAACATCCAGCTGCTGAAATCATACTATTACACCAGAATCTCAGGTTGTTGTTGTTTTGTTTGTTTGTTTTTTTAAAAAAAGCTTCTAGCCTTCATGGTTGTTGAGAAAAGCCTGAAAACATGAAGCAAGTATACCCTCATGGCCCTAAAAGCAGAAGACAAAAAGAATCTGATTTTTTTTTTTTAATTTAATCTCATATTGGGAGGTAGGGGCTGGTCTCATGCTTTTTCAATATTTGAGGTTGGCAATATAGCTGTGTAACATGGTGGTTTGCCTTTTTAAGGGCTAGAGGCCTGGGGCTAGCCAACCCTAGTTATTAAGCAGGGGCACCATTTAGGCAGGAAAGAAAGCACCTTTCCTGAGTTCCATACCACATTATAACTTTACAAACAATATGCATACCTAAAAGGTAAAATTTGTGCAATCATGTTAATTTTGCTGATTTTTTCAGCCTGTTCCTACAAATCCCATCCTCTGTTACCACAACTTCATGGCCCTCTTTATTTCACCAGAAATATTGGCCCACAGCACCAGTTCTTGAGATGCAATGCTCCCTCATCTACACATAAATACTGCTGGAGGTTAGAAGTATTCCACCTTTTGGATGTGATTTTCTTTCTTTTCTGTTAAATATTTTTTTTTTTTAAATGTGTGTCATTATTTGGCCTCTTATTTTATTGTGATTAAGAAAACTGTCCATTTAATTTGCTTATATCATATTCAGTTGGTTCTTTATTTCATCACTTCAATATTCACTGAAGCTCACAGACAGGCTTGAGGCAGAGCCTGCTTCATTTTATAGTATAATAACTTGTTTATTTGAAATACATAGAAGAGGAAAAAAGCTCATTTTTTCTTCATAGTATTTCAAGTTTTTTGTTTCATTAACTGCACAGGTATTGACTGCCTCATTGAAAAGTATTGCAATGTAGCTTTTGAAAAAATTAATGTAAAATAATACAATAAAACCTTTTTTTGTTTTTATGCTTAAAAGTTGATTTTTAATTTTTTTTTTCCCAGCATACAATGGCACCTATACCAACATAGCAGAGGAATATTTTATGGGTTGTTTTTTTTTTAAAAAAGCCCTGACAATAAAAATTGTGACTATGAACCATGCAAATGCCTCCTCGAGTAAAACTGTCTTGCAAGCAACACAAAAAAACAGTCTCAATAATGATCCTTGTGCCAGTACATCAACCGCCACCAACTACACATCTAAGGCTGTTCTGTGTGCGCTGATATAACCAGGTGATAATGATTACATTGTTGCCTAGTGTTATAACAGAGCTTTTGTGCTGAGTGGGCATTTAACAGGAGTACAAACTTGAATTCAGGAAAGGATCCTTATGTGCACTGCCATGCTCACAGGCTTAATCTTGTCATTGCACACACGTTCCAGCATTACCTAGTGTCAGGAAGTCTTTGCATTTGCTCAGGAACTGTACATCTTCTTTAGCAGTAGTTACAAGCACTATGAACTGTTTGCTAAGGTACAGCAGAATCTAGGCCAGAAAGTACTTCAGTTAGGTATTTGCTAGTCAGGCTGGCATGACTCTCTCCATAAACTACATCAGAGTCCTGTGGCACTTTTAAAGACTAACAGATTTATTAATCGCATGAGCTTTCGTGGGAGAAAATCCCACTTCGTCAGACGCTTTGAAGATAGGAAAGCTACAGAGTGGGAGGAAATTAAATGCAGGGGAGTGTATGACATAGCATCAGGTCAGCATTACAAAGTGGGCACACCTGACAGGAATCAGGTGATTTCCTTATAACAGAGCAGCATTAAGTTCAAAAGGGCAGAGCAAAGTCCTCGAGGTATGCAGGCTTGAGAGACAGAGAGAGGGCGGGTGGGGCAGGGTGGGCTAGCCCAGAGGCCGGGCTTAGTGCTCCCTGCCGCCTTCGGCTCTCTGCTGAAGGCAGCGGGGAGCATGGAAAAGTGTGGCTGTAGGGGGGGGCCTGTGTAACTGTGGGGCCTGGGGTGATCACCCCCCCCAAGGACAGCCCTGGTTTAGAGTGGACCATAGTCTGCTGTTCAGCTAAAATTAGTCAACTACAATGAAGACTCATAGACTCTAAGGTCAGAAGCGACCAATATGATCATCTAGTGTCTAACCTCCCGCACAATGCAGGCCACAAAACTTCACCCTCCCACTCCTGTAATGAACTTCTAACCTATGACTGAGTTATTAAAGACTTTAAAATACAGAGAATCACCCAGCAAGTGAGCCACCCTAAATGCTACAGCGGAAGGCAGTGACTGGCAACTGATAGGAGAAACCCTTTAAGGAGCTACATAGGCAGGAGATATGGGAAAGAGATAGAGGGAAATATTGCTGGGAAGGAGAGAGAAAAATCAAAGAAACATAATAAAACATATGGACTGTCTACACAGATGAGCAATAATTAATTGTTCCTTGGGTATATACTGTTCTCACCCTCCAGCTCAGTTCCACAAACTCTTTTGTAGGCACACAATAGATACACATACCTTAAAGTATTAACTATCAAATCAAGTCCAACTAATTGTGCAGCCTAAAGCTAGTAAAATGGGAAAGTCCTTGGATATAACTGGATACAAAATGTGTTGTAACAGTTAGTGTAACTGAACTTATATTAGAAGTCTAGCTTTTCCTCACTTTTTAAAAATTTCAGTGTTTTATTTTATACTTTTATGGGGGACTTTATAAACTGAAGATAGGATTAAGTGTAGGGTTTTTTTTCTTCACATTTATCTCTAATTATATTTTAAAAGTTTGCCATTTTAAAATCCATTTTTTAAAAAGTGGATTTGTTCAGTGTTATGTGATCAAGTGCAAATACATATGTAATAAAAAAATCAGCACAGAGTTTGCTGGTGCTTTAACTTTTGTTAACAGATGACTACTATGGATTTTTTAATAATTGGACTGTCTTTTTTTTTTTTTTAAACAACTTTATAATAGAGGCCAAAATGTGTCCCCAGCTTGTGTTTTTACCATATCCTAGAAATATACAACTGGAAGGCACCTCAAGGGGTCATTTAATCCTCTCCATCTATCTCCCCCACTCCCTCAGGCAAGGCCTAATATACCTAGACAATCCCATATAGATATTTTGTCTCAGCTGTTCTTAAAACCTTCAGTGACAGGGATTCCACACTTGCTCCTGTAACCTAAGCTAATAGGTAATTCATATGGTTGGACAATTTTTTCCCCTAATATCAAACCTAAATTTCCTTGGCTGTTGATTAAGCAGATTATTTCTTGTCCCGCCTGCAGTGGACATGGAGAACTTCAGGCAGGAGAACAGAAGGCATGTTAAATATTTCTTCTTGAGTTTTGCAGGAGGATTTCTTGGGATCTCAAAGGATTTTCACTGTCATCACTCAAACATTACATTGACAGGGTGGGGTTGTTGAAACATTAACAAAGAAACCTTCCTTCCAGTTGTTAATCACTGATTTTTAATAAGCGTTACCAAAACTAGGTTGGCCAGTTAAATAAAAATACTCCACCTTCTTTTGGCATAGAGACACATGCACAACTAAGATGACGCAACTCAACTTTACACAGACCTAACTTTGTAGTGTAGACCACACTGCAGCTGCTCAACGTTCACTCACTTGACTTTCATAATAATACCAGTCTATTAGTTAGGACCTGAATTTCTAATGTTGAAGAAAATAGAATTAAACCCAACCACAGGCTTTCAAGGTTGTCTTCATATAGAGTACGAAAAGAGCATAAACCATTTTCCCTTGCCTCTCTCTTGGCAGATTGCCTTTAAAATTCTAAAACCACATACAAGCCATTAGAGGATTTTTGAAGAATTCAAGTTTACTGATGCAGCCCACATATCTAAAGTGGTACTTAACTTATACACAGACCACTTAACTTATAATTCTTATCTAGAAAATAAAGTTCCTGGGATCATTAATTCTATTACAACACAACTTTTTCTAGGAATCCAGTATTGGCTAAGGAACAGTAATTTCCTAAGTGCTATATTACCCCGCACAGAGTAGTTTTACATGAAGTGAAATGAATCTTAATTATACAGAAGAATTACATATAGTTGATAGATGGCTTAAGCCTTAATACTAACATAAGTCTGTTAAAGAGAAACACTCCCATGTTAATGCACACTATTCAACCTACCATAAATTAAACCAATATATTTCTGCTTGAAACACAATAAAATCCAGTGGAGCTAAAGAATATGAATAAGACATTTCTAAGTATCTAGGAAGTTGTTAGAAACACAAAATAGCTGAGGCACACATTCATTGTTTCTTTAAACTGTTACTGGTAAGTTAATACATATTAAGCTCTCTCTTGTTCATACCATTACAAAGGGCGAACACTCAATATTAGGTATTCAAAGCCCATTACAAGCAATCAACATACAGCTTGTTTCAGTTCCTTCAACAAATTTTTTGACTGAACAATTAAATTTATGTCAGTAAAAATTACATCAAACTGTACTGTCAAACAGTGGATCTAACTATTAGACAAGCAAAGCTATTTATAACTCACTTTTTTTCCTCCTCCCAGGGTTAATATACTTGCAGCATAATCTACTTCTAGCTTTTCTCAGAGTCATAGGAAATTGTAATATGACTATGAAGAGGTTGGACCCATCTCAATTTAATTTAACACTTACATATCAGGATAGTTTTCCAGATAGATATTGAGTGTACTAGCAAGCTCTCTCAAGGAGTAGTCACAATTCAAAAAAGACAACACTAGTTTTCTTCTACTGCTTTTTCCTCTTATCTTTGTTCAGCACTGCCTTAGTAGTGGGCCATGCAAACTAAACCGTCTTAGATTTCAAGAGCCTTTTTCCATCCACTTGCTCTAAAGTGAACAGAATACATTAAGTATCACTTTCCTTAAAGGCAATGTTCACTGACTCTTAGAAAACATTCCCACCCTTTCTCCTAAATAAGATCAAAGCTAATTTCCTGCTGTCATGACAGACACTTTAATAATACTCCGAGGAAACCATTTGAGGAGACAGCCCGTATAATCATAATATAAACTATATGTAAAATTTTGCATTTATAGATCTCTTTATTCCAAACTGTACAAACTAATCAACAGAGACTCTCAGGGTGCTGGAACAATTCTTATAATAGGGATGTTGAAAGGCATTGAACTAACCTGTAAACCTTTTAAATGATGGAAACCCCCTCTTCAAGTCAGCGAGTGTGGCAGCATCCCATTCCAGCACCTATGGAGATGCTTCAGGATGAACTCACACCTTCCTCTAAGACAGTGTCAGTGTGAAGCGATTTCACATTAAACCTGGACTACCAGTAACAGTTTCTTAATCCCTATGAAGGAGCCCAGCAGTAGCCAATACTTCCCTTGATAAAGCCTCCAGATTTATAGGCACTCTACAAGTTATTAGCTAAAGTGGCTACAATGGGATTTTGGGCAAGCTATTGACTCTAACCTTACACTATCTACAAGCATTGCAATACTGACCAATATTGAAACTCAGAATTGTACAAAGATCTGATAATAATGAAGAGGGCTACTACAAAGACAAGAGTGTCAAAGGAAATACGGTGGTGTCAAGCAGCTACAAGGAGAATTGCCTCCTGACCCCAATGGCTCCATCTCCTATGGCTCTCTGTAGAGCCCTGCAAATCCACGGATATCCGCATTATATCTGCAGATACAACGCGGATACCCGCAGACCATTTCTTGCAGATGCAGATTGGATACAGATCCACGTATTTTTATCTGTGCACGGCTAGAGCCCTGAAAATATGCAGATATCAACAGATATCTGCATTATATCCACATCCGCAGATACAACACGGATATCCGCAGACCATTTCTTGCAGATGCAGATCAGATGCGGATCATTGTATTTGTATCCACGCAGGGCTCTAGCTCTCTGTAGGAAATCCACATTTAATATTTCCTGGGATATGGAGCACCCACAGATGTGGGGCGTACTGCATATTTCAAGTCAGCAGGAAGTGCCATGATAATAAAATACAAATGCAGCTCAGTGACTTTTTATTTAGAGCAAGAAGAGAGGCTGCTTTACCAGAAAGGACTGCTAGAATAAGTTTTGGAGTACATCCTTCAGCCAGATGAAGACCTGCAAGTGCTCTCCCTATTTGGAGGGGGAAAAGTGATCAGATTCTATTCCAGTAGAGTTTTGCTGCAATTAGACTACAGAATTGTCCTTTCAAACCCCAAAGGCCTTACTTTAAGCAGTCTTACTCAAGCTCTTGATCCTTTCCTGGAACCAAGTGGTCTGCTCTATGTACTGGTTGAAATGCTATAACTCCTGCTTTTGACAAAAGTCCCAATGAGTAAGGACCGCAGCACTTGAGCTTCTGAGTTTATTCAGCAAGATCACCAGTTAACTTTCTAGACTACCTACAATTCACTAGCTTTTTCTCCCCTTTCAAGACTAGAGATATAGCAGATCATCAACATATTTGAACTGTATCTCTTTGGATTTAGTTGGGCATGGTCCTGTTTTGAGGAAGGCGTTGGACAGTAGGACCTCCTGAGGTCCCTCCAACCCCGCTCTTCTATGATTCAGCAGGAAGAGCAGGTTTTTCGAAGCAGATTCCCTCCCTGCATGCTTCTCTTTTAATTTCACCCTTAGTAACCTGTCTTGACACAATATCCTTCCATTATTAAGCTTACATTTTTAGATGAGTAACATCAGTCTCCAATTATAAGTATAACCTCAAAGGAGGAAAGTATACAAATTAAGTAATGTGAGGATGGGAAAAAGAGGGAGTCTGACACCCAAGTCTGGCTGTCATGCTCTCACAGCTAAGAAGATTGTTTTAAGTAGTGGCTGCTCAATAGGCCACCTGATTAAAATATATATATAAGGGAAGAAACAGCTATGGAAAAAACTGCTTAAATAAAAGAAATCCTATCTATCCCCTCCCAGTAACCAGCAACATGAAGACATTTGTTTTCATAGAAAGACAATGGTTTCCTCTTGTGCATTTTCTACCTACAAAACTAGCCCTTACATTGCTTTTGGAGCTAATCATTTTATTTTAAAAGGTTAATGTTCCATTTCTTTGAAGAGTAACTATGTAAGTAAGGCACCATCTTACCAAACATATCTGTTCCCTGTGCCTTATGTTAAGGACAAAAATAAGCTTCTAGCACTCCCTATTCTTGCTAGTGCTACACAGTCAGCAAAGTAGAGCGTGAGCAGGATTTTACCTAGCTCATGTATCATCAACAGAGTTGTTACTGAAGAACTGGTTCCTTCCTCCTATTGAAAAGCCACCAATAAATGACTACAGCAGAAGAAATCTTTGTGATCCTCTTTCTAGAAATCTCACCCCAAATATTCAGTTGGGATGGTGAAAGATCCAGGCCCTTTTATTAACTCTGTGTTCCTGTTTTCCCTTACCTCAGCATCAAAGCTGAAAGACAATGGGCTACATTTGTGTATATATGGGCAGGATTTTGCCTGTAAAATGATGGTGCATTAGGCAGAAAGACTCACTTCAGAGCTTCAAAGCATACTTCACAACCCATAATGTAGACTGGCAATCAAAAAGCATTTTTTTTATTTGTAAGTTGCACAGATATTATATGGGCTCCATGATTGACATGAGTTTTTTCTTTATTAAAAATGCGGAGGTTTAATTAATCTTCCAAGACTGATAGGTTGAGATTCTATAGGGATGAATAAATGAGTGAGCCAGCCAAGAAGGCAAATGCAGGATTCTTTGGTCAACAGAAAGGCTGGGCCCACAATACAATACCTGCAATGAATTAATGGAGGAATCCTGTAGAAATTTATTTTCCCGCATTCATAAAAAATCACTCTTATTAAAGTGATTCTGAAGTAAACAAATACCTTTCTAAAAACTAAAGCCATGAAATGTGTTATATTCATTTTATACATTGCTGTAGATTTGGGGGCACAGTAATTGCATGTGCATATTATACTAAATGACAGTGTGGTTTGCACGATTCTGAAGCAATCTGCATACATTAATAGAACTACAAGGATACTTTAGAGAATGATGGGTAGATATAATCCAATTTCTCATAATTTGAGCAAGTTGGACACTCCTTTCAGCTGACAGACCTATGTATGCAAAAAAAAAAAAAAAAAAGAGAGAAACTCACAGTATTGGATGGACATACTAGATCTTTCCCAGTTACATTCAGTAGCATTCATTTCACAGGCTGTAGAAATTGGCACTGAAATAGTGTACAGTTCCAGGAAGTAAGATGGCTTAGTACTCATGGCAGTGAAAGCAGATGCCAATTGCTGCTGTTCTCATTAATAAATGAAAAGGCTTCTAAAAAAATTATATGGGTACAAACTTGCATGGCCTTTTTAAAGCAAAGTCTAGTTTATTGGCTTTCATTAAAAACCTCTCTGACATTTGTCCAAGTGGAGAAAGTTATGCTCAATTGACTGTCTGGGGACCAATTAAAAAACAGAATTGCAATATGTAAGGACCAATAAAACAGTTTCTTAATTATTAAATTTCAGTGGAACTTTTGATTGAGCAGAAGCTACTCCCACAGGGAGGCCTGACCCAGCAAACCATCAGTTACGTCTTGTCCATTGCTTTGGGAATGTGAAGCGCTAGCCAGTTATTACTATTCTGCCCCTGAACGCCCGCTAGTTCAAAAGGCCTCCCCTGAGACCCGTGTTCAGTGAATACCGGCTGCTGCTCCCATCGCGGACATCGCTCACGTGTCAACCACGGGCAGGTTCACGCAGCTTCCACCAGCTGTCAGCGCTGGAAGGTGGCAGCCGGCGCCGCACACCGCATCCGGGGCTCTAGCTCACTGCACGGGAGCCCCCTTCGCTTCCCCCGGGCGTTACGCGGGCAGCGGAGACGCAGCCGCTGGGGCCGCGCTCACACCCCATTCACAAAGGGCGGAGAAGATGCGCAGCGCGCCACGTTAGGAACCGCAGACAGTAGTGAGGAAGATTGAGCTGCTACGGCCCCCGTAGTTTCCGCGCCGTGCCTTCCTTGTTCTGCCGGGCGCGACCCTCTATGGACGCTCTCTGGACAGTGCTGGGCGCCGCTGCCCTGCTCGCCACTGCGCGGCTTGTCCTAGCCAGGCGGAGCAGCAGCCGCCCGCAGGCTGCTCCCCTCAGCCTCCTGGTGGTGGCCGGCTCCGGTGAGTAGGGACGGGCGCAGTCACGGGCCGCCCGCCCGGCCGGCAGGGGGCAGCACAGCGCAACGGCAAACTGGGGCCGGCTTGAAGAGGCGCTTCCAGGGTGGTGGTCTCCCTTGCTCGCCCCGGGAGCGGTGCATGCTGGGCACTGGGACTGTGGCGGGTTGGAAGGAACCTTGCTCGGGCTGCTCGGCGCCGTCGTGTCCCCAGGCGACAGCTCCGCCTGAAAGCCGGCCGGCGGGGCCTGGCTCCTGGGGGGCGGGCAAGCCCCAGGGAAGCAAGAGCTGGGAGCCGGCGGCGGCACAAAAGTGAAGGCTGAGGGGCACTGCGAGGAAAAAACCCCGGGGGTGGGGGCGTTAAACAGAGATCCCAGGACGATGCTGCCTCGTCGGAGATGCCCCAGGAGACAGGGGTCCTGCTTTGACAACCAGCTGTGGCAAAGAGCAAAGCGCTCCCAGGCCAAGCCCACAGTTGGGCTCCCCACAGGCACCCCATGCTACCCCCCCCCCGCAGGCCTCTTGCCCCTGTGCAGCACAAGAGGGGGTCTCAGCCCCACCCCCCAGGTGCACCGAGAGCATAGCTGAGGTGAGCGGGTGGCCTCTGGCCCCATCCCACAGCTTTGAACTGGGTCCCCCCTGCCAGGGCCACAGCCACCCCTGCTGTTCTGGCCCGTATGGGAGGAGAAATGGGGAGCTGGGGACAGTACCCCTCAAATCTGGCCCTTGCAGGGCCAGCCTCTCCCCCTGCCCTCCAGCAGCTCAGCACCTGGGGCCATGTTCCCCCCCCCCCCCCCCCCAGGGCTGTTAGCCCCTTCTGCATCCAGTGCTGTCAATACTGCTTTGCATTTCTGCTGTAATAGGCAAGGTCACTTCACCTACCCCAAGGTGTTAAAAAAACCAACTGTTTTATGATATTAAGATTGTAAGCTTTCCCATAGTATGACTGTAAAAATCAAGCTCCAATATTCTTTGGACCCTTTGCCTGCTAGTAGCATCATATACTTGATAGTGATATGTATTTCCCTCTGGGATGGAAGTTTGTGACTGGTGAACACCATACACCATTAAGGGCAGCACGTGAAATAGAGATAAAGGGAAATTACAGCAAGTAGGTCTTTTAAGGACTTGCTCTGCTTTCAGGGAAACAAATCCTAGCTGTATCATTTATTCTTAAGGGTCAAAGGCACCCTGTACAAGGAAATCCACTCCTGCTTCATAACTGTGTGTCTTATGAAATACACAAATCTAAAGAGAACACTTAAAAATGCAGTAACATCGTTTGCTCCAGTTTTAGCTCGTTTTACAAGCCACTGCAGTGTGAAGGTGGGCTTTTTACTTAAGTTTTTTCCTTAAACTTAATTTTTCCACACTTTAAAAAAGACAAAATACATTATACTTGCTAAGTGAAATCATCATTCACATTGAACCCAGGTAGAAATTAAAGTAATTAAAAAAAGAATCCTAAACCAAGATACAGGATTGAGTTTGAACCTGGAAGCCTCCTGCTCTGGTGCCACTATAATGGATTTAAATATAAAGATTTTAAACTTACAAGGCCACTACGGATCTAATGAGCTCTCCCTCAGAACACTGCCAAAAAATACTTTGTAAAATTGACAGCTATGTGTTTCTGCCTCAGTGCTGAAATAGAATAGGCTAATACCATGGTTTTCTTAAGTCAGTCTCCTGTCAAGTGCCGATGGGATGCATCCTAACAGCATACATCCAGCCATTTGCTACCAGTGAAAGTGGATAGCAGCTGGCAGAGTAGAACTGGTTTTATGTATTTTAATTAGTTTGACCTACCTCTGGAGCTCCTAGCAGGATGAAAGTAACTTTGGCCTCTATCCTCAAACATTTACTCATATAGTTAAATTAAGCAAGATCAGGGCATAAGATAAATACAGTTCTTGAGCCCAATCCTGCATGTTTTAAGGGCAGGGCAGTCCCCTCAGCTTAAATAGGAATGTTGCATTTGGAGCTTACAGGAGTAGGGTTGTATTAATTTTCACTCTACAACCAGCTACATGGGTTGTGTCTTTGCACATGAACATAATGCAACTGTGTGCCTGCTCCTCCTAAAAAGACACACAAGAACATGCAGGAGGAAGAAAGGAATAAAAATGAGAGGTACCTACATTTTTCTCCACCATACTGTTTTCACCAAGACTTTGGCCCACCAAAAGCTGTCATGTTATTAATGTTTAAATGAGGTTACGTATATAAAGAGTAGCATGAGGTTGACCATTTCAGGGATGATATAAAGTTTACCTTGACATATAGGACCAAATTCCATTTTAAGCACTTTATTAAATCAGTTTCTTGCCTCCTGAAGATCAGGCACTACATCAGTTAAATTGGTAGAAGCTAGTGAAAAGCAGGTGATAGAGCAGAGTTAGAGTGATACAAGGACATTTGTAATCATCCCATGTGGCCAACATAGCCCTAAGAGAAATGGGGCTGGGTGGTAAGATGAGTAGACTAGCAATGGTTTGCATGTAGTAACAACATGTTCAAGGCTTTAAGTCTGACCAAAGGACATAATTAAGATGGGGTCAAACCCCATCCCCTCTACAAATTGCAGCTGTGCTGTTCACAGATCAAGAATCAACTGTGCTGTGATCAAAACAGCTGACTCAGCTGTACTTGTGGCATACATAGGATGTCCAAAAGCAAAATTTCATTTATGTCCTCAGTATGGGCCTGATGCAACTCAGATTTACGGTCAACAAGTATTTCAATTAACATCAGTGGGAATAGAACCACATCCATATTACCTTAACCATCGCAAGCAGCACCTAATTAAATTCCCAGCTTTCAGAGGAGAATGAGTGATGTTAACAACAGTAATGTCTCCCACAGGAGGAAGTGACCCTCAGCAACATGTTTTCAAATGGAAATTGTTAAACATTTCATATACTAACTAGCTTCAACATTTTCTTTTGTTTTCTTCAGGAGGACACACAACAGAAATTCTGAGATTACTCAGCAGTTTGTCCCAGTCATACTCTCCTAGACATTACATTTTTGCAGATACAGATAAGATGAGTGAAGATAAAATAAGTTCTTTTGAACAAAAGAGAGCTGAAACTTTTTCCAATTCTCAGGTAAGTTAAGTACTTTCTCATAAGATAGCTTGATTGTCTGTACATGATATAGTAGTTTAAATCACCTTTAAAAGGATTACTGAAGCCAGCAGTGCTACTGTTTTAATATTGAATCAATTCAAAAAAAGTGTTCAGCTAAAATTTAGTGTATTAATTTGCTATACTTGTTCAATAAGCATGATATAAAATTCATGCCTTTCTGTATAGTGATACTTCATGTAGCATCTATCCTGCCTGAAACATTAAGTGAACAGAACTGATTTATATATAGGACACTGCAAAATTAATATAGTAGATTTAAACAAAATTAAAAGTAGTTTCAGATGACAGACTTGTACCTGAGTCTCCCTGGTAGTTTAGGTGACTTATCACATGTATTTTTCCCCCTCTTCTAATTACCATGTGAAAGACCCACATATACAACAGGGAAAATAAGTGTGGGGACAGTATAGTGACTATACATAACCTGGTATCCGATGCACACAGTAACCCAACTGAAAAATATTAAGTTATAGTAATCAGTGTTACTTCTAACAGTAAAAAAAATTCAGGCAGAAGGATGGTTTATGTTGGTGTCCCAAGCATTACTTTTCTTAGTTATCTGAAGTGTTTTGTATTGGGGAAAAAACCTAGGACACTGAATTTTAAATCTGATTTAAATCTTTTGAATTTTCAGTTTTATCATTGCATGTTTTCATACTTGGGGCTTTCAAACTGTATGCACATTTCTCCTCCGAGTTCTGTATTTTTGTAGCATTTATAAGTTTTGGATTGGGCTACAAGTCAGAATCGACCATCTTACTAAGTGTCCGACTTCAAAATGAGGCCTAGTTCTCTCATATGCCACAATCACATTTGTCTACTTAAAGATATTACTGTATGATAATAGTACAGCTCATTGATCAAGCCTTATGTCAGCAAACACCCAGTGAAGTCAGTAGGAAGATTCTTATTGACCTCACTGGGAATTGGATGCGGGCCATAAAATACAAAGCAATAAAATAAATTACTTGTTTATGTAGTCAGTCATTTTAAGCAAGAGGGTCAGTTTACTTTAGTGGAACTACTGGTATGGTTAGGGTTTGCAGGATCCATTTTGATAATACTTTCGTTGATTTCAAGTTGGACTATTTGCGGTATTAAGCACTATGTTTATTATTAAGCATCTATAGCATTAACTTCTTAATATTCAAAGCAGGAGTTGCCAAAGTGTAGCCTGCAGGTTAAATGTGGAATAAGGAATGCTGGAGTGCTAGTTGCAGCACATTGCTCTTCGAAGATGACTGCACTGACCTTTGGGTAACAGATGTTCTTTCTTTTGGAAAAAGAGCCTCCACACTGAGAAATGCAGTTTGTTCACTTCATAAACATATTCATTGTGGGGAGGTGATGAAAAGAAGAGGCCACTTACCTGCAACATAAATGACTCATTGTCCATCAACTGAAGAGCACATCCGCATAGAGTATCACATATTCCAGCACAGGGAGAGGAGACAAGGGAAGCTTGAGGATTTAACATGTTATCTGTCAAGAGCACATCTATTAAAAGTCTCTTGCTCCTTTGTATAAGAGTGGAAATACAGCAAGTTGTACTTCGGGGAGAGTTCCCCACAGTCTTCTGTAAAGGAGGTTATTTTGCCCTTTCCTAATGAAGGCTGGGGGTTGAGTCATTGTCACAAGGTGCATCTGTCCTACAATACCCCATTGCAGTTGAGAGTGGTACTATAGGGCCTTCCTGTTCCAGTTTCCCTATATGTCATCAATAAGTTCACTAAAGCTTTATATAAGGATCAAAGACCAAATAAAAATACAAGCAAACCTTCACCCTACTATCTTAGGTAGGAGACTAAGCCAGTCTGTTTTTGTTCCTACTTAGATCCACTATTCTTTTCCAGCAGGTTCTTTCAGCTTAGGCCCCTCCCTTAGCATCAAGCCTCTTGTACTACCTGACAAGAGCCTTTCTGTAAAGATCTATCAGTTACAGCTCTTCTCTAGTATGCAATTTCTAACAGGCTGGGTTGCCTTCCCCCATTTAGGAATTCTCTGTTCTTCAGCACACACTCTATAGGACCCTTTTTGGGGTGAGCATTCCTCTTCTCAGAAACTTCCTGTCTGTAGAAGCTAGCTCAGCTGAGCCCTGGTAACTCTTTTTATCAGGTTTACTTGCCAATTAGCTGACAACCAGCTATCTAGGGATTTAATTACTTCCAGGTGGGTCTGAGTTGGCTAGCTGTCTAGAAGTGTGTCACAGGTAGGCAGGTCACTGACTCTTCCTTATAGGAAAGTCCCCATGACAATCACGCTATCAATTTACATGGAATGAACAGAAATAAAATAGTAGTAATCAACAAGTTCTTATAGAAAATCTCCATAATCATTAAGTAAACAAGTTATTTGGCACATTTTTCAGTTTGGTATCTTTCTTGATTAGTGTCCTTTCTTCCTCCACCCCCTTAATTTACTAGTTTCTAAAGAAATTGATTATTTCTCAATTATTTCTTTATTCAAACACTTTTTCTGTGACTTTCAGTTTTGCTCCTGCTGCATTTAAAGGATAAGAATAGTATTAATTTTAATAAATATTTTACATTGGTGATTAAAACAGAGTATGCTGGACACTGACTTATTAGATTCTCTTCTTGCTTACTTCAATTTTTATACTACAAGAACTCCACTCCAGGTTATAGTGGCAAAAGTCAGAAAATTATATCCCATGAATACAAACATAAAAATGTCTTAAAACAATGCTTTGTGCTGTCCACTAGGTGGGGCACTAAGTTAACATTCTACAGGTGAAGTTGCTCCTTATACATGTATTTTTATTGTGCTAGAAGCGTTTCAAAGTAATATGGTAAGTGGGGGGAATAAGTAGAGTATTGATTTTAAAGCACTCTGAAGTGTGCTATCAATTTCATACAACAAGGCTTTTGCCCAAAGGGTTTACACTCCAGTTTTTAAAAATGAAAGCGCATGTAATAAGCAAACAGAGAAAATGAACTACAAAGAAATGTTTATAGTAGCGTTGGTACATATGCTGGAATATTCAGCAGGAGGAATTTAGTAACTTAATTCAGTTTCTTATTCTCTTCCAGTTTACCCTTAATCGTATTCCCAGATGTCGTGAGGTGCAGCAGTCTTGGAGCTCTTCAATACTGACAACAGTATACTCCATATTTTACTCCTTTCCTTTGACTTTCAAACTAAAGCCAGATTTGGTATGTAAAATGAATCTTGTTAATGGTGACATGCTAATTAATGTGTTCTAAAAGTAGCTGTTTGAGACATCAAATCATTAATGAATATACAATATATATATATATATACTTAAGCTTATGGTCCTTATTCAGGTAAAACTCTAATTAAGAAAGGACCAGAGGATCAGGCTATAGTTGTATACTATAAAAAAAATCCACATACCTTCTTAGCAATCCAAAATTCTGTGTTTCTACTTAGTAAACTAAATTCTTAACCAGATACAGTTGTGCAGTGCTTTCATCCTCTGCTATTTAAGATGCCTATGATATCATCTACAGAGGAAACCAAATTCTGAACTGATGCCAGGGAAGATGGTTCTTTGTATAGGATATTTGAACAATATCCTGACCATGCTTAATAGAGAACTTCTGGCATTGTTGTAAATAATGCAGTTGTCAACTATGGCAGAATGGCTTCACAGTCAGGAATTGCATGTTGGAAAGGATACCCTTGCAGATGCTTAATAGCCACTAAAAAGAAGTGTTACATTTTAGCCTATAAAATATACAGTGGGGCTCTATGGCTGGGGCCCTGTAAAGCATCTATAGGCCTAAGGCTGTGGAGGATAAATAATTATTGACCTTAGCCCTCAATGTGACCTAATTACTTATTGAGTGATGTATGACAAAGAATATTTTATGAAACTTGCCAAATTTAATGACATGCTCTACATAGTTTTACATATTTTACAGAAAGTAGAATCTTTGTAAT
This sequence comes from Pelusios castaneus, assembly GCA_007922175.1. Classification (NCBI taxonomy): domain Eukaryota; kingdom Metazoa; phylum Chordata; order Testudines; family Pelomedusidae; genus Pelusios; species Pelusios castaneus. Next base: position 3,982,974 of record ML685795.1, on the reverse strand, counting down.
TGGCACTTGCAGGTGGAAACAAGTGACAAGTAAATGGCTGTCCCTGTTAAAGAAGTTTCGGGACAGTATATCATACACATTCACTTTAATGAATTACTTGGTGTATTAAGCACTTAAGAATATATTAAAAGTAAATTTGAATCCCTTGTCATCCATAATAGAATAGGGATGCAACAGCAAACAAACATAGGATTGCACATTAGAAACCTAGGATACCAGTTTACCCCTTCAGGTTTGTACATAACTCAGTGGAGCTCATTTTATTCCCTCTGTCATACTAGTAGAAGGTAACATGGTCCAATTCACACCTCCTTGTTGATGGTATCTTTTTGCCAGGAGTAGGAATGTAGTAGCACAGCACAAGCTAGCTGCAATCCCTCATCTTCAGCCCCAAGAATGGGCAGGGCAGGTTCAGACCAACAGGGAGATACACTGATTCAATATTTCTCTCTAGAGCAGGACATGTCAACAGGGTTCTGATCAGATTTTAAAACTGCCCTCTTCGTGTATCTCTCTCTTTGGCTCAGAGCCTCAGGGTGCTTACTAGCAAAACTATTCTCAAGTGTCCATTTACCCAGACTTTTCAATTACATGTCAGTATTTTCAATTTTAGAGTCACTGAAATTACTTAGCCTATTCCCTGGCAATGATCTCATTTAGGCAGATATGCCACTTACCAAAATGTAGATAAGATGTAACCTATTGTAGTAATTTTCTTCATTTGCTCTCAAATATGTTCATGCTATTTAAAGCCAGCATGTTTCTGTTAATATCATCCAGTGCATTTGAATAAGGCATAAGCTTTCAAAATTTTGTCAATTTTTTGCATTTATGGCAATACTTACTAGAAATGGGTCCATACCACAAAAATTTGAATTAGAGCCAAACTTCCCAAAAGTTAGTGTGCTTGGAGTCAAAATTTTGGTTCCCACCCATCTAATATTTAACTACATTTTAGTGAACTCTTGTGCCCTTTTTTCTGGTATTCATGTTTTAAACATTTCATAAAGTTCCCAAAATAACATTCTTAAACACACATGATTTCAGCTATACGTCACTGGTATTCACTTGTGTGCATCCTTAAAGATTTCAACGGGACTTGTTTGAGGTGCCTATTGATAACATAGAATTACAAAATCATCAAGAATTTTCATAATTTGCCCAGCAGTAATAGTGATAGTATAAATAAGACTGGCAATTGTAATTAGATCTTTTTAAATCTTCAGTTATCTGCAATAGTAATTCTAAATAGCATCAAGATTAATTGCATATGCAATACATTGCAGTAAGATAGTTTCTATAAATGATCTGTTTATGGGGCTGATCCTGATTTTATTGGCTTAACTGGTACAGAGAGATCTGTGTCAGAGCAAACTTCACACATAGTTCCATGGGGTTTCCATGGCAGGATTTTTTCTGCAGCGTTAGTATCTTTTGGTAGTTTTGGTTCTTGCAAACCTTTAAATAAAACACAAGATCAAGGAGAAGTCATTGTGGAGTCCCCTGCTATTCTCTCCACACATTAATTAAAAAAAGAAAAGCAAAGAAAAAGTGCCTTTTATCCAAATTAAATGGACAGCCTGCATGAGATCAGAGTAATGAGTGCATTAGGCAATTGCCTTGCTACAGAAGTGGTTTCATTTAATGAGCATTAATTTTATCGAGTTATCATTATGAGTGAAATTAACTGGAAAAGTATAACTGCGCATCTTAATATGCTACCAAAGAAGCTGACATGGAAAATCATATGAGAAGAACACTGTGAAGGAACTAAATGTTATATGATTCGATTGATCCTTTGTTTGTAAGAGAAACTTAAAATGAGTCTGACATTTGTTAGTAGAATTGTCACAACTGCTATTCTATTGATATTATAGCATGCAAGTTATGCTTTTGACATTATAAAATGTCTTAATAAAATGAATTTAAAGAAACAGTACATCTTTGCCAAAATCCATAAGCCCTTTGCACTAAAATCCTGCACACTTTTGTTCATTAAGGAAATTTAAAAACATTGTAAATCCTTAGATGGTATCTATTAGTGATCACTTCAAAATAGGCGAGAATAAAAAAATCAGAGTACTTGTAAAGATTATAGAATAGTTATAAGGGCCAAAATGGAATGGAAATTAAAAGACCCTTTCTGCCAATAAAAAGATTCTAGATGTGAAGTACATGAAACAATTGTTTATATTTAACTTTGTTTGGGGAAAGTGTGGTTAGTAACCTACAGCTCCTATTTTCTTGGCAGAATATTGTGCTTGGTCGTGTACAAGACTTAGGAGTGGGGAAATGAATAGTAGAGTTGAGTTGACAGCATTAGTGTAAAACTTCTGATATAGAAATCAGTACCCAAATATTATGTTTAGGAACACTAAGCAAAGTATCAGATCAAGCCAAGAACTAAGTATTTGTAAAACTGGAAGCTGCAGAGATTCTAGGTTTTATCAGTGTAGGCAAATAGTTTTCTTCTTAGAGTGCTTGCTCATGTTGATTCTAAGTGTGTGCACAGTCATCAGAAGGTTTTTCCCCTAGTGGTTCCCATTGGATCGGTGCAGGCACCCCTGGGGTCCAGGCTCCATGGCACCGTATGTAAGGCCCTGCCAGCCCACTGCTTCTTCAGTTCCTTCTTACCGCCTGTGATGATCATTGGCACTTCTGTCTTGTCTTGCTTAGACAAGCATTTTCTCCAGTAGTCTTCTGCTTGTAAATAGTTAAGAGAAGAATTAGATATTAGTAGTTAACTAGATTGCTAACATTCTCTTTCGGGGCTTCCCTCAACTACATTTCTTCCCACCTGGGCATAGCTCGGTGCCAAGGATTCAAACCATGTGGGAACTACCTTGAATTTATGCCAAAGGGTGAGCCCCATGAATCTTGCCTGATGTGCCTGGGTGAATCCCATCTGACTGATTGCTGTAAGATTTGCAGAGGATTCCACCCAAAGATCAAGAAGGAGAAGAATGTTAGACTTAAACACCTCCTCATGGAGGTAGCTCTCTGTCCCAATTGGCTCCAGGCTACTTGGATCTGGCACTCAGTACCTCAGTGAATAGTGCACAGGCCTCTGTTAGAGAGTCTACAGTGCCAAAAAAGTCATTGCCCTGAAATGAGGATGACCTGGCACCATTCTCACTCTCCGGTGAGAAGAGGCTCTAAAAGACTGTTAGAGATGTTCACCTATAGTGAAGGCAGCAGGAGGGGGCACTACGAACAGTGTATGTCCTGTGCCAGGGCTTCCGATGACTACCCGATCAGAGGTGGTACCATTGACTTTGGACCCTCAGAGGGTTCCATCAAATCTAACACCAGTGGATTCACAAGTGAGAGTGTGTCAAATGGAAGAGATGGACCTTCCTTCCACCACTGACACTTTTAAGATGGCTAGAGAGATGCTGATAGCCTTGATGGCATAGCAGTCCCCCTGACAGAATGAAGAGTGTGCTAGAATTCTGTGTTGCTGTGTAGAGCCAAACATGCCATGATGTGGCACTGGTCACCTTCCCCTCTGTACTATCTGTTTCAGCACTGCCATGGTCCCATGTTTGGTATCATTGGACTCAGAGGCAGAGTCATATACCTCGAAGCATTGTGGACACTGGTCAGCGCAACACTACTACCGGGAGCAAAAGAGGCAGGCTCCCCTCAGGGGACCTTGGCCAATGCAGTGGCAAAATTCTGCGCAATGGCTCTTTTGGATCCTGGAGGCATACCACCAGGCTCAGGATTCTTACTCTAGGTGTTCCCAGTCAGTCGCCCCTGATAGATGGGCTTTCTGGCCACATGAGGAACGCTTGACATCACTTGGCACTGAGACTGATGTGGAGATTGACACCGAGGCTGACATGGATGGAAGATGAGGAGTATTGCAGGAAGCCCCATGTACAACAAAGAGAAGCTTTGCAGTGGGTAGACTTAGAATAGCATAACTAGTGGGTCCAGGGACTAAAGAATGGTATAACGGAAGCAGCAGACATGTCCGCGCTGGTGTTACCTTGGTTGTCTTGTCTCTTACTTGTGAGGAGGATATCATCCCCTTTCATACCTTGTCTTGGGCTCAGGGCAGAGCCCTTCAGCTTGTGCTTTGTGTTAGGGAGTATGGTTCAGCATCCTATACTGAAGTTGTCATTAGTAGCTGAGGATGCTGAACAACTCCCAAGAAGTGCTAGTTTCTTTCAGAGTCAGGCACCTGATTTAAAAAAGCATTCTTCATATCTTAGGTCTAATCATTTTCTGGCAGACTATTTGGTTAAGACTTTCAAAAGTGACTAGTGATTTTGGTCATCACACTTGAGACATCTTAGAGTAATGTGATTTTTAGAGCATAGGTGCACACCACTTTTTGAAAATTATGTCTCTTGAAAGTATTAAAATGTCAACCAAAATCACAAATAACTTCTCTTGACTTCTATTTTCATATCCAAGTACAATAGCTCAGAAATAAGATGCCCAGTTCTTAAGCTAGTTAAAGTCACCATAACAAACATAGATATTTGTTATGGAAATGCTCATTCAGTGAAACTGTATGAAAGGAGACCTTTATTTCAGTTAGCTAGGATTTTCCATTCCTTGTACCATGTTCAAAATGTCTTAAGTTCACTACACTTGAGCAAGTTATTGTGATGGATAATAAGTTATTGTTCCTTTTTATCGTGATTCTCAGATCTTTGTGGTAAGATTTTCCTATTTTTCACTTTTTAAACAAGTGCACTGTGTGTGATGATGATAGGAAGAGGAATCGGGTAAGTTGCAGGGTTTTTTTGTGTGGGTGTGTGCTAAAGCATTTTTCCCCCCAGAGTTTGTCTGGTACTGTGCTGTTTTTATATTATGGCTTGTCTAGTATTATCCTTTTATGGATGAAAACACTTAACATGTACAAGAGAAACCAAAGTAGGGAAAGGAAAAAGGTCAGCTATATAAGTTGCACATTATAAAAAGGGAAGGAAAGTTAAACTACACACAATTAAGGCTAATTTTTCTCCCAGGATTCATTAAAACATGGTGGGGTCTTCTGTTCTTTGTTTAATATTTTACACGTATCTAGAACGTTTCATCTTCAAAGTATTTTACCATTTTTTGAACTAGTCCTTACAGCAACCTCACCAATGACACAGTTGAGGTTTAATGACTTGCGTACACCCCTAGAAGGTTAGGGGTTTAAGGTTTAGAATTGAGTTCCTGGCTCCTAGTCCTATGAGCAGCCTTCTTTCTAGACTTTCTCACTCATTCTCTATCTCCTGAATATAATTAGTATTTTACTTTTACTACATCACATAGTTTCTACATATAGCATATGAGTTGCTATTTTTTAAAATATCAGTCACATAACTTTGCTTAGTAAGTCTGGTTGTGATCGGCGAACCATGGCTGTAAAATCTTGCCACAAATACTTCAGCCTTTGCATTGTGGGGAAATTCTGACAGCCTTTAGGTAAAGAATCTTGCTGTACAGACAAAACAATGGCTGAGTGGCATTCTTATGAGCATGTTTATATGCGTATAACAAAAGTCACACTGAAGTACTTTTTCAAAATTTTTGATCCATGCTAATGAAAGCAGCAATGAGAATTGTGATTTTTAAAGTTCAATTGTAGGGTCATTGTCAAGCAAGCATATGTATATAAATACTTGTTAGGTTTTATTTCCCTTTTTTTTTTCCTCGTTGTAATGGGAGGCTAGGAAGCAGTCCAAGATGATGTCTACTTTGAGGGAAGACATGCCGTCATCCTTTAAACTGGGTCTACAGACTGATCTAGATTTTCCTGGAGCTTTCTGACCAGGAGATAGTTCACATACTGGCTCAACCAAGATACCATTCATAGCATTGGGGATATATTAAAGGATGACTTAGAGAACTTGATAAAGAGGACCCATATAGCAGATCACACTCATCAGGAAACTGGCAATCTCAGTAGCCCTTGGCCACTTCCTACATGCCATGATCAATAAGATTGCAAACTGCATTACTATGTCTTTGATGCTAAATCCTTCACAGTATAATAGGGAATACAGATGCCAAACAGGGATGGCATGGGAATTGAAGGCAGATGAGGAAATAGGAAAGCCTAGCCCCAAAGACAGAGTTTTCATTGGCAAGAACCCAAGTTGCCTTGCAAGAGCAGCTCAAGGAATAGTTGTGAGGGATAGATTCCAAGAAAGTTTATATCAAGTAACATAGAAAGTCGGGTGAGTTGATCACCAGTTACATGAAGTAAAATATCTATGTTATAGAATGTCAGGTGCTTAGGGTAGAGGAAAAAAAACTCCAGCCTGAGCCTGAATGTCTACAGCACACTTAAACAGCCCCTGAGGCAAGCCCCATGAGCCTAAATCAGTTGGCACAGTCCAGCTGCAGTTGTTTAGTTTCAGTGTAAACATACCTCAGATTCAGGGTAAGGCAGGTCACCAAGTGGTGGTACACATACTCCTATCAGGCAGTGGGGAAGAGACACTTCTCTCTCTGGCTGGTCAGGTGCAAACTGACCACGGTTCACGATGGATGATGCCATTGACCATTTGAGCAAAATGCTAATCACTAGGTTGCAGGAAAACACAAAAACAGCAAGATTTATCCTGGTTAAAAGTAAAAATGAACATCTGGAACTATATGTGGGTAGATGAACATCCAGTTACCCTTCATTAGAAAGTGAGACAATTTGACAGTGGACTTGGGCTCATGAAGGGCCTAAGCCAACTTGGTTGAAAAATACTTTGAGAAGGATTTCAGGCTAAGCAGTATCTTATTAGACAAGAGAAATCTTGCCATTAAGTTTATGCTTTAGAAGGCAAGTTATGATTTTATTTTGTATAACCCATTGTTTTCAATATTTCTGTTTGCAATCTTAGGAATCTCTACTCTTTGTTAAATAAACTGCTTTCTCTATAAACAGATCTACATGCTGTATGTTAAGAAAAGCTGTTTTCTAAGGTATCACTAATAAGCTGCCATCTACATTTCCTCTGGGAGCAGCAAGCCTGGTGATTCTGTCAGAGTCCAGTGGGATGCTCACAGGACTCTAGGGCTGGAGTGTACCATCACTAGCCTGCATATGGGACAATGGAGCACACGTGGACTCAGAGGAGGGCTCTTGCATTGCTTGTGGCTGGGAGAGCCAAAGAGCTGATCCCCAGCAAATGCAGACAAGACTTGCTCACACTAAGGGAGGTGGTAATGAGATGTCTTGCAACCCTGGGTACCTCTGATAAGTGTCACACACTCCATCATCTATTTATCCTAGGGTTTGTGCTGCCTCCGATTTCCACAGTAGTGTCTGAGCCCCTATCACACAAAATGGATTGGCAGTAGTAAAGTTCCTAGTGACTTCATAGATTACCTTCTTCCTTTCTGAGTAATAGGAAGCTCTGCTTAGAGTGGGGTCTCTTTTTTTTTTTTGAGATGGAGTAGGAGGGAAAAGTCTGGGGCTGGCTCTGTAAAAATCATTACAGTTACGGTGGAAAAGTTTTCCATCACAAGCAGAAACAGAAAACAGTGCATAACAAACTTAAGTAACTGCACAGTCCTACTGTAACCATTGTTCTCCCATTTTCTCCTTCACTACTGGGTTCATTTGTCATGTTTACTTGAGGGAGCATATGTGTCTACTTTTGACAAGCACCTAGCTCTGTTTGGATACTGTATAAATTACAATTTGAAAAATTATGTAATTACAGGAAAAATTGCACACAAGGGACTAGAAATGTATTCCTGGCAGCATTATGACTTATGAATTAATGAATAAACAGCACATATGAGCTGCTTCTATGGAGTACACTGTATATAGCTTTATGAATTGTTGATAATTCCAGTGGTTTGAAGATTTGAGGCTAAATTTATCCTTGGTATACCTCCCCCAAAACCAATGGATTTACATTGGGATGGATTTGGCTGCCCTTTTTAAAAAATATATATTTTTTACAGCCTGGTTTGTGTTGTAAAGTTTCAGGTAATTATCTGCTGGCAGCAATAGACTGAAATTTTAACTATTTTTATATAATGGTTGGAGGAAAATATTTGTGATATAATTCTCAAATTTCAGAAAGTGCATACTGACTGTTCTTATGGCGTTCCATGCCCCCCCCACACCCCCCCCCCCCCCCCCCCGGGGGGGGGGGGTTGGGCAGAGAGTCTGCTTTATCATTAGAGTAATGTGAAATCTGGTCTTAGGTTGAGTATAATGGCCATAATGCTGTGTCAAAATTCACCTTACAACAAAGAACCAATTGACAGGTTTCTTTCATTTATAATAAAATGATTAGAGCATGCTGTATCCATTCATGAGGCAGTACTGTCTCTCAAGATTAAAGAGCAGTGTTTCATCTTGATCCCTTGCTGTTTTGTTGCACTGGTATGATGTAATGTGTTGTGATAGTTACCTTTTCTACAATATTTAACAAGCAGTAATTAACTACAGCACTCACAGAATTAAGTATCTGACTTAAAGATTTAACAGTTTTACCCTGGCTTGTATTTTTCTTTTTATAATAATCACTATAAAACATTAAAATTATTAGATACTTTACAGGCAAATTTGAAAATCAGGGATAAAATTTTCATAAGTGCCTAAGTCCCATTTTTAAAAGTCTTATTGACAAGTTCCAGAAGGGTAGCCCATGTTAGTCTTGGTCAGAAAAACAAACAAGGAGTCATGTGGCACTTTTAAAAACTAACAAATTTATTTACTGCATGAGCTTTCATGAGTGAAATCGCACTTTGTTAGGTGCTTGAAAATGGAAAACTTACAGTATGGGAGGGTAAAATAAATGCAATGAAGTGTAAGTCACAAGATCAGGTCAGACTATTTCAGCAAATCAAACAAGTGTTTTGATTCAAATTGTGTGGAACAACAGATAAGAAAGTGGGAGATTGAGAGAGGAGAAAATCACTTTTTGTAATGAGAAAGCCTGCCTATAGCTCTATTCAAACCCAAGTTAATGGTATCCAATTTGCATATGAATTCTAACTCTGCAGTTTCTCTTTGAAGCTTTGATTTAGACTTAACCTGTTTAAGTACTGTAACAGACATGTCTGTCACAGAGTGAGCAGAGAGATTAAAGTGTTCTATTGGTTTTTTAATGTTGCCATTTCTGATGTCAGATTTGTGTCCTTTTATTCTTTTGCACAGAGACAGTCCAGTTTGTCCAATGTATAAGGCAGAGGGGCATTTTTGGCACGTGATGGCATATATCACATTAGTGGATGAGCAGGTGATAGTGCAGCTTTTAGGGTTAGATTTTTAAAAATGTTTAGGCACCTGGTACTTTGAGTTTGCTTTCTATCACCCTGGTGGCATAGAACCACTATAGCACTCTTCTTTCACATCCACTCCCCTCCTGGTTAAATGTATAAGCAATGAATTGGGGAAAAGGAGACATGACTGATGCTTTTTTATGCCTGGCTTATCCTCACTTGCTATAACATCCCCCCCTCCTCCCCCCCCCAAGCAGGGAGGAAGCGGCAGCATTATCAAGCAGTGTAAATTGGACAAGCCTGAAGGCTTCTCTGAGTCATATAGGCCATTGCAGGGTAGCTAAATGAATGTTTTGCATCAGTCCCCACTGCAGAGGATGTCCGGGAGATACCTACATAAGAGTTATTCTTTTGGTACAACAAATCTGAAGTACTCTTTCCAAACTGATGAGTCAGTCGAAGAGATCTTAGAACAAATTGATAAACTGAGAATTAATAAGTCACTGGCACCAGATGGTATTCACCCAGGAGTTCTGAAGGAACTCAAATATAAAATTGCAAAACTACCAATTTTAGTATGTAGCCTGTCCCTGAAATTAGCCTCTGTACCAGATGACTGGAAGATAGCTGACATAAGGCTTTTTAAAAAAAAAAAAAAAAAAAAAAAAAAAAAAAAAGGTTTACAGAGAAGATCCTGGCAATTACAGACCAGTGAACACAACCTCAGTACTAGGCAAATTGGAAGAAACTATAGTAAAGAACAGAATTATTAAAACACAGACACAGTTTGTTGGGGGAAGAGTCAACACTACTTTGTAAAGGGATGTTGTGCCTCACCAGTCTACTAGAATTCTCTGAAGGAGTCAACAGGCATGTGGAGAAGAGTGATCCAAGCAACATAGTGTACTTGGATTTTCAGAAAGCCTCTGACAAGGTCCCTCACCAAAGTCTCTTACAGAAAATAAGAAACCATGGGATAAGAGGGAAGGTATTACTTCACCCACCTTGTCTTTCTAATGTCCTGGAACCAACACGCTAGGAACACCATTGTAAACAGATTATTCAAAATAGGTAACTCCTTGCATTCTGCTTTGGATTGACAAAGGGATCTCTCAAAACCGAGTGAGTGGGCAAAAAAGTGGCAGATGAAATTCAGTGTTAAGTGCAAATGGAAAAAATAATCCCAGCTCTCTCTGTATATACACTCATGTACACTGCAAGGATGTGTTCCAAATTATCAGTTACCACCCAACAGAGATCTTGGAGTCAGAGTGGGCAGTTTTCTGAAAAATCCTGCTCAATGCACAACAGCAATAGGTTAACAGGATATCAGAAACTGTTAGCAAAGGGATAGAAAGTATAGTGCCACTGTATAAATTCATACTGCACCCACACATTTAATACCGTGTCAAGTTCTGGTCACACTCTCTCAAAAAAATACAAGTTCAAAAGAGGTAGGCATATTAGTCTAGTTCAGCAAAACAAAAGAGGAGTCTTGTAGCACTTTAAAGACTAAACACATTTATTTTTCGCATGAGCTTTCATGGGCAAAGTACCACTCCATCAGATGCTAGAGTGGATCTGATGAAGTGAAATTTGCCCACGATAGCTCATGCGAAAAATAAATTTGTTAGTCTTTAAAGTGCCACAAGACACATAAGAACTGGAAAAGATTTGGAGAAGGACAGCAAAGGTGATCAAGGGTATGGAACAGCATCATGCAAGGAGATGCTAAAAAGATTAGAGTAGTTCATCTTAGAAAAGAGATGGTTATGGGTAGCACGTGATAAAGGTCTGTACAATCATGAATGGTGTGGAAAAAAGTGTTTTTCATGCATTACAAGACCCAGGTGTCACCCAGTGAAATTAACTGGCAGCAGGTTGAATGCAAACAAGAGGAAGTATTTTTTCCACACAATGCACAACTAACCTGTAGCACTCATTGCTATGGGATGTTGTAAAGACCAAAAGTGTCACTGAGTTTGAAAAAGAACTGGATATATTCAGTGGCTATTAGTCAAGATGATCAGGAATGTAACTCCATATTTGGGGTGACCATAAGCCTCAGACTATTATAAGTGAAAGATGGGTAGATAATTGCCCTGTTCTGTACACTTCCCTGGAAGCTCTGTTGAAGACAGGATATTATGTAAGATGGACCACGATCTGACCCAGTATGGCAGTTCTTATGGCAGGACCCAATCAAGCAACAGGACAGTCTCAGAGCTGCATGCACAGTTCACCTCTGTTCACCACCTCCAAGCTATGATGAATGTTTCCCTGCCCTCGACCAGAATCTGTCCCAGCCAGGATCTAGAAAAGCAATGGATTTCTGTGGTGTTATCAGACTCACAAAGATCAGGCTCTGGGATTTTCTAACAGAGATAAGAGAGCAGTAGATATTGACCATTTCCTTATGCAAAACAATCTTGCATTAATTTTCCAAATTTCTGCTAAGTTTATAGGGACTCTGTTCTCCCCTTTTTGATTACTGAATGTTGAGAATATCAGAAGTGCTGAAATATGTAATTAAAAGGTATAAATTGGTTTATTTTTTTCCTAAGTAAATATATGCAAGTTGTCTGCTTTTGCTTGGTTTTGTTTTAGCCTTTTGCTTGACATTTAATTCTTGTATGGCTGTGAGGTCTGTTTTCTGTGTCTTAGTTAGTAAATGTCATTCATTCTAATACATGGTTGCATTCACTTACACTAAAGTTGCTTTCATCTGCACTGGCTGCCATGTGTCAGAGTTCACGCTGTGCCACTCTGGAGGGGAGGGGAATGGAGGGGAAGCTATAGGCTTTAGCTCGATGCCTTTCAACAGCCATAGCAAGTGTCTAAAAACAGGCAAAGGAAGTTTAAGACACAGTAATCCTGGACTGTTTCACTGTTGAAACACTGTAAAATTTTAAATAGCAGGGATGGTGGAATTGACCAGATTATGCTGCTGCTTCTGTGGCGATGCTGGCTGTGTGCAGACTTGACTCCGGAAGAGAGAATTAGTTTACACTTAATTCACATTTGGAAGGATTTCTTTGCTGCCATAAGGGGTAGATTTTTTTTTTTAAATGAAAGCCTAATCTCTGAAGAAATTGTACTTTAACTTTCATTCTCAACAGTTTGGAGAATTGATTTTTCATAGGTACTCTATAGCACAGCAATAGCTTTGAAAGTGCAGTATATTTTGATTTTAAACATTTGATGTGTAGAATTGATGTTAACTGAATCTCATCTCAACCAGATACGGGTTACAATGAAAAGAATTATACTGTACCAATATATGTATACAGTAAAATTATTTTGTTACAGTTGATGTGTAACAAAAACATGTAATAGTTAATTGGGGCACTATACAATGCTCAGTACTTCTGACCTATTGTTATTTCAAAATTTATAGAGTATAAGAAGTGTAACCCATTAAACTGTCTTTTCCCCCTGTAAAGAAAGTTAAATGAAACTCAAATGTGAATCATTAATTTCTGTAAGAACCACACTAGAAAGTGACATGAATTTACCCTCCTTATAAGCTTGGTAACTGTTGATTGCCTTAGAAACTGTTGTCCTAAACTAATATGTATCTAGCAGCCATTGGATGTCACATCAAACTTACTGTATGTAATTTTCTAGCCAAAACAAGTCTGAGTGGGAGAACTGGTAACAAAATGTAAATGCCTAAAATAAGTATATTTCATACAGACTTCAATGGTCTGACCCTGAGAGTGCTGAATTAATGGGAGTTGTGTATGGTTTTTAATTAGTTCTGCTGACCAGAGCAGAGGACTGGGAGCCAAGACTCCCAGGTTCTCTGTTCCTGGTCATAGGACAGTCGTTTGATCTTAGCCAGGTCACCTTTGGCCAAAATTTTCACACTTGAGTGCTTAAAGCTTGGCATCTAAATCCATATTTAAATAGTTACATAAAACTTGCTTGTTTTTCAGATGTGGTAAGGACCCATAAGTTATGTGAAATGCAGGACTAAGTCCATAAAACAAATTAGGTGACCCTATTATCGAAGATTATTCCAGTTGAACATTACATCCCAGGGGAATAAAGTTGCTTTAGCCATAATAAAACACAGTGTCTCCATTATTTACCAAACAATATACAGCTGTGCATAGAGTGCTGATAAGTCTCTTAATAACCCTGATTCCCCACCCCTGAAATTGGGCTACTTTTACTTAGAAAACTCAAAGTGGGTTAGATGCCTAAAGACATCCTGTTTGAAAGTGTTGGCTTTTACCTCTCTGTGCCTCATTTTACCAGTTTATAAAATAGAAATAATCTTTACCTCACTAGAGTAATTAAAGTTTGTAAGGCATTTTGAGATCATCTTAGATGACAAGTAAGTAAGTACAAAGCATTATTAATTATATTCATGTAGCTATAAAAGAGCATAAGAAGAAGTTTTGGTAAAAACTCCAAGTGCTTACTAGGCCTCCCTCACACACACACACATTCAACAGATCAGCTTAAAAGATTTAATAAAGTTCAACAAAGAATTTAAGCATGTACTGGACTAAGGATTTTGCTGACTCAGGGCCAAAATTCAGGAGGTTTATAACTATTGCCAGTTTCAAGAAATCCTGATTAAGCTCTTCAGGCTTCATTGTGCCGTAAACCCATGCTTGAAACTCTTGTTGACATCAGTGAAAGCTTGCTGGGGATTGAGGCCAGTATTTGGCCTTAACTTCCTGAGCACCATTGAATTCTGTTCCCTACATAAAAAAGCCCCTTTTAGGAAAGGAGCAACTCCTACCTCACCACAACATTTGAACTTTAAAGTGTGATTTTTGGCTGCTGTTTATTTTGCTGTAAATCACACTGCAAGCTACATTTGGGGTTTTTTTAGTTTTAATAAATATCTTAATTTTTTGTAAATGTCATAATTTATGGAAACATCTATGGTCTCTATTCAGTATTAGAAAATCTGATGTTTGACTCTGTTCTAAAATACTTTGTTTTTTTATAGATATTGTGCAACGGACCGGGAACATGTGTTCCTGTCTGTTTATCTGCCCTTCTTCTTGGGATACTGGGACTAAAGAAAGTTATCATTGTGTATGTAGAGAGCATCTGCCGAGTGGAAACTTTATCCCTGTCTGGAAAAATTCTTTACTACTTTTCGGATTACTTCATTGTCCAGTGGCCTGCTCTGAAGGAAAAATATCCCAAGTCTGTATATCTCGGTCGAATAGTCTGACAGCAAAAGGCAAACTTTATAATGAATTCACATTTCTGTAGTAGCTCATCTGAAAGGAAGAAATATGTTTTTTCAGGGGTATTCAGTTTGAGATTTACTGGTTGTTGGAAGCCAAAATGTATAGGTAAACAGCCAAGATTTCAAAACAGACTACAATAAAGGTCAATTTTTTTTTCAAATTAATATGTTGATTTCTGTATGGACATTTATTGCTATCATGTGGATTTACCCACCAGTTCCCCTTTACATTTGTAAGAGAACAACATTGAATCGTCTCAGCTTGTTTTAAACTAATTGTCCTGTGATGTTACCAGAAAAATTTGTCTACAAATATATATGGGAATTTGTATGAATTGTAACATTTCCTATAAGAAAACTTTCTGTGGTATTCTAAATTGTAAAAAACAAGGTCTTGTTCTAATACAAGAGACTATTTCCTGTATGCAAGCAGTGAAGTCCCTGGTGAATCTTCAGAATATAAAGGAAAGAGTTATATTAAATTCGCTTCACGCCAGTTAGCACTCTACAGTCTTCCAGAACCCCAGACGTTAAACCAGCATAACTTTTCCTCCGAAAAGTCTTCTAAAGCCTCTTGTTTAATTAAGGTAAATAAGAAGGTGACAAATACCATGAAACAGATTCAGTATTTGTACAGTCAAAAGATACACATTTCAGTATGTATATAAAAACTTCTTCACAGCTTTACATCATAAAGAAAACTGTCACTCTGGAGTATTGAGCTGTTCTGGCTGTTTGTTGCCACATGTATAAAGACTAAAAGGAGTATTAACAATGCCAACAGAAATGGAGGGGGAAAAAAACCTGTCTTGGTGAATTTGATTTCTGTATATTTTGTTTTGTCTGAAACAAAGAAAAAAAAACTCTGTTTCAGCAATATAATGCACATTTACTAAAGAAGGATACTTTTCATGGAAAATGGCACTTCACACCAGACAAAACTTTAAAATGTATTTTCTGGGAGAATGAAGTATGTGTAAGTATACTTTAATGTTTCAAGTTTATCTGGCAAAATGTAGCCCTATACAATGATCCATGCATAGAGCAATATAAACACATCTGTCATCTGTATACACACACATATTTCTGGCTAGAGAAATACATACAGAGAAGAAAGCTCATAGAAGCGAGGAAATGCTTTATAGAATGCATGAACTGATTAAGAGGCGGCCAAGCAGCAGTTTCTTAGGCAATCACGTGGGGATAAAGTTCTGGGGCCTTTTCTAGTACTCCAGAGTCATGGAGGTTATTTTGGTAACTGGAGTTGGGAAGGTTTATTTCCACAGAAATATCGGTGCCTTCTTTTTGGCAATACGGGTGTGACGGAACACTCAACCGATTCCCTGGAAAAATGGTATCTTGATACTACAAATCCTTATGAGGACCAGCTAGTGCATCATGTCGGGCTGGTTTAATGATTCTTAGTTGAGAGAGGGACATAACTGAAAAGATTCCATTAATTTGGTCACAATGTATTTCAGACCCCGATATTTCACAGGGTCTTACTGTGGCCAGTGACTAACACTCATGGTTGGCAATGGATTAGAGATTTGTAGGAAGGCAGCGTCTGACGAAGTGGGATTTTCTCCCACGAAAGCTCATGCGATTAATAAATCTGTTAGTCTTTAAAAAAGTGCCACAAGACTCTGTTGTCTTTCTACAATAGACTAACACGGCTACCCCTTTGGAATTTGTGCAGTAGGTGTGGCTCACCACTTAGATCCTTGAAAATGACCTGATACGAGTTATGCTGATGGGTGTATGGTTTTTTCCCTTGCAATCTGGAATGAAGACCATGTTATCAGTGCTTTTTGCACAGTTGTAGAGTGTTTGGTAAGAAGGAAGACACTGCTTTATTATGGCTAAAACCACTTAGTTTTATATAAGTGTAACCTAACATTCTGTGAGCTGTATGCTGCCCTTCACTGCACTAACGGGTTAGAGTCGAGGGGAAAGAGGGCATAGGGACCTGCTGCCCCTGCTCCCTGTGAACGCAGTAGTGCAGGATCTCTCTCTAGCACTTAAAAGCCCAAGAAGAGAGAGTGAGTAAGTGATCCCTCTTATGCACCATGGCCTCATGGCAGTGATGCCTGCCCCCCTTGTCAAGTTCCCAGGTTGGCTAGTACAGATGCCACAATCGGGAACATGCACTGCTGGGGTTGCATTCTGTTCCTGGTTAGAGCAGCAGCAAAGTTTACCCACTACAGATGCTGAAAGCTCTCCCCAGGGAAACCACTGGTGGGTGTTAGTTGGAGCAAGGCTGCCCACAACACAGGATTGCTCAGGGCAGTGTTTTGCCCTGTTACATAGATCATCAAACTGTGTGGATGCACTGTGAGAGCCTTCCTTTAAACAATACCATAGTTTCAAACAGTAGTGCTGTATGCCATCTGCACTCTGAAGAGGAGTTGTTGGAAATAAAGAAAGTCACTTAACCTGTCTAGACGTGTACATTCCCATTTTGAAGCTCTGGAGTATAATGGTTTCACTCAAAGGGGGATATTCATGAAAAATGAATTACGTCAGTCTCTGCGTCAGATCTGTAGGAATGTCACCATTACCTTCCCCAGCTGTTTAAGGAAAACCTTTCCTTCCAGTTCAGCTGCCCAGCTTCCAGGGGAGGCAAGGTTCCAGCAATCTGGAAAAAAAACTAAGCGTTTACTGGAAGGCTGCCACTCACACTCCCAGAAGCCTATAAAGTTCAAGTGGCTAGAACTGCACCAAGACACCACAGCCAGCAGGGGAAAGATCCCAGCCTGACTTTGACTGAAGTCTTCAGTAAAAATTGCTTTAGTAAATATACCATCCAGAACAAAGGGGGTGTTCCTGGCTTCACCTGAATTAAAGGAAGTTTTGTAATCAATTAAATCTTTTCAAGGAAAAGCCAAATCTCAAATGACTGTCTTAGTTCACTCAAAAAACCCTGCTGAGCTGAAGTAAATTAGCATCTTCGAGTAGCTCTTATCTTTTGTTTATAATAGGTGGGTATAACCAAACTAGCGTTGTTTCAAAATGAAATTGCATTCCCTCTGCTTTCGACAGTGAAACAGAAACCATTCTTCTAATGCTCCACTCCAAAGACTTAAAATGAAGTGAATGATTCCAGTGAATTTTCTTGATTTTCTTTTGTTGTATTTCTTATATTCCCTTAAATAAACCTTGACATTCAGACTGACAGCATTGTTTGTGTATATGCTTGAGTGTGATGACATTGTCAGTAAGCACTGAATGCAAATTATGAGTTGTTCCTGATTCCAACATGTAGAGAGGGGGGGAGGAAAAGTGTCAGTACTTAGTGGAAACATAAAATGATTTGATCTCTCTCTGCCTCAACATAGGCACCAAAATCTGCATTTTTTTATTACAGTATCTGTTAGTACCTGAGCATGGGAAGCATATCATAGGGAAAACACCACAGCAGTTAGGGAAGCTTGAATATAGGGTTGCTTCCTTCTCTCCAAAAATAAGCATGTAAGATAAATGTGGATTTGAAACAAAAATGGGGTCAGGGGGGGAAAAAAAAAAAACTTTTAAAGAAAATTTTTACTTCATAGAAATATCATTCCCTGAATTGGCAAAAAATTCAGAAAGGAATGAAAACCATCCAAAAGGTTCCTTCGTTCAGTTTGCGTGGGCGGGGGGAAGCCAAATTTGAAAAGAGGCTTAGGCCTTATTTACAGTAAAAGTTGTGTCGACGCAAGTTACTGCAATGATCAGAAAGCACTGGAATTACAATGTCCACACTCGTGCTCTAGCATCTACATTGAGTGCAGTGCACTGTGGGCAGCTATCCCACTGCAACTCGCCACCTTGTGCCACAAACAGTTGTGGGAAAGCGGAGAGGATTGCAGTGCATCTTGGGGGCAGGCTTAACATCCCATGATGCAGTGATCTCCATCCCATCATTCCATGGTTTTCTGACTGCATTTCATTTTCAGCAGACCTAGTTTTTAATGCCATCTCTGTCTGAAAGGATGGCTCTTACACTGCTTTCCACTGTTGCTATCAGGGCTCTGGACATATCACATCAGGAGCTTGCAATTGAAAGTGGAATCTCAAATCAGCTGACCTGCTGTGTGCCATGCAAGCAAACACAGGATTTCTGCTCATATTCACGGAGCTTCTGCACACGGTGAATCACTGCTTTGGGGCATGTGAAACAAGAAGGTGCATGAAGCATCATCAGGAACACTGGCCTATACTGAAAGCTGCAAGCCGGGTCGGTCTTTCTAGATCTAATGATTCCAAATAGGGATGCTGAAGTGTCCCTAGTGATCCAGGGAGACCCAACCTACTCCTTAGCACCATGTCTCATCAACCCTTGTACAGGCAACCTGGGCAAGGAACACTTCGGCAACAAGTTGAGCAGGTGCCAAATGACCATTGAATGTGCTGGTGATGTTTTTATGGCAAGTTAGACTTAAATGAGGAAAATATTCTCATGGCTATAGCTACCTGCTGGGTACTAGTATTTGTGAAGTTAAGGGTGAAAAGTTTCCCCCTGGGCAGAGCACAGAGACAGATTGCCTTACAGCTGCATATGAACAAACAGATGCCACAGCTGGTCCATTTGAATCAAAGAGGCCTTGAGGACCTATTTTGACAATGAGTGCCAATAAGGTGTCTTAAAACAGCACTGTGCCATGCTATGACTGCTGTCCAGCTTACACTCTCTATCAACGTGAGGGGCAACCACCATGTGCAAGAGACAAATAAAGATTGCAGGACAGCAGAGTACAAATTGATGACCAGAGCGCTCAGGATATTTCAGGGGTCAGCAATTCAAAAGATAAGAGCCATTTTTAAAATGCCTTCAATAACCAAGTGCTTTGAGAACTGCAATGGGAGTAGCCTCCTGGTGGGGGGCATGGGGAACTGGGACAGGGTGCCTGCCACAGGATCCCCTAGCAGGGAGGGGAGCCCAGACCCAGGAGCTGGGCCCTGCAGAGTCACCTGGTGGCAGGAGGGGGAGCCAGGAGCAGGATGCTTGCAGGGTCCAGGATCCGGAGCTGCAAAGGAGCAGCCAAAGAACCACATGTGGCTCAGGAGCAGCAGGTTGCAGACCCCTGGGTTAGTTATTGGGGGACATGTCCTAGAGGGCATTTACTGTGACAGAACCACGTGTGGTGTTATACTGGTACTTTGTTGCTAAAAGTTTGGTGTAAAAAACTCTCTGCCTCTCATTGAGATGGTTTTATATTGTTGCAAAAATCAGGGGAGTTGGACCAATAGCAGAAAATTTCAATGTGTACACCACCACTGTTTTGGCACATAAAGCTGACTTTGGTCAACAAAAGTCTCTAGTGTAGACAAGGCCTTAATTTTCATATTAGGTTACCAAAAGGATTCTAATCCCATAAGTATACTAGATTTATAATATCTGTTCTCACTTGGTCTTTATCCTGTAGGAGCATATGGAAGGAGCAGCTAGAATGCACCATTCATTCAAAAATGCAATAGATTTTCTAAAATTGGTGTTCTCATCCTTTTTTCCCTTGTCCCCTCCAACTGCAAAAGATTCCAGTTATATTGTAATAAAAAACAAAAGAGAACCAAGAGTTGATTTTAAAAAAAAAAAAAATGTTTGAAAGGTAACTTCTCAGACATGTCCAAACAAACAAAAACCCACACATTGAACAGAATTTCTGCATTCAGCCAGTGAACCCAACTAATTAAAACTCCTGTGTAAGTGTTTGAGATGAAATGAGTTAATGTTGCAACATTTCCCACCTCACTGATTTTTTGCATATAACCCCCAATTTGGGAAGTGACTTCTAAAATTGCACCTACAAATTGTTCATGTACCTATTTGCATGTTAACATCATAATTTAGGATGCAGTCAAGAGTTTAATGTGCAACTACCCCATTACTGTACTCAAATGTAGGGTTAACAATATACAAAATTGTTCATTTACCTATGCGTATGTGTATTTTTTTAGCTCACATTTTGAAAAATCGGTGTAAAAAAAAAAAAAAAATCTAGTTTAAAGATCAGACAACCAAACACCTAGCAAATAAAAGAGAAAAGTCACTCATTCATTTTTCCGTTCTCCTCCTTTTCTTCTTCAGTCATTGGCACATTTTCAAAGTTACCAAAGAAGGTGCACCTATCTTTAGTGATAAATGAGTTCTTGTAATGGTATTATACAGACCAGGGGTTTTCAAACTCTTTTCCTCAGAACCCAGTTGGGGGGGGGGGAAAAAATAAATAAATCATTTTTGCCCATGACCCAATAATTACATCTTTGAGTGATTTATTCCAGTCTTTCAGTGGCAGCAGCAATGGGCGCTGCGACCCAGTACTGCGTCCTGACCCATGGTTTGAAAGCTACCGATAGAGGACCAGCACTTGCTTCTTGTTTGTCTGCTAGAAGCCAGTTGCTTAAGCAGCAATGTTATTTTGTGGTACATAAGGGATCATATGGGGTGCTGGATTTAGTACAATCATTAACTGAATTAATCAACTTTAGAGATTATTTCTTGCAGTAATTTCTCAGCTTCATGTCACTGAAAGGAATGCGGATTTAAGTCATCTGCAATGAAAAGCAGGTGTTAGTTTCCCAGATATGTTTTTATTATTGTAGTGAAAAATGAAATAGTTCTCAGTGTAATATTAACTAACAGTTCTTATGTGCATTATGGATGGAGTATTGGCTAGGAAGATGGAATAGAAAGGCAACTTGAGGAATGAGGCATTAAAAAAAATCCCAAAACACACCACAACTAACTTAGTGCTCCCTGCAGTGGTACAGAAAGGGCCTGGCTACACCCCTGTTAGATGCGCCACTTCCTTAGACCATTTCTGTGTTGCCCATTTTGCTCCATGCCATTCCTTGTTTCAATTTGGATCAGTTTTCTTCCTACTTGCACCTGTGCCGCCCCATGATTTCAATGGAATTGAATGAATATAGCAGAGGAAAGTGTGACCTATTTTAGCTTCATAGCAAAATGTGTTCTTTTCAATAATTGTCTGAAATGGTTCTCTCTTTTAAAAAAGTTACTCATCTGCCTACATGCTTGCTGGTTAGTAAGCCTCCGAGTAAGACTTCTGCATCCTTCTTATGGATGGCAAGGAACAATAAATTACTATATTCTGTTTTAGGTAATGGTTACAGAGAAGCAGACACAGCACAATTTACATTCTGTTATAAATTAAGTGAGGGTGATGACATATGCTTAGTGGCTGAAGCTGGTATGTACAATAAATCAAAGTTAATAATATGAATAGTAGATTTTGGCATGAAGCAATCAAAAACAGAGGGAGAGAGCAAAGCATTATAACATTTAACCAAACTGGAAGAAGTCCATTTCAGATTCTAATTATACTTAGAGTAAGCTCAAAGACAGGGATTTCAACAGCAAGTTTGGTGTATTTGTAAAACGAGTCACTTTTCCACCATGACCACCATTTAAGAGTTTATAGCTTCAGTGAATGCAGCAGAAGAGTGATCTGTACTGAACTTGGCACAGAGAGACTTAATGAAGTTTATTTGCAAAATTCATCCAAAATGGAAGGCTTGATCCTTCAATCTTTACTCCTCAATTCAAATTTTGTGTGGGAGTTTTGCCTGAGTTTTAGGCAACTGAGAGACCAGACTGCAGTCTCAGGCCAGACTCTGATAGAAGCCAGGGGAATGTTGCTGAAGTATAGGCCTCAATCATGCTTTCGCTTTGAGCATCAAAAAGTGATGTGTCATTTGCATGTGTGCATTATTGATCACCACTGCATGATGGAGATTTTCAACTCCAAAGGTGACAAGGAAATGTCCTCTAAGAAACCTAGTGCTTCAGATTACAGTTCTCTTTCTGGGCTCGAGCCTACACTTGCCACACTTTTTGGCTGCTGCCAACAGGAGAGACGTAAGGTACGTAGAATATCTTGCATATCTCCCGTCGCCTTACTAACTCCCACTTAATTCCACCTACATACTGTGCCAGGGCAACCGAAAATGCCACCCAGTTGTCTTCACGCTACTCCAGTTACAGGGCTGGCATTACAATGTCGAGCTGTAGAATCATTGAGCGCGTCTTGACCGCTCAACTGAACCCAGAAGAGAGTGCACCGAGGGCAGTAAATTTGCTGCCATCAGTGTAGACATGCCCTAAATTTCAAGAGGGATAGCCGTGTTAGTCCAGTTCGGCAAAAAACCACAACAACAACAACAGAGTCTGGTGACGCTTTTAAAGACTACCAATTTATCGCATGAGCATTTGTGGGAGAAAAATCCCACTTTGTCAGATTCTTGATGAAATGGGATTTTCTCCCATGAATGCTCCTGTGGTTTGTTAATCTTTAAAAGTGCCACCAGACTCCTTGTTAGTTCTGTTTCTGGCATTCCTAATCAAGTCATTGGGGGGGGGGGGGGGGGAGGTAAGAATACCTGATGCACAAACTTCAGAGATTCCATGTTTAATTTTGGTTTTTTGCAGGTACCTATATTTGTACCCTGAGGTAGGCCAGAAGGTCAAAATAGAGGCACCTGAGAAAGAAATTAAATTAATATGGAATAAGAATGAATAAGCATTCACTTAGCCTCTTTTAACTTGCAATGGCACACACAGTAAATGACTGACAGACCTTCAAATCAGGTTATGTTTCATAGGTGTAAATTGTCACAATTCTGTTTACATGTTGTAGCCAATAAAAATGAAAGGAGAATATAAAATTATTCCTGGGGAATGTTTTAAGAATGATAGTGGACCTATGCAATAAACTTTTTCATACATTAGAATACATATTCTGGATTATCATCAGCATTATGATGTGGTTCTGTAGAACGGATTATGTTAGTATTATTTCAGTGATGTGCTATGAATCTGGACAAATGGGTGAGTCTTCCTCATCCGAGGGCCAGGCAAGTGGTAACTAGTCCAGATGTAGGATTTTCACTTCCAATTCCTCCCCCCCCCCCCCTTTGTCTTCATGCCCATTTAAATCGCTCTGCTCAAATGCCACTCTAGAGGCCAGTTATTGCTATGAATTTTGGGATGCAGATCCAGGACAGCAGAGTCCACTGGAAGTTAGACAGAGGCCACTTTACCTATGCCAAACAACAATATCTGATCTTTAGTAACTGTCTCCTACTGGATTTGAACACAGATCAGTTCTGCTCTTCAGCAGCTTGCTTTCCTTCCTCCCAGTAATAATGATAATCCAATGAAGAGAAGTGTTAAGCTTAGTGACATTTCATTTCTTTCTCTAAAAGAAAAAAAGAGTTCAGATTCAGCACACCCTCATCATGGATTCTTGGCAGCATACAGTCTCTGGTGAGCCAAATCCATGAGTTGTTTATTATAGTAATTGTGTTGATAGTATAGTAGGTAGTATTCTTCATTTCCCACAAACACAGCTCACACACGCCAGTGAGTGATGAAGGGCCAAGAGCAGCATAGGTTTACAACAGCTCTTAGCTTAAACTAATTAAAAAAAAAAAAAAAAAGTCTCCCTTTTCCATCTCAACTAATGTAAACCTTTTATACTGAGTAAGTTCTACAATATTAGTGTCATTATGATTGATTTTCAATATCTTATTTGTTCAATGAAGACCTTAAAATCTGAGAAAGCTAAATTTTACACACACACACACACACACACACCTGTATTTTTGTATTCTTTCTGATGCAAGACATTACATGATTAAAATATGTCTGTGCATATTATTATTGCTACCACTGTTATTTAACTGCAACAATACTTAAACAAAGTATATCATGTAAGGCACCAATGGTAAAGTTGCAATCTTTCAGTATCATCCTGTTTATGTGCATGTATCATCTTTGTATGTGAAGTTCTAAATAGGGCTCCATCTGGATTTCAAGTGTGTTTGCTCCTGGGTTACAGTTTGTTGATTAACAATGTAGCTAGACTTGATACAATTCAACTCGATGGCCCATCAAAAGGACACTTAAATTCTTCCTGTGGCCCATTGTGAGAGCCTTCCTGTAGATGTTTTAGCCAGAATATGGGTGATGGCTGCTCCTATAACTCAAAGCATGCAAGGACATGTGATTTACTCATTTGACCTTGGACTTCCTCTTATGCCAGTAAATTTCCACAAGCTAAAAAACAAAGAGTATCCACCCACATGGCAGAAAGTATAAAAGGCCCTGGAAGACTTCCATTTTGTCTTCATTTCCTGCTCAATTTCTCTGGACTGGATTTCTAACAAGGAAGAGCTAAACAAAAAAGTTTGATGACCCTCAGCTAATTTGGATAGTTTCCAGAAAAAGTTTGCAAATCATCAGTTTATTTCCCCATCAAACTGATCCTGAAAAATCTTTTACAATTCATCTTAACATCTCTACTATGAAACTGACCCGAGGACTTTTATTCACATCTGTATAATGATCTTTTAATATTCTCTCTCTCTTTTTTTAATTAAGGAAACATTAACTAAACTCATTATTGGTTACAAGGATTTTTTTGGGAGAGATCTGAAGCATTCATTGACCTGGTTGGTAATGTGCCTGATCCTTGGGATTGGCAGAATTTAAAAAAAAAAAAACAAAAACAAAAAACGTATGATTGACAGAGATTTTCAGTAATCTCTATCATATGTGACTTGGCTGTCTGGGTGGAAGCCAGAGGGCTGGTTATCTTTAGAGGAACTGTGGTTTTGTCTTTTAGATAACCAGTGATGTAATTAGACGCTGTTTGTTGCTAGCTTGGTGAATCTAGTGTTCAGGAACAAGTATTTGGGGATTTGCCTACCCCATTCTTTGCAGTTTTGCCCCAATTACTCTCAGTATGGCTCCCCTAGAGGCCAACATCACCACATCAAAGACTGGATAGTTAGAGATTTAGGATACTTTTTTCTCTTCCTCTCAGAACAAACATGGGATATTATTAGTTTCACACCTACCTTTATTATCTTTGTTCATACCCAAGAAACTGGAATGAAAGTATCTGAGGTACCCATCATTCTTTAAATGAATTTGGAACTTGGAGCTAGAACTGATATAGTATGAGGCATTCTGACTAAAGTGTTACTTTGAGTAATATTTTGGACAATTGGTTTTTAGAACTGACCATATTCTGTTTGGCATTTCCATGGGTAATGCAATATGCATCTGAGTGAATCTATTGCAAATTGATGTTTAATGAATGACATCAAAGGCTCTATCCAGTCAGCCTCTCATATTTTGGTATCTCTGTCCTCGTTTCAAGCTTGTGGAAGATTATTCATTTCATAGGAAGGTATGAAAGTTGGAAATCAAATGTTAGTGATATTTCCTATGTTGAAGGTGTTTCTGTTTGTAGTATGAAGTGAGAGTAGACATCTGGATCAAGACTTAGTTTGAGTCTTTTAATTGTAATGTGTGACATCCTGTACCTCAAAAGTAGCACCTTGTTAATCACTTGTATAGGGTTATGTTTCCATTATAAACATGCCACGTAAGTTATCTTAGAAAGGTCATGATCTGCTGAAACCCATGGTTCTGTCTAAATATGGATATTGGTAACGTGTATGAAGTTGAGATTTTTTTTGCGGTATGGTTGTTACTGAAATATGTTGTAAATTTGAGAGTCTCTACTGCTAGGTGGTAATCCACTCCCAGGAGGGTGTTAAGTGACACTTAATAATGGATTTCCAATTCAATGCCAGTTGTGGAAGCAGCACACAGTGGGCACTGCTCAACTCGGACTTGGTTGCACAGGGGATGGCTCAGCTCTAACTCAACCAAACCCACCAGGACACGTTTGGCCTAATGTCTTCCAGGCCCATGAGCTAAACTAAGGAAATAAAATAGGGGACAGTGACATCATGCCTTGGCCTTTTTCCTCCCTCACTTATGCTGGAAACAAAGATGCTGGAAAGACAAAGGTCTGAACTGCAGACACAGATCTCAGGCTTAAGGGAAAATCCAGTGTATTAAGAACTGCAATATTCATTGGGGTGAGAAAACTGCTTGATATAAAGACTGTAGTGAGATTTTCTTGGTAACTATCTAAATAAGTGCACAATCTCTGACTTTTATGGCTACAGTTTAGTCACTTAGGTCAACTTAAGGAGGCTTAAATTGACCTAACAATCCCCATCCACACTAGGCTTTCATTAAGTTGACTTAATGAAAGCTTAAGTCGACTTAATAAGAACCACGGGGTATTTGAACTAGCCCTCCTTAGGTTGACCTAAGCCCAGTGTGGACACAAATCCACTTTCTTAGGTTGACTTAAGGGAAGTTAGGTCGACTTACTAAGTCCCAGTTAAGGGAAACCACTTTAAGTAAGTCAACCTAACTTTTTGTAGTTTAGACATAGCCTTAAAGTCTATCTTTCTGTAGTTGATATATCTGTTTTATATTTTACTTGAAACAGCATATTTTGCTTGTAGTGCTTGGGAAATCTCAGCTCAGTTTAAAAAGACTTGTGTCCTCTCCACATTGAGGGAGGGGCAGACTGGAAAATAAGCTTTCTTGGGTCAAATTTCTGGCCTGGGCTGGGTGGTACAGTTCCAGGGTGCAAGGCAAGGAGCTGGGGAAACTGACTACCGGTAGTTCTTTTCCTCTGCATGGTTCATGAATGGCTCTGGGAGCATTCATGCAATCTAGCTTGGTATGGGGTTCTGTATGCTGTTGGGCTAGGTGATAACAGCTCCTGGAGGGGTTTGCTGCTTGTCACTGGCAAAGCATTGAGAGAGACAGCCTGGGTTAGAAAGTTAAGGGGCACAAGGGTACCCAAACTCCAAGTTGTATCCAGAAACCACCATCACATAGGTACGAAAAATTGCTTTGTTTCTATGTTATGCAGTTGATCAAAGGACATTACAACATTGAGGAGTCATTCAGGATTATAATCCTTTTATAGTCCAGATTTTTAAAATATGCATTTTCAGCTGCAGGCTGAACTAGAGCATGAGAGACTAAGAGGAGCATTTTAAAGACTCGCTCCATGAAAGATAGAAAGGAAAGAGTAGAGATGGAGCCATCGTCTGTCTCAGATGCACATGCTCCATCTACACTACCTTCCAGTGCGCATAATAAAAGACACCCATGTGAAGAGATGTCCTATAATTTGCATGTCATGTTGCACCTGACTTCAGTAAATCTACATGATATTTATGTTATAAAAATAGAGGATGGATCTCTGCTTGTTTGATACATCATTGCTAAGAGGCTTTGTGAATTTTTATATTTTAATTTTCTGCTCAGTCAATTAATCTTGTGGATCTGGCACCAAACATATTTGTAGGCCCCAATGGAATACTATAGCAGGAGTGCTGGAACCACCCCCTTAATGTCCCAACCCCACCCTGCCTCTTCTACCACCACCTTAGGCCCTGCTGCTCTCCCTCCTCCCATCACTTGATCCTCTTCACGTCTTTCCCCTGTCCCGCCACTGGGGTTTAAGCAAAGTGAATGAAATCACTATAAAGGCAAAGAATATATGTCCACATACTTGCTTTTTGATAAACAAGGTCCATATGATAAAGTTTTCAACTATCCACTTCCAAGAAATGCGGGCAAAAACATGCAAAGTTTTTCCCCATAAGTGAGCCTAGTTTTCCCCTCATAATCCCATATAGTTTTGGGCACTCTGTCAATGGCACTTCCTAAAAATCAGACCTTAATTACTGAATAATGTCTTAATTTGATAAATAAGAGTAGTGCTTGATTTCTTTGGCATCCAAAAAAATGCCAAGACTCCTGAACATAGTAATAAAGTCTACGTAATAGAGAATTATAAAATAAAGATCTTGATCATATCTGAGCAAGAGTAGAATTTAAGTCTGTGACTTCAATATCTGACAGAGGATTAAGTGCACAACTTCCTATAACAATTGAAGAGTCATGTCTAATGCTTTTCTCACTGCATTAAAAGGATATGGGGTTTGTTTAAGAGGGTTTTTGGTGGGGGTGCTTTCAGCTATCACTGCTCCTTATTTTTTTACTTTGGGGTTGCTAATTCTGAAAATATTGAGAGAAGTCAGAATACCTCAGCATTGTGCCCCAGTTACATACTACATAAAAAGGAGCCTTTAAGATACAAAAACAGAATGACTGAGACAGAGTCCCTTTATGAATTCACTGTCACAATTTAAATCTGTATTTGGATCAAATGGAGACCCAGTTCAGCAAGAGAGGCAATTAAGTGTTTAAGCACACTGGCAGAGGTTAAAAAAAAAATTCAGCTAATACTAGCTGAAAGTGCAACATTCTGAATTTACTAGGGCTATTCCTGGTGTGTATCTTTACTAGGTTGTGTTCATGTTTGCTCTTTCTTGCAATCTGAGTTAAGCAAGTGGCTGTGCAAGCACAAAATATTTTCACAAATTTACTGGCCCATTTATCTATAGCACTCTGATATACCAGAAGATCTGTGGGGAGGGGAAATGGACCTTTAAGCTGTGAATATCAGCTCCTTTGGACACAAGGTGTCCTCAACTCAGTACTATCTTTGCTGACTCATACAAAGATCTACACTTGGAATCATTAGTTCTGTTGCCTTGAATTTATTACCTCGTTTGGGATACTGACAGTGAAATCTGAGCACATGCCCTACCCTCAAATTCCATGGATGCTGCTAAGTTATTCATGAGGGGACATGCCAGGAGGAATTTAGTCACTGAATTTGTTTGACACAAAGCAGAGTCAGGTGAAAGCATTTACAATTTGGAGGACAAATCCATCTCTTGTTAAACTCCACTAACTTCAGTGGAATTACATGAGGGAAGGTGGCTCAGTCTTTTGGAATGTCTGGTTAATCATGTAAGAAGCTTAAATGATATTTTTCCTAAGGTTCACTGCTGAGTAAGGAAGTCCAAAAATGAGACCACAAGTTGGTGCAAATGGGGTAAATATAAGCAATAAAACCTAGATTCTACAAACACACTTGCAGCTCTTTAAGCATGTGAATGAAGTAAAGTACATGTATAAGTAGCTGCAGGTTTGGTGGGTCTTAGCCAATATGTTCCTTTAGCTAAGAACATACAAATGCTCAGCTGGGCCAGACCAATGGTCTGTCTACCCCAGAATTCAGTTTTCCAGCAGTGGCCAGTGCCAGATGCTTCAAAGCGAGTGAACAGAACAGGGCATTTTGTCAGGTGCTCCAGCCCCTGTTCTCAATCCCAGCTTTTGGCAATCAGAGGTTGAGAGACACCCAAAGCATGGGATTGCATTGCTGGCCATCAGCGATTTATGGATCCATCATCCATGAATGTATCCAATCTTTTTTGAACATTCTCTGGCAACCTGCTTTGTTATGCAATACATAAAGTTTTAAAATTCAACAGTTGCTGTACAGCAGGGGTCAGCAACCTTTGCCAGCCCTGCCCACTGCACCCTCAGCAGGTGCCATGGGCAGGGCAGAGACTCCTCCCTGTTGGCTGTGCCCCCATGTGTGGAGCTCCTGTCCCCTGCTTGCCATGCTACTCAGCTGGTGGGGGCACGCCTTTTCCTTGCTGGCCAGGCTCCCCAGCTGGGGAGCAGAGCCAGCAGAGGACAGGACAGGCGCCACAGCATGCATATGGCTCTTGTGGCCCCAGGCCCCACTGGGGGGGGGGAGGGGAGCAGCAGCGGCAGTGGGAGTTGCCGACCCCTACTGTATAGTGAGATTACACCAAAATTAACATTTTGATTATGCCAAAAACTATTAAAAATAGATTATCTTTAAGAATCTGGCCGAGATGGGCTACTCAGGACCACATTAAGAAAGTATTTAGACACCTACAGTTACAGATATGCACTTTTATGTCCTATCCCTAATGCCATTTTCAAGAGTACTTAGGCACTAAGGTCCCTGTTTTGGCTACATTGCAAGTCTCAGAACTCCTGCCAAACCCCATAGGCACCTAAATTCTTGGCATTCAAGTTTTTCAGGGTAAAAGTTCCCTCAGTGCTCAAATTATTGTCTCTGCGGATGCACAATGCTACTTCTCTCTAGGCATCCAGACACCTCTCTCACACCTAAATCCTGGAGTGATCCAGCAGAAGACAAGCATAAGATTAATTTGGGGTGCAAAATGCTCTCATCACCTATAACAGAATCATTCTTTGGCAGCAACTTGGAGATTAGTTATGAAAATGATTGGTGAGAAGCAGACATTGAGTTTTATTAATACCAAAAATCAATATTACACAATAAAATTATCTGAACTAGAAAAACCAGACAGACGATTACGGTCCTCATAAATGTACAAGGATGTGGTTCCATTTATGGTGAGGTTAAGTGTTAAGGCTGCTGCTGCGCTGCCATTGGCAGATTTCCCCTGGGGAAATCAGGTTTGGTTCCTTTTGTGCACCTATTCCCACGATCACATTTGATGAAGTCTTGGCATCTTGTACATATTTCTCATTCCTCGTATCCATTTTTGTATTCTGACTACTGTTGTAAGCATTCACACACACTCTCTCCCTCCCCCCTCCCCCTCTCCCTCTCCCCGGTTCTTTAGATAATGCGGTTAAGGAAGATCAGTTAAATAAAACTTGTGGTCTAAACAGTATCACAACATATATATGCTGACTATTACCACCACTAGCCCTCAAGCTAAATATTAGGCTTAGGCTTGTATTTTAAAGTAATCTTTAATTGCATTACAACTTTAGTTTTATTTGTACTACTCAGCAAACATCTGCACTTTAAGATACAGGTGACGGTTTACATGATCACAGGTCATGTTTCAAAGGTTAACAAGTCATTCTCCCTCCTATGCGACTGTTCCACTGCAACTAAATACTTAAATAGCAATTGGGTGAGACATAAAAAAAACCTTTATTCACATAAATCACATGTAAAACTATTTAAAATGTTATAATATATACCCAAAAATATGAACAAAACAAAACAAATCTTAAGTCAACTTTAAACATGGATTACTACAGCACATTTCTGACACCACCAAGTTTGCTCAAACTATTGTTAACACACCAAGACAGAAACCTGGCTCCAAGAGAGGAGACCTTCAGTGGGAGGAGGGGGAGGAACAACTCTTTCCAGAGCCATAAACTGCCCATACACTTTGAAGTCATCAGGCATTATAGAATGGAGGCAAGTCAAGGTCCTGTAATAATCAGGAACCAACAAAACCAGGAGAGGCAAGCCCATCCCCTCACCGCACAGGAGAGAGAAGGCGTGGTGCTGTCAGGCCTGTGGGGAGCCAGAGTACAGCAACCGCTGAACAGATCAAAGGCAAAAGGCTGCTACCCTGCTGACTAGGTAAGTGAGCCCCAAACCCCCTCATCTAATGGCAGTAACAGCAAACCAGGGTTCAACATGTGGTTAACTCTTTTTAAAAAGTTGTTAATAGCCCTCTAAATCTGGTCCAAGTGGCCTGCAGGAGACTCCAGACTAGTAGGACTAACCTGTGCCACAATATTGCAGCTACAAGGTTGCTGGCAATCAGAACCAGTTCCTGAAAAGAGAGCCAGCACCATCTCTGCACGTGGCCTCACACCTTCTCCTCAACTGCCTCCCAGTTCCTTAACATATATTGTTCAGGTCTGAAGGAGACCCCAACCAAACCCTAATCCCAGAGGTGCCCCATTGCACTTGTTGGGACAGTGAAGAGGACTGCTACATTGTCAAGAGCCCAGTAAGATTGAATTGCTCTTACTCAGTTAAATGAAGGCAAAAAGATGCCTGTTCATACACTTGTATACAAGTATAAAGTGCCGGCACTTTATTGTCAGGTGTGATAAAAAGTAAGACATCAGCATGGGCAGAAAGACAAGCCAGAAAAGTAACCATCACCCCTGCTAAAGAAAGGGCAGTTACACAGCTTTCTAGAGATACAGGAGAGCTCAGAGCATACAACATCCCAGACAGAGGACGTACCTCACAAATGCTTGTGTAGACTGGGAAGCAGTGGCTAAGAACACCTCCCCCCCTTTAATCTTTAAGATGCTAAAAACCTTATGGTACAATAAAGAAATTAAGAGAACACTGGCCCAATCCCAAAAAGATAAGAGGCTAATGCTATCAAAGGCCTTATTCTGGTCCATTGAAGTAAGCCCCACATAGAATCATAGAAGAATAGGGATGGAAAGGACCTCACGGGGTCATCTAGTCCACCCCCCTGCTAAAAAGCAGGACCACTCCCACTAAATCACCCCCAATCAGGGTTTTGTATAGCTGGGCCTTAAATGTCTCCAAAGATGGAGATTCCACCACCAGGGAGGGAGATGTCTGATCATCACTGTATCTCTGTCAGCATAAGTGCATGGGAGACATGGAGAACCGAACATTCGCACTGGTCTTTATGGAATAAAACAATTCACTCTAGCTGCCAAGTTATGGTAGTTAGGAGCCTTTAGCCAAGAGTACTGCCTAATGGTGGCATGAGGGAACCTCCAAACACCTACTAACCCAAAGGTCTGCAGGAGACATTACAGCTCCCTGAGTTATTGAGAATGCGGTGCCTCATAGTCCTGACCTAAAAGAATTTGACACTATAGTTGAAATCCCATCCCAGAACAGTAATAATATCAGGGTGTCAGCCAAGCATGGCATGGTCAAGTAGACATGGACTAACCCCAACATGGGAGGCACACAATAAAACATTTTAAAAGCCCTGCTAACACACAGCTCCACCTGAAAGAGCCAATCCTGCAGTTTCCTTCAGAGAGTTTGTGCCTCTGCACTTTGGAAAAAAGTGAATAGCTACCCCTCAGTGACAACAGAGCCATTCCTGCAACCAGCTCCCCTAATTATTATGGGATGAGTGAGTCTCTTGCAAAAAGGACAGCTCATTTTTGTCTGAGAAATTCAAGGACTTGTGACCTTTTATGACCACCTTAGCAGCCATTAATATTTATAGAGCCAAACATAGATCAGCACCATAAAAACTAGAAGAGAGCTAAGGAGCAGAGAGAAACAAAGCAAAGTGGAAATACTTTGGGCGGGGGGAGGGCAGCCTATATATCTTGAACAATCCCGATATGCTTTTTCACCTTACTCAACAATTCTGAGACAAATGTTTCCTATAATCAACTGAAGTAAGTCTCAAGGGCAGCTGAATGAACAAAGTGCTGTAAATCAAGGAAATAGGCTTCAGCCTCTACTCTCCTTTTTTTTGGTGCTAGCCAAAAGTCCATATCTCCTTCACACCATATCCCCCCCTTCCTATATAGCAGGTTGGCTTGGATATCAGGAACCAGATGGGAGCCGGCGATGAAGAGGACAATGATGATCTCTTTATCAGACTCCACCAGCTAAGTGAAACAATGAGAAGAACATTCTCATAATTCGCATGGAAGATTGAGTGGGAGGAGCTGGCATATCTAGTGGTAGGCAACACAGCTCCAGCATCATCACTGCAGCATGTCAGATCAGGGGCTGGAGGGCTCCTCATGCCAGGGGAAGACAGTAACTCACTGGGAACTCCAGGCATGGGACCACCCAGTGCTATCCTTCTCAGGGCCCAGAGCTCCATCCTTATCCACTCAGCAGCCCTGTGGTCCAAGCCCTTTTAGAAATAGTCCCATATAAATCTCTCATGCATGCGTTTATCACCCCATATCCAGAACCTGCCTCTGCTTGCTCTACAAAGAGGTGCTTCTCAGTCTCCAGGACTCACTTCTGTCCAGTGACAAGCAATGGAGGTCACAAGTGAAGGCTCCTCCGGGGCTGCTGCCCTTGGATAATGGCAGACCACAGAAGGCAGGGATACAATTTGGCAGTGCAGATGCAGTCTCTTGATGTCTCAGGCCCCACCTCACTATCCTGGGGTGCCACATTCTTACCTGAAACCCCAAAGCCAGTAGTAAAGAGGCAGGAACCCCCCAAATGACCTAGGTCACCACACAACATTTAATGTTTTCAGAGATAGCAAACATATGATCTGCCTCAACTACATAGTCCTTTAACGCTAGTTTCAAAGGCAGCTCAGGATTATTGAAAATCCCAGAAACCTGGATCTTCAACATCATGCCTCACATTTGAGCTTCTTGCAGATTATCAAGTCATCCCTTAACAGCAGAAGCTGCCTTTTCACAATAGGAGAAGGTCATTTGTGTCTTATTGTGAAGGTTAGGGGGAAATTAGGCAAAAAACCTCCTTTAGTAGCAGAAGTAAGCCAGGGTAAAACTGGAACAGAAAACTCCTTGACCCAGAGCCTCTTTTGTACCACATGATTCACAAACTGCTTCTGTGCCCGAGGGGCAGGTGGGGAGGGAAGCTAAAGATTTGCTCATTTGAGAGGCAGATTTTATATTAGAACAGCCAATAACTTTACCTACACAACAACACATGCTTCACAGTGCAGGAGACAGGAGGCATACAAGGAGTCCTATGCTAAACCCACTTGAAGTGGACCCCATGAAGAAGCTCTGTGCCTCCCCAAGAAAAGATGGGAGAGAAATGCCAATGCCCCTTTATCCTGTCAGCATGGCAATTGTAATACCCCTAAACAACCCCCCCCCCAGCAATTAACAAAATCAGACAAACACAGACTAACAAAAACATAGCGTGTACCAAGACAGCCTTGCTCGGAAAGTCCCACAAGCGAGAGAGACAGCCCAATTGTTAGTGGTGAGAGCACCAACCTGGGAGGTGGAAGACGCCATGTTTAGTCCTCCTGCTCCAACCACTGTGGAAAATTTCAGAGAGCTTAAGAATATCCCGTAGCTCAGATGTGGGATATTCCTGTTTAAATCCTCTTCTCTCCTCTGGCAGATGGGAGAGAGAGAAAGTTCAACCTGGGTCTCCCATACCAAGATGAGTGCTGAAATCACTGGACTAAGTTGTAAGATGGGAGGCAGCACCACATCCTCCAGCTATTTTGCATGGAGGGAGGCAGGCCCGTAACTCATTCCCACAAGAAACACATCAGGAACCATAAACATCTGACTCTAGGCAGCTGGTTCCTCTTCATAGGGCACTAAGCAGAGCTAGGCAGCTCTTTGCAGTTTGGATTTAGGAGCCTGTCTGAGTAAGGAGTGGGGCTTAGCACACATCCCTCTTGTCAGCATCTCCCACTGGTTAGTTAGGCAGATCCAAGTCTAGCAGTGCAATTACAATGCTGGTAGGACACTGTGTTGGTAACTCAGGAGTGAGTACCAGCACAGGCGTTACAAGATTAACTATTGTACCTCTCAGGGCTCTGTACTACACTGTAGCCTAAACTATCAGATCAATTATTCCTACCTCCCTGTGATCCAGATTTGGATCATGTCCTCCAACATCTGTTACATAAATTGAAAGTTCTGTGAATTAGTCTTCTTCTCTTTTCCTTGAAGCTACTTTTCCTGGTGAGGGTTATGGCAGCATGGATAGTAGGGAGGCCCACATCTCCCTGTCTTCTGCAACATGTTCCAGCTTTTTCAGGGGAATTCTCAGGCGTTCCCAGGCCAGCCAGGAGATACACTCCCTCCAGCGTGTCTTGGGTCAGCCTCAGGGCCCAGTACAGTTTCAAAGGAAGTCTACCAGAGGCATCCATATCAGATACCCAAACCACTTCAACGGATTCCTCTCTACCCAGAGGAGCAGTGGCTGTACTCCAAAGCTCTCCTGAATAGCTCCTCACCCTATCATCGAGAGTCAGCCAGCCACCCTGTAGAGAAACCTCATTTCTGCCACTTGTGCCCATGATCTCATTCTTTTGGTCATTACCCAAAGTTCATGACTGTAGGGGAGGATGGGGGTGTAGAGTAACCTGTAAACTGAGAGTTTAGTCCAAAAACTCCTGCTTCACCACCACGGATCAGTACATCGCCGTCATCATTGGCACTGCCTTACTAAACTGCTGGTCTCTCACTCCCGCATACCATCACTTGTGAACAAGACCCCTAGAGACTTAAATGCTTCCACTAAGGGCAGCTGCTCTCCCTTCACTGGGAGAGAGCACTCCATTTTCTTCCAGGAAAGAACCTGGACCACCAATCTGCAGGAGCTGATTCTCATCCCAGCCGCTTTCTACACAGCAGCGAAGCATTCAAGTGCACATTGGAGATCAGTCTGAAGCAAGGAGGACAACTCAGAGATACTAGCTCCAAGTCTCCGTACCAGATACACTTCCCAACTCAGCTGCACCTTGATAACCTCTCCATAAAGCTCACAAACAGGAGCAGGGAGTCCCTTGCCCACTTTGAACGAACTCAATTTAATGCCAAGAATGAGGACACAACTCATGCTCCAGGAATAGAGGGACCAGATAGCAGGCAAGTAGTGGCCCCAGCACCTCAGATGCCCACAGCACATCTTGGGGGATATGGTCATAAGCCAACTTCAGGTCTACAAATCAGAAGTAGACTGAGTTAGCAGACTCTCACAACCCCTGAACTATCTGAGGGTGCATCTACACTAGTAAATTAAGTTGACTTAAGCATGCTTAAGTTGACTTAATTTACCCTGCATCCACACTGGCATTTCCTTAAGTCAACTTAAGCTGCTGCTTAAGTCGACTTAAGGAAATTCAAAGTTGACTTTATAAACACCTCATATAAAGTTGACTTTGAAGCTTAAGTCGACTTAAGCAGTATAGACGCTCTAAGTCAACTTAAGGCACGGGTCCCTTCTCCCCCGGACCACTCAGGGGCTTGCTGCCCTCGGGAAAGCTAGCCCCGTGCGGGGCTGGCTCTCCCTGGACCGAACTAGTTGACTTAGAGAGTCTAGTGTAGACTCTAAGTCAAGTTAGTAAGGCCCCCTTTAAGTTGACTTAGGAGTCCTGTGTGGACTCTCAAAGTCGACTTATTTAAGTCGACCTAAATTCCCCAGTGTAGCCATAGCCTGAGAGAGCAAAGAGCCGGTCTATCATTCCATGTCTGGGATGGAAACTGCATTGTTCTTCCTGAATCCAAGGTTCAGCTAACAGAGTGTAGCCTCTTCTCCAGCACCCTGGCATATCAATCCCCATTGATTTTCTGAAAGTGTATTTATCCAAATAGATTCAATCTCTCGAGATTTGAAGAGCTGTGTGTGTATACTGAATAGGTTTTTCATTAGGACTGTAGCAAACATGATTATGGAGGCAAATGGCACTATTTCAGTTCAGCCATTCACTCATCCGAGGTAAAAATTCAGCCTTTTGTCCTATACACCAGTTCAGTCTCACATGAACTCACAAAGTAGTGCTAATTTCACCGCTTGTGCATTCATTCCTTTATAACTGAAATGTTTTCATCTCCTCAAATCCAATATAGAAGTTCACAGAAAAAAAGGGAATAAGAATTCAAAGCACTAAAAAATATTTACTAGAAAGTTTTTGGAATGCCACTTTTTAAATCAGTACAATACATCTAATTTTAACTGGCAAGCTAGGGGAAGAGAAAAATATGGTTTGTTTCCTAATCTTAATAGTACTTTTCACATCTGGCCTCCTTTTCACTAGCATTACAGCTTCTTTAAATCCAATTTACAATGCAATGTAACTAGATATCCATTTTAAATATCTTAGCCAAAGTAATGTGCTTTCAGTAAGCAGGTGCAGAAAAGGTTTAAATGTTATCAGAATATCCCTCTTTTCTCAGCATCTTTCAACCTCCTGTAATTTAGAACATCACAGAACTAATTTGCTGATTTGAAGTGGCAGCTATAAGAAATTATAGTTTCTTTTATCAAAATATTCTACATAGAAGATCCAGTTTGTTTGTTTTTTTAAAAGAGAGAATTAACTAGATGATGTAATTTTAATCCCATCTGAATGGTTTGCATCTGATTACAAAATTTCAGGTATTAAGACTTAAATCTCTGATATTGAGTTACCTATTAAATGGAAGTGTGGTTGAAGATTGTATTGCTTGAAGAATTTGTGATGGGATAGAAGAATCTTCCCTCTATAGCCCTGATTCAGAAGGGTGCTTATGCACATTGTTGTTACAGGGAAACACCAGCATAGGCCTGTAGTCAACATCAGGAGCACAAGCATGACCTGCCTCAGCTTCCCCTTCAGCTACCTTTTCAAAGGAATACTACATCTCAACATAAAAACCAAACCCTTTTATTTGCATAGAGGGCTACAGTTCCACAAAGCACTAAACAAAAATACAATACAGCAGCTCTTCAACCCCATTCAAAGATCACAATTCCCAGATCACCCTCCAAACAGTTCACAACCATTCTGCCCCAGGGCCAAAATCCCCAAGTCATCTAACCTCAGAGGTTCAAGACTCACTCTCTTCCATGAGCTTTCACCTGAAGCCCCAAGTCAGAGCTCTTACAAAAGAGCTCTCTGCAGCACCCCTTTTCACCCACCCAATCTTCTTGCCTGCAAGTCTTCCTGCTCTGAGTATGCTTCCACCAGAGTCAACCCATTTTCTAGGCCAAGCTTACACTGACCACATTGACTCTCTCCTCATTCTCAGAGACCTCTACACAAGCCTTCCTGCAACACAGCAGCATTCCCCAATTCTACTCTTTCCCCCACAATTTTCCTCAGAATTTCACCAGCATCTCACAGTTATTGCTGTCCTTCAGGTCTCTGCAGCTCTTTCCATCAAGCCATTCTTCACTGCAACTCTTTCCTTCTCAAGTCTATTCTTAAGTATCTTAGCTGCCCTTACTTTACGCTCTCCTACTCTGTCTATAGGAAGCCCCTATATATGTGTATATATATAGCCCAGGTGCCTTCTCTTAAGCCCAATTGGGAAGCAACTGATCATTCACAGATGCACTAGACCCTACTCCATCTTAAAGGGACCAATCACAGAGTGATGCATATGCTTAATTTTAAGCCTGGCCTACATTTCAGTGAATTCAGTGGGACTTATGCACATGCTTAAATACTTTCCTGACAAGGGATGCTTTCTTGAGCTGGACCTAAATCATCTGTTCAGATCAAGCCCAGCTTGGTAGTGACTAGAAGTTGTAACCATCTAATGGTCCTTTGATAGCTTATGTAATAGGTTAGGTTAGTTCTCTCCTCCAGTCAGTTGGATAGTGTAGGCTGCGTCCACACTTGTAAATTAAGTCGACTTAAGCTTGCTTAAATCAACTTAATTTACGCTGCGTCTACACTACAGTTTTCTTAAGTCGACTTAAGCAGCTTGCTTAAGTCGACTTAAGGAAGATAAAGTCGACTTAATGAAAATTAAGTTGACTTTATTAAATCTCCTTTAAATTTGATTTAAGGCTTAATTCGACTTTTTAACGTCGAATTAAGCCAGTGTAGATGTGGGGTAGCCCTAAGTCGACTTAGAGCTACCCCAGGACTACACCAATGCCCTCCCTGCCAGGGGGGGTGCACAGGAGGAGCCTGGCATGCCCCCCCCAAAGGGCAGGGCAGAGCCCTGTGTGATGCTGTCCGGATTTAGGGAACCATTTATGATATTATTTTCTATTAACATCTCATAAATGTTATAATCCATAGGAACTATGTCATGTTTGGTATCAATAGAAAGGTAGTAATTTGCTGGGAATGATTATATAGTTTATGTCTAGGAATTGTATTTGTATTAGAAGTTAGGAATATGGTTGTTACATCTATACTTTAACTTGTGTGATTCTGGGGAAGCACCTCAGACAGGCTGTCTACAACCATTGTGTCCTTAATGTTAAGGAAGCTCCCAGGTACAATGGGCCCAGGGAGAAACCTGATGAGCCATTAAGGACAGAATGGTTGTATACAGCCTGTCTGGGGTGTTTCCCCAGAATCACACAAGTTAAAGTATAGCTATAACAACCATATTCCTAACTTCTAATACAAATACAATTCCTAGACATAAACTATATAATCATTCCCAGCAAATTACTACCTTTCTATTGATACCAAACATGACATAGTTCCTATGGATTATAGCATGTATAAGATATTAATAGAAAATAATATCATAAATGGTTCCCTAAATCCGGACAGCGTCACACCCTGCCCACCCTGCAATGCCCTGCCAGGGTCCCTGTCCCCCTTTGCCCCATTGTACACAAGAGGTCCCCCCCCCGCCACCATGGACCCGCCCTAGGTCCCCCTAGCCCCTAGAAGTCGACCTAAGCATCCAGTGTGGACGCTCTAGGTCGACTTTCTAAGTTCCCCTTTAAGTCGACTTTAATTTTAAGTGTAGACTCACTGTCGACTTAGTTAAAGTCGACTTAAAATTACAAGTGTAGACATAGCCGTAGAGACCACCACCATGTCTCTATGCTGTTCTGTCCTGCACCAAATCTAGCACTTTACGGTGTAGAATGTCTGTGAGGGACAGATATCTGTTGATGCCATCAGTCCATTTCCTACTAGAGAGCTGTTGATATGACAAACCTACCACTATATTTGGCAGCAAATGAACCTTTTTTTCAGTCTCAGCAAATGTAAGAGGCCATAGAAGCCATGGAACCTAAACTGCCTCCACCCTTAGAGTAGATGCTCCAGCCAAATAAAAATAATTAGCTAATCCAAAAGAATGTGGAGTTTTTAGTGCTTCCCAATGATAAAACTTATCAATGGGTGACATTGTAGTTCTTTTAAAAGGATTCAAAGCCATTATTTACAGCTTCAATCTTCCAGTAGAGGAGACAGCGCAACGGGAAGAGAAGTGTGATGGGGCAGGAAATCAGAAAGTATGCTATGCAGCACATCTAGGCCCTTAAATGTTTCTTTTTTTTTCCTGAAGAGAGCAAAACTGACTCCCCTGGACTTTTAAGTAATGTCTCTTCCTTTTAGTTTGTTGTTCCTAAGTTTATAATATGATGGTCTCCACTGCCTGCTGACCTTTGAGAACTATCCTTCTTGGGCCAACTTCTGGGGGAGTGGTAGATATGCTGGAGGGTAGGGATAGGACAGAGAGTGATCTAGACAAATAGGAGGATTGGGTCAAAAGAAAGCTGTTGAAGTTCCACAAGGACAAGTGCAGAGTCCTACACTTAGGACAGAAGAATCCCATGCACTGCTACAGACTGAGGACCGACTGGCTAGGCAGCAGGTCTGCACGAAAGATGTGGGGGTTACAGTGGACTGGTTAAGTTGGATACAAGTCAAGAGTGTTGTTGTTTTGTTAGCGTTGTCAAGACAGTTGTTTTGCCTCATAAATTGTATTTTTATATAAAAAGGTTAAAAGGCATTAGGACTTATTTATCCATGAAAGCTACCATTTTCCATCAACCCTGTAGAAAGTAAGAGAAATTGGGACAAATAAACACCTTATGTACTGGAATCAATGGCAGGGGGAAACAAACAAAGCATTGAACCATGAATGCTGATATAGGTAAGTCTTTCAAGTTTGTGGTAAATAAAGTTTTATTTTAACTTAGTTCTCATTCCTGCAGAGACTTACACACCTGAATAATTCCATTGAATCAACTGATTTACTTGTGCACACAGGTAATTCTTTGCTGGATTATGGCCTTATGCCCCAATTCAGAAAAAAACAGTGAAGCCCATGCTTAAGCATCCTTTCTGAATAGAGACCTTAATTTGTATTTTATTATTCTATTTTCATATAATGAG
The DNA here is from genome assembly GCA_007922175.1 of Pelusios castaneus. Taxonomy (NCBI): domain Eukaryota; kingdom Metazoa; phylum Chordata; order Testudines; family Pelomedusidae; genus Pelusios; species Pelusios castaneus. Next base: position 3,941,261 of record ML685795.1, on the reverse strand, counting down.
CCTGGTCCTACAGCAAACTCCATGTGACTTTTTCCATCGTCTTCAGCAGAGCACAAAAAGGCTCCATGTGCAGGCATTCACTCAAAAGTACATCACTGAAGGCAGCCACAGTGTCAGGCTGAATTTGGTCATGTGTATTTAGTTTATGGTGTCTTTTTGCTTAGGTTTCCCTGCTGATAATTTTGAAATATTTGTAACTATCATGATGTCCATTTTGCAAAGTATTTGTAACTGCCAAGAAAATCTGCCTTCTACATTCTGCTAGAAAGAAAGAAGAGTGGGGTACAAACACTTTAAAGCATTAATTATTGTTCTACAAAGCCAGAGAAATTCTCATGGGGAGAGACGATGAGAGAAATCTATTAAAGTAGTTCAAAGAGCTAAAGCAAGGCACCATTCATATAGTAAAGCATATTTAATTAATGGCACAGATGGCATTTACTGCTGAGCATGTATGCACAAAGGAATTGTGAAATTTATTATCAGATTATACTAAATTATATGCTTGGAAAGTTTTAACAGATTTTAGGTAACATCAACAAAAATTATACAGAATTGTCTGGAGAAATATTAAAGACACTTTCAAAATGTTTTCAGATAAATTTAAGCACGAGTTCTGGTATTAGGTTTCATATCTGATTGTTTTGTAAAGATTGTATCATAAACAGTTTTATGCTTGTTATATTGCTGCACACTGAAATTTATTCTTAATTGGGGTTGACTGACAAGTAATTCCAAAATTTGTTGAGGGACAGAACCACATTCATCACAATTCTTTAAGGACCCAACCCTGCAGAGTTCAATGGGTTTATTCACATGCTTAAAATTAAGCATGTGTGTAAGTCTTTGCAAGATTGGGTCCTAAAATAAGAGCATTAATCTGTACCCTGAGAAACAACATTTTGTACAGTCGGCATTCTCCTAGAACCATGGGGTAGATTCATCCCTGGAGACAGGCTATTGAGCACAGTGGCATTTGTTATGGTCTTGCTCCCTCTTCAGTACATCCTTGGGGTGGGACAGTATCTTGTATTCCATCCCTCATCATCCAGGTGCTCCACCATGCATGTCCAGGATGAAAACTCAGGAAAGGAAAAACAAAGGAAGAGAACCAAACTTGCCACAGGGTTCCCTTCCCTCTGCCCTGGTGAAATTTAAGTCTGGCCCACGTTCTTGGTTAACCACCAGAAAGTGTCTTGAGGCAATCATTGGGGGTTAGGCCCTCATATCAGGAGATGTGGTCAAATTGTAGCTGTATGCCCAGGCTCCGTTCTCAGACATGCTCCTAATCTAGAGAGAATATTACAGGTCTTTCTTCCTCCCAGAGCTGCCTCTTCCCCCCACCCTCCTGGAGGCCACCACCAACCTTGGGGAGTACGACTCACCTAGTCTCTCATCTTCCATACTCAGACAATCATCTGCACGGGTGTAGGGCCTGGGAAACTTGACCCTCCAGAGGAGGCACACAGGAGTGTACCCCTTCTAGGATAGTCAGAGCTCCTGAAAATGTCAAAGGAAAGAAAACAAGCTAACTAATGGAAGGCAGCATTCACCTCCCTTCTGGCAAGGGGCCTTCAGCACAAGGCATGGGGGAGCAAGAGTTTGCTGTGAATGGGGAGGCAGAGAGAATAGGGGTACTGAAACTTGGGGGGTGGTGGGGATGCCAACTCTAGACTTGGAAAGGACATCCCAGCAGTTCCTACTACCCATCCTATGGCAGTTCCTCAGCAGTTAGTACCTGGTGCTTCCCCTTTCCCTCAGTGGCTCGCAACAGGTGAACAGTCTCCTATACCTCACTCAGGTGCCAGTGTCCTCTCCCCAACCCCACCAGCAGGCACACATGCTCTTGACCCTCTCCTGGACCAGGTGTCTCCTCCAGGACCTGCAGTGGTTGGGAGGTGGAACTGAGCTGGGTCAAAGAGTCACATGGTTGGCCACCTCTCCCAGCCAACTGGCAGCATACATTGTGTCATCTCAGTCCCTGCACATCAGCCCTGGCTCATTCAGCCATTGCAACTGGCTGAGTGAAAGAAAATGGAGCATTTCTGTTCCCCAGCAGCCTCTCCTGCCCTTCCTTGGAGAGCTGCTCTAGCTGCCGCACCCAGCACATGTAAAAGGGACAGAACATAGCCACGCTCTTCTCTTGCCTTCACAAGATATGGAGGCTTGTATCAGCCAGTTTGTATCATTCTGACTGGGTTTATAACTGTTTGGTGTTGCCAGAACGGTGCAAAGCAATGAGAGCACTTTGATGAATCTAGCTCAAATATTTCTTAATACAGTGTTTTCTGAAGTTTCCAATGAGGCACAAGTATGCTACTGATGACAAAACCAAGGACAATTTGAATCTCCAAATTGATTGTCCAGCACAAAAATGTTTGTCTTTTTATGCATTAAATGCAAAAATTGTATAGCAGCTTATGAGAAAAAAGTGTGCACATTTTGAATGTCATAGATTCCCGAAACCACATCAGCATTCAGACAGAATGGTCGAGAGCACTGTTCCAGAAGGACCTAATTCAACTTTAGTTGAACTTAATGGAAACATTTACATTGACCTAAATGGATGTTCAATAAAGCCCTTGCTAATTAGTTCCTTGAGGTGCCTGAAAATTAATAATCCCAAAATCAATGTCTAAAAAATTAACTGGCCCATCTTATCCTCGACTTAAGCCATCATTTCCCTCACTTCATTCTTCAGTTCTCCTTCCCATCTACAGTACAGTCTTTCTAAGATTGCTGAAGGTTAATTTTCCTGATGACTAGCACAGATCAGTTCACCTTTCCTTTTTATTGCATGAGCTTTTGTGGGATTTTCTCATGCGATAAATAAATCTGTTAGTCTTTAAAAGTGCCACGGGACTCTGTTTGTTTCTCTACAATAGACTAACACAGCTACCCCTTTGTAACTTTTGCATACAGTTGCTCTGCCTGCTGGCAACATCAGTGGCATATGTAGCTCTGAAACATTGCGAGGGCTCATCAGAGGAGAATTGGCAACATACAGGTAGTGACAAAGTAATTACCACAATTCCAGATATGAAATGGATGCCTAGATCCGATAAGTCTTTTAAAGTAGCCAAGACTTGTCATGGTGATAAGAGATACAAGGAGTTTGGCATCGAATCACAGACTTAAGACTTCTGTGACTCCACCCTTGTAGCTCTGCATCGGTTGAAGTCTCTCACTGCGGTCTCATCAAAGGAGCGATCTCAGACGGCAGGCTCCGATTTCCTATTTGATTAGTGAGTCTCTCTCTCGGCCTGTAGATAGATGCAGCATGTGTTAGAAATTAGCGGCCGCCTCAGATTCCAGAGCAAAGTTCCAGGGCACTGAACTGATTTTTCCATCGCGCTGCTGCCGCAAGGTTTGCACGGCGGCGGATTCTTGGCTGCTGACGTTCCCCGCCTTGGCACAGGGGCCGAGCGGCCTCACCGCTCGGCTCCTCCTAGCTCCCACCCTGCCGCCCAGCGCCCCCGTCATCCCTCCAAGTGCCCTCGCGTCTTCCTCGCTCCCGGGTGCGCCCAGACCCCACCCCACCCTCAGCCACCTATCCCCACCTCTCCCGTCCCCCAAGCCTCCCGTCCGGACTCCGGATTGGCCCGCGCGCTGCTCCAATGGCAGCTGCAGGGCCGGCCAGGGGCGGGACTAGAACTTTCCGCGGCCGGGCTGGGGCCGGACTTTCCCTCCATCCCACAGCCCCAGCCAGGAGCGCCCGCCACCCGCGGGGACACGGACCCTCCGCCGCCGCCATGACTCACTTCAACAAGGGCCCCTCGTACGGGCTCTCCGCCGAGGTCAAGAACAAGGTGGGCGCCGGGGGAGCGCGCCCGGGTTTTGTTGGTCGGGGCGCCCCCTGCTTGCGGGGAGGTTGCTGGGGGCCCGGCCCGCCTACCCGCCCGCGTGTGGCGGTCGCTCCTTGCTCCAGGGAAAGGGTGGAAGGCGGCGGCCGCCGACCCCGCACGGCCCGTCCCCGCCCGCCGTGTGCAGCACCGGCGGAGCGCTGTGGGCGCGCCAGACAAAGGGGGACGCTCCCTGGCCGGGCGGCTCTCGCTCGGGCGGGGGAGGGGTGCTGTCGCTGCCCCTGCCCCTCGCGTCCCCCGGGGCCGTGCCCCACCCGCGAGGGATGCTCCGCGGCTGGAGTCGGGCTCCGTGCCGGTGTTTGCCGAGTGCCTAAGGCGCGCCTAGCAACTGAAGCACCCGGCGGGGCAAATACCCAGTGAGTGGCCGCGCCGGGCATCCGCGTCCAGGCGGCGCGCGCCGGTGCCCAGGCCGGCTTCGGTCCGTAACAGGGTGTTTGCAGCGCCCCCTCCCCCACCATTGCTCCTCGCTTTCCCTCTCCCCGCACCGCTGCTAGTGTCCCACCGCAGCCAGACCCACCGCTGTCCCCTCCCGCTCTCCCCATCCATCACGCCCTCCCCTCTGCAGTAGCGACTGGCTGCGCGGACCACGCTCCTGCTTCACCCCCGTAGCGTTTGGGGCTTTAGCGCCCGCCCTGGGATGTGAGTGCCGCAGACGCGTGGAAAGCAGCGGCGGAACCCTTCGGTCTGGGAAACAGATGAGCGATCCGATCCCCCCATTCCCAGCCCAGAGCTCCGGCGCATTCCAACCCTATTACATCATGGGGTACTGAGGGGAGACCAGCCAATCGGCGTGGGCGGTGTGTACAGAATGCTCATTGTCTCCTCTGCTGCTCCAGCCAAAAGGGGGGGGGTGGGGAAGGGACGCACAAAGGAGGTTGGGATGCGGCAGCTACTGTTTGCTGGGTTTGTTTCCATTAGCCTCCTGGGGAAATAAAGCATTTCAGGATTGCCACCGTCACAGTCATCTCATTGCCTCATGCAAGAAGGGCTAGGTCTGTGGCACCTCGGCCCCAATAAAATGTGTACCTATAATAATGCAGTTGTGGCACAGACCTATGGTACAGCTAATAATTTAAACAATTGTTTCTCTTTTTGACATTGATCTTAATGTGTTTACAAAATGGGGGTGTGAAAATACCTCCCACCCCACCTGTGTTTTGATATTAAAACAGTTCTAACAAAAGTAGAACCACTGCTTCTAGCCATCCTTAGGCCTTTGAGTATAGTTTTGTTCATTTGCTGCTGGGGTGTTAAGTTTAGTTGTTCTCACTCTTCCATTATTCTTTTCTGGGAAAGCTGCTTTTATTAGCATCGGATTAAAGCCCATCTTAAATGACAGTATTCAGACTTGAGCAATTGTTTTGGCACAGGCAAAAGTGTTTTCAACATAAAGTTCAGTACTAATAGAGCTAGGTTGCTTACTTCATAATTGGCTGTTGTAATTGTTTATAATGTACCCAATCCAGCATTGAACTTAACATATCCTAATATACTGCTTGGTACTCATGCATAGGTGGAATCACTGGGTGCATATTTATTTTAAACTTATACATTTTACAAAACATACAAAATAGTTCCTTGTATGATACCTATTAAATTCTAACATATTTGTGTTTTGCTACAAATCTTGGGGAGTCTGCCTGAAAGCATACAACCATTTCAAGGAGTTGTGTTTAGATTTCTAGAGGTATTGATCCATTTATCATGGTAAAATGTATAAAATATTTGAGCATGTTTACTTAGCAGAAGTAATGCCTTTTTGCCTGATCAAGCATCATACTTGTTAAGTTACAACTTCAATTAAAAAAAAAAAAAAAATGAGCAAGGAATGGTAAAGAAGCTTTGTGTTCTTTCACTTGTCATCAACTTCCTTAGACCGAATCCCATGAGTGTCTGACAGCAATTCATAATATTAATGTAGTAAATAAAACTCTGGAACCATTTCCATAGAAACTCAGTGTTTCACCTTGCTGAATTCTTATCTGATTAACAAACTGGTTTCTCCACTTCTTCAATAGGATTGTCTTTCCAAAAAGTTTCCCTCCCTATTCAACTTAGTTTATTTCTATTCTGGCTTGTGGTTTCAACACCCAGTAACATCTGACAACTCAAAACCAAAGGATTTTAGAATGCAGTTAATTTCACTTCTTTCATAGCATTGGACTCAACTCCAGAAAAATAATTAACTTTCTTCTTAAGGCTTTCAGAATTTTGTCCTTAATGCAGAAATCAAGAGCAAGATGTTACAGTCTGATGGGACTACAGCTGGGGACCTGAGAACCCCAAGGGCTAGAGCCACTCAGCAGCTGGGGATCCAGGAACCCCGGTGGCTTCAGCCCCACTGCAGCTGGGGACCTGGGAACTCTGGCAGCTGGAACTGCTCGGCCACTGGGGACCCAGGTCTTGCTCGCAGCAAGAACGCTGGGGGCCCCAGACCAGTGGGCTCCCTGGAGTACCCTCTGCAGAAGTGGTCTTAGTGTGTACATACTCCAACGGCAAAAGGATTGCTGTGTGGACACAACCCAATGCTATAATTGCAGCATTGGGTGTATAATGGCAAAAGCTTTTGCCATTATAACTTGGTAGTGTGTACATAGCCTTAGTTTCTTTCCTAATAGGAACCTTATAAGTAACCATGTGTGAAGTGGATCCTCACAAAGTTCCAGAAGGGCAGGAAGAAATAGCTGTAGAAAGATCCACGTAGTCCTCTCGCAAACACTTTGTTTTGAGGTTGGGATTTCTTAAGTTGCTTGATTCTTCTTTCTGACTTAAGTGACACAGTTTTGTCAGTCCTTTCAGCCATGCTTTCTAAAAATACTCATGCGTATCGCAAACATTCAGTTTTTCCTTAACATTTTGTTGGTCTCATTTTGATGCTCAGCCTTATGTCCTCTGCTGAGGCAAGTGGTCTTTATCAGATTGAAATTCTCAAAAATGCATACATTTTCCTCATGGAGTGTAGTAGTTGTTAGGACTTGATAAGCCCCAGCTGAGCTAGGTAGAGAAGTCTCTTGTTTTGGTTTCTCTCATTTGGCATTTTAACATTTTCAAAGATAGTTACTATTCTGTTAGTAAAAACAACACACAGTCTTGGTGCTCTAAAATCATTTGATTTTTGATTTTTTAAAAATAATTCTAGAATTGTTTGAGGGGGTCAACAAGTATGTGGAGAAGGGTGATACAGTATACTTAGCTTTTCAGAAAGCTTTTGATAAGGTCTCTCACCAAAGGGACTTAAGCAAAGTAAGCTATCATGGGTTAAGAGTGAAATTCATCTCATGGATTAGTAACTGGTTAAAAGATAGGAAACAAAGGTAGGAATAAATGGTCAGTTTTGAGAATGGAGAGAGGTAAATAGTGGTGTCTTCCAGGGGTCTGTATTGGGACCTGAACTGTTTAACATATTTATAAATGATCTGGAAAAAGGGATAAACAGACATAGCAAAATTTGCAGATGATATAAAACTACTCAAGATACTTAAGTCCACAGCACACTGAGAAGAGTTACAAAGGGATCTCACAAAACTGGATTACTGAGGAAAAAATGGCAGTTGAAATTCAGTGTTGATAAATGCAAAGTAATGCACATTGGAAAACAATCTCAACTATATATATAAAATGTGAGGTCTAAATTAGCTGTTACTACTCGAGGAAGATCTTGGGAGTCATTATGGATAGTTCTTTGATAGCATCTGCTCAGTGTGCAGTGGCAATCAAAAAAGTTAACATCAGGGAATCATTAGGAAAGGGATAGAAAGAAAATATCATATCCCTGCTATATAAATCCCTGGTACTCTCACATCTTGAATACTATGTTCAAATCTGGTCATCACGTCTCAGATGATAAATTTAAATTTGAATTGGAAAAGGTACAGAAAAAGGCAATAAAATGATTAGGGATATAGAATAGCTTCCATATGAGGAGAAATTAATAAGACTGGGACTTTTCAGCTTGGTAAAGAGACTATGTGGGGAGGGCTATGATGGAGGTCTATAAAATAATGATTGGTGTGGAGAAAGTAAATAAGGGTAATTTACTCCTTATAATACAAGAACTGGGGCACCCAATGAAATTAATACACAAAATTTAAAAGAAACCAAAAGAAGGAAGTATTTCTTCACACATCGTGCAGTCAGTTCTTTGCCAGAGGATGTTGTGAAGGGCAAGGATGTAACTGGGTTAAAAAAAACCCAAAAAGCATAAATTCATAGAGGATAGGTCCATTAGTGGCTATTAGGTAGGATGGGCAGTGATGCAAAGCCATGCTCTTAAGAGTAATTTGAAGCTTCAGAAGCATGATCTACTCTTTGCATTATTAAGCTCTAGCTCCATCTTTACTTTGAGAATTTATGGTTTTCCTTATTTTGTTCCTAATCTCTTAATCATTGTTAGTAAGATATTTTGGCGCTTTTACAGAAAATATCCCTCTCTCTCCCTCAAACAGATGTTTTAATAATTGGGGTGGCAGTAGATGTATTCAAACATCTTGTTTATACAGGAAAATTGTACTGAGTTAGTTAAATCAGTGCAGTTCTCTTACTTGCTTTTGTTTCAATTTGAGTACTTCCTATCAATTTAGCCAAAGTTGATTTCTTTCTAACTAAATTTAAACTGATAGAAAGTACTCAAACTAAAATGAATGTATAGATAGAACTGCCCTGATCTAGTTAAAATCACTTTGTACCAGTTTAAATTGGTTTACAGCTTTGTTGTGTACACAAGGGCTCAGAACAAAGATTGATTGATTCCATATTTTGTCTTTCCTTCAGAAGACTGGACAGAGTGTTTCTGTCGTATCAGTAATAAAGTGGGGGCCAAATAAACAAAATGAGTGCCAAATAAAACTATCCTCAGTCAAGATACAGACTTTGCCTGACATTCCATTTCTCCCTTAGTGTAGTATTACAAATGAAATGGCTTGCAGTTGGCAGAAAACTATGCTTCCGCCTTGTGGAGAACATAAGCCAGAGAGTATAGGGGGAAATGGAGGAATTTTATTTTCTTGCTGGACCAGGGCCATGTATCCAGCTCCTTCCAGTTTTTCCTCCCTCCTTCCCCCTTTTCCCAATAAAAGCAAGCCTCTTTCCCCATCCCTGTTATCCAAAAGGCATGAAATCTCTAGGTGTATAGGGGTGTTTGCCAATCAAAATCTTTCAGGATGCTTTGACAGGCCCCAGCAAATGTCATTCTCCAACTGCTGCATCTCTCACTCCTTTCTGCTAGAGGTTTTGGTTTTTATATTTAGTCTAGTTTTTCCCACAACTGAGAAAGGAAGAGTAGACGCAAAAGGAAATTGTTGAACTTGATGGGGGGGGCATATGTCTCTAAATATGGCATGTTATTGCGTTCCCTGTATCTTATCCTCACTTTCATACTATGCTTGGCAAAAACCATCAGCTCCAACAGGAAATTGACACAAGAAGAATCAGTCTTTTTGACCTATGTGAAAGCGACTAAGTTTTCAGTTATCCTCTCCCTGCAGCTGCATCCTTGAAAAGGCAAGTGCAAGGACACACAAGGGGGAGGGAAGTGAATTATTTTAATTTTAGGCTGGTAGCTAAAAGAAGCTTGGAAATAAGACAACTTCCCCATTTTGAAAGTGTGCACGAGTGGAACATCACTCCACAAGGAGAAAACAAGTTCAGCTGAAAATTTGGGCTGAATAATGACAAGTCCTGTGTTTGACTTTGTTTCTCCTGCAACAGCAGAGGGAATTTTTAAAACTGTAATGTCTTCAATTATTGTAGGGCAAACACAAAATCCTGAATTTAATTTTTGTCCCAAAGTGACCCTTTTCTGAATATTTAAACTTAACATTGTTTAGTTCTGTTATCTACTTGGAGTTAGTTTTAGAACTTTTAGGGTTAGTGATTTATAGTCTTGCGTGCCTCCAACTGGTCTGGTTGGTCCTGTTTCCTCGCCACCCCACTCCAAATAAGATATCGTTGCCTTACCTATTTCAAAAATAAATCATTACTTCTGTATATCTTTTTCTTCCACACTGTCTGCTTCCATGCACTTTTTCAGTTGCCTTGCCTAATTCTGTAGGTTTTTAAAAAAATCTTACAGTAAAGGATTGCACATGTGCTGCTGCGCATAATACATCTCTAGCAGCATCACCTAGAGGAGTGTAATGAAAATGAAATGTGCATGTCTCACTATTCTTGAGTCTCTCTGGCTGCATTGCATATAAGGGCATAGGAGATTTTAATGCAGAGATGATAATTGTGGGATTTCTGCCATCCTCATTGCATGGAGGTAAATGTGTATATCAACATCTGCAACACATGCAAGAGATCTTAATATCAAGTACAGTGTTTTAAAATTAAGTACAGTGTTCTCTTGTAAAACCCAAAGGCATTTCAGAATATGTAATGATGTGATTCTTATGATCAAATAACAGGACTGTAAAGTCTAATTCTTGCATACATTAATGGAATTGCATCATATCTGACTGTAGCTCTTTATTAGCTAAACATCAGTTTAACTGTGAGTAACCCTAAAAAGTTTCTCCTTGTCTCACTTCTGTAGTTAGTTTCTGTCCCAAGAAACTGAAACTCTCCTTGTGGATGATGCATGTGTGAAAGGAATTGAAATACTTAAACTCCAGATGTCGGTAATGGGGACTGTAGTGGAAATAATTCCGTGCTTTGTAAAGAGTCTTTGTGGTTTGTTAGGAGACTTCTTTAAATCTAATATTGGTATATATTAATGTCTCTATATTGTCCCTTATTAACAGTTGCTCCTGAGCATCCTCTGCAATAACTGATGTATCAGGATTATGGAATCTAGAACTGAGCGTTTTATTCACGTTAGTGGAAGCTTAGCAATATGTAGTATTTGAGTGCACTGGACCCAGCTTGGGAAGAGGTGTTGCATAATCATAGACAAAGATTAAGCAAACAACTTACAAAAATGTAGATATCTTAGTGGAATAGTGATTCCATAGTTAAATTAACTGACACTGTCCAAAGTACGTGCACTAATATTGAAAGTTTGTATACATCTTCTGAATTGACGTTAAAGGTGAATTTCCACAGGCCAGTGTACCTAACACATGAACTGTCAGAGTAATGCAGCTTATCTAGAGTAATCTAACTAGTCACTTACACTCTTTCTATACTTAGGCTATGTACACAATACAGGTGAGTTGATACGCGTTATGTTACTCAGGGGTATAGCTACCCTCCGGAGGAATGTAAGTTACTCTGACCTCAGGGCCTATGAGAACAGCACTGTGTCAGCAGGAGAACTTCTTTCAATGTAATTATTCCAGCCCCTGTGAACAGTGATAGCTAAGCAGCCAGGAGAGCTCTCTCCTGTGGTCCTGGAACATCTGCGCTAGCAGCACATCAGTCGTGCAGTGCATTGGTGAGTTGCACTCCTGTAAACTCTGTAGTGTATCCACAGCCTTTAGTTTTAAAAATTTTATATAAAGTATATTTAAAATTTCAGTAATCAGGGTACCCATTTAAAAGTTTGTATGTGTAGATTAATTCTCTAATTAGTGCCCATTTTGGGAGCTAGATCTCTCTCTAGTCTAGAAGGTTGGATATTTTAAAGAATACACTAACTCATTGAACTTCAATAGTAATAACGGAATATGCTAAACTTAGAATAAAAAGTGTTATTAGAAATTAGGATTACTGAACCACCCCCAGGTTCTGGTCTTTACTTTTAAGCAGGGGTGTCAACGCGAACCTCTTCCATCTGGCCCGTGACTGTGCTCCACGGGACCACACTCTCTCCGTAACAGAGAGAGAGAGAAGTCTCACATACCCAGCAGTCTGTGATGCTGCAAGAGGGTCAGGTCTCGTGACATTGTGGAATGCTGGGTATGTGAGTCTGTGCTCCACGAGACTGCACTCCTTAACAGAGTGGGGGGGGGGGGGGGAAGGTCTCATGGAGCACAATTCTCCGCGATGCCACGAGAGTGCCCCAGTATTTCAATTTATGGTATGTATGATCCACTTGAAGTACATTTAAGTGAAATCTGGCCCACCACAGCAAATGAGTTCGAAACCCCTGAAGTCTTCCTAACTAACGCCCATCTTTCAGAGTTGTCTAGTAGTGCCTAGCAGCCCTATTAATGCACCATCCCATTGCTGGGCACTGTACAAACAAATGGCCCCTACCCAAAAGAGCTTAGAACTATTAAACGAGACAACAGGTGGATAGAGACAGATAGCTGGGAAAAAGTACAAGGAAACAGTGTTGGTCAGTGTGATAGGCAGTTATATCGGTGGCCTAAGGATTGTCAAATTTGCATAGGCAGCACACCAAAGGAAAGGAGAGTTTTAATTACATCAACCTTTTATCCAATCCACCAATGTTTCTAGCCTTTACTGACCATCAGTCACCTTCATACTCACGTTTTCTCTCATACTGCCCCAAATGCAGGGGTCTGCAACCTGTGGCTCTTTGGCTGCCCTGTTGTGGCTCTGGGCCCCAGGCCTCCCCCACCCACTGGGGAACCCTGCGGGAGGCCCATGCCTGGCTATGGGTTTCCTCAGCCACTGGGGGATCCTGCAGGCAGCCCGCAAAGAGAGCCAGGCTCCCTCCCCTGCATGCATCAGGGGCCCTGAAGTAGGCACCTTGACCCAGCTCCCTTCACCCTCCACCAGGAGGCTACACCCATTGCAGCTCTCAAAACACTTGGTTATTGAATGGATTTTTAAAAATGGCTCTTAACTTTGGGTTGCTGACCCCTGACCTAATGCATAGGAAATTCCTCCAGGGGGGAATGATGCAAGCGTTCTCGAGTCTCAGTTGAGCCAAGCTGATTAAGTGGGATCGGTTGTCTCTGAATCAAAACACATTTAACTTGCATTTCAGTACTGGGAGTTTGTTCAGATATACAGCTGAAGTTGTTTTGAATGCAATGACAGACTTCATTTTGAAGTTTTAGAGAAAATTATACAGCATTCTTAATGCCAGATCAGTACCACAAGGGGATGACAGGTTCATCATTGTTTGATGTTGATGAAGTTTCAGTGAATTTGATTTTTACTTACCTTTATTTGAGAGCACTTTGATTTAAAAGACATCTTAGATTGTTACAGTAACCTGCCTATGAATAAAGGAAAGATAGAAGCTTTTCTATATTCAGAACTATTGGCTTCTGTAGCTACATAATGCCATATACAGTGTGTATCTAACACATCCTTTTAAGGAAAAAAATTGTAGAGATTCCTATCCCCTATGGAATTGTACAGGAAAGGCCTCCAATAAAACAGGCTGGAGGCCAGGACACGTAGGGCAATTTGAAACAGATTTTTTCTAAGTGAGATCATGTGAAAACTCACTTTCTTTCCTTTAAGACCTTTTTGCTAAAAATACTTTACAAGCAGTTCATTCTGAACACTACACAGTGTTCTGTATCAACCCAGTCCTCCTTGTGCAATTCTTGTTTAGGCAAGTTTGATTTTTAGCATGACCTCTGAATGGTTTAAATTTGTGACATATGTTCACTGACCAATTAATCTGAATGTAGTTATGCAACAAAATTAAACTGAAATACTGTAAATATTTGAAGCAGTACTCCAGTTTGTTGCAGTTTATGAAATCAATACAGAAGCTTCCTGGACAGCAGATAAAACCAATAACCCTTTTTTTTTTGTTTTTATAAAAGCTCATTTTAATCTCTAGCAGGCATAACTCAGGATTTAACATTTCATAATAGATACCAGTACATAAAGTTTTTAGTGATGGTGAAGGAACTTGACAAAGAGTTTCCAAAAGAGCATTATGCTGAAGAATCAGTGAATTAAACTTCAGTATTGTATGCAGATTTTAATTCCACACACAAGATGTAGTCTGAGCATGCCTCATTAACTGTGGTGTTTGGCTTTCCTCCCCCTGTTGTGGAGATTTTGGTTTAGGAACCTTTTTATTGTGGCAGTGGTCTAGTCTAGCTATAGTTAGTGAATATTGGTGACTGTCTCAAAAAAAGTAGATCTGTGACATTATGATAGTGTCTCTCAACCTATATGAATTCCTGGTACACCCAAAACTTGAATACCTCATTCAGTTCTGGTTATCCCATCTCAGGAAAGATAAAAGACCTGGCAAAGGCACAGAGAAAGACAACAGAAATGATTCTGGGTGTGGAATAGCTTTTGTATGAGGTGAGTTTTAAAAGCTTGAAAAGAGGGGTATGAAAGAGGTCTATAGAAGCATTAATATATGTGGAGAAAGTGATTAAGGAAGAGAGTTAACTCATTTCTTCATGTAACATAAGAACCAGGGTTCATGCAATGAAATTAATAGGAAGCAGTTTAAAACAAACCAAAGGAAGAAGTACTTCACACAACGCACAGTCAACCTGTGGAACTTGTGCTGAGGGGACCTTGTGAAAGCCAGAGGTAAAATGGGTTTCAAAAAAGAATTATATTGCTTGTGGAGGATGGATGTATCAATGGCTATTAGCCAATGCTCAGGGACACAAACCCATGCTCTGAGTATCCCTAGCTTTTGACAGAGGATGTCCTACTTGATTATTGCCTGTACTGTTCATTCCCTCTGAAGCATCTGGCATTGGTCACTGTTAGAAGACAGCATACTGGGCTATATGGGCCATTGGTCTGACCCAGAATGGTCATTCTTATTTTAATAAAAAGATAGAAAAAGACATGATATGCAGTTTCTAAATAGTACCCTTTTAAAAATTAAAAAATACAGATGGTTTAGTGTAGACCATCTACCAAGAGTGTCAGATGCCACAGATCATTGCAATATGAACAACAATTACAGTATATGGTGAGGTGACAGTGACTTATGGCTTCTCATTTTTTAAGCTTCAGAAAAAAAAAATCAGTATCTGCTGTAGAATTCCTAAAGCTTTATAGATCTCCTAGATGAATTTATATACAGTAGATTCCACTTATTAGTATCCCTTATTGGATGGCTGAAAGTTGTCAGTAATAGGTAGTTGATAAGTAAAAGGCAGGTTTGCCAGTTTGTGTCCAAAGTACAAAGCGCTGGGATATGCCTTCTCTGGTGCAGCACTGCAAACCTGCTTGCAGCTGCTGCTCCACATTTCCCAGGGCCTCCTTCTAGGAGTGGAGCCAAAGAAAAGTGCTGTTCCCTAGCTGCAGCCCCACAAACGTGCTTTCCAAGGGAATTGGGGCTTACAGCCAGGGATGGAAGTGCTAAGATGCATGAGCACCCTGGCTCCAAAAAAGGACTCAGGCTGGACAGCCCAGGGTGCGTGGTACCTTGCAGTGCCCCCACTCCTCGTAGAGAGTCCAGGCATCAGGGCTAAAGCCCCACTCCCAGCTGCTGTCCTGCCACAGCCTACCCTGGGGCCTGCTTTGCACATCCTAGTGTCTATCTCTGGCACTAATGCTGCAGATCTGCCTGTGGCCATGCTTTCTACATAGAGTGAAATGCTGAGCTGCATGGCACGCGATGTAATAAAATGGCCAATAAACAGCAAGCATGTTGCCAGTAATTGGACTAACATTCTAATCAGTGGGATGATATTAGCTCCAGGCAAAATGTTTCTATTGACAGAAAGTTTAACAGGCTGGTATTAAATGGAATCGATTGTATAAGTAAAGACAGGGTATTTTAAACTGCTTTCCTTTACTGGTGCAAGTGACCAATCTTATTTCAACTCTTTTCAAGAAATCTATGTCTTGTTCAAAGTCTAGCAGATGATTGGCAATCCGTTCTGTAAAACAGGTTATTGTCACAAACATCATGCAGTGATAACCACACAACCCTGCTGGTGCCTTTTTTAATTGAAGTAATTTAATTTTAGATCTTATTACCACCCCATTTGGGTGAAAAGACAGCTTTCCTGGTTGCAGCCCTAATGATGTACTGTAAGAATACAACTATGTTAAGAGTACACTTCTTTCCCCTCTCTTATTCTTAAACTCCACAAGGATTCAATGTGGGAAACAGCAGAAGATTCTTAAGAATTGCTTTTGAACCCACCCACCCCCCAGATCTGTCAGGTGCTGGGAGAGCAGATGGTAGTGCAGAATGGATCATAAGTGTCTTACTCCCTGGAAAAAGGAGTCTGCAAATCTTTGGCTTGAGTGGGCAACTACATTACCACCAGGAAACTGGCTGAAGAGTGGAAGAGAGGACTGGCTGCAGGGAATTCATTTGTTTGGGATTGAGGGTGGAGGTTCTTTCTGAACCTGCATGGAGGGAGGGGAAGTTTCCTAATAGGCAACATTTCCTTGCTGTGTCACATACTCTTTTAGCCTCCTTCAAGTCCTGACCTACAGAGAATTGCTGTGGTCTCAGCAGTCAAGCTGCATGTGCTTGTATTTGGTGGACTGTTTTCTTCCTCCTATTTTTGGGATTCTGGAAGGGGGAGTGTTCTTGACACAGACAGTGTCACAGCAGACATCTGCCAGCTGCCTGAGAGCTGCTTTGATCTGTCATTTATGTAAAGTCATCATCCAAGCAGACATTTTTTCAAGCATATTGTAGGGTCATGGTTTCAGGACAGGAAATCAAATGTTAAGAACCCAGAGTTGAGTCTACTTCAAGAAGTTTCTATGTTGTGTAGAGAATGAGGGGGGAGATACCTATTTTTTATTGCTATCATGCACACCTCAGTTTGCCTGCTTGATTGTATTGTGTGCATGGTTTAAAATCAGGAGGAGGATATAAGGGGAAACAAATAGGAAATGAAATGGAGGGAGATAAGATACTGCCAGTGAAAATTTTATTGCTTTACTCTGCATATTATGTACTCTTTTGGTGTATAAATCTTTGTTTTTTGAAGAAGGTGTCTAAGTCACTTTAATCAGCTAATTGTCACTGGGTCATGGAGGAAAAGGGCTTACAGGTGCTGAAGACCATTGGGCATTTTGTGTTGTTGTCATGGTTGGGGGGCAGGGGCTGCAAACCAGGAACCCAGTCTACAAGTGGTAGGAATGCAGGGTTCCACCTACAAAGGGTTGAAGGTGGCAAAACCTGGCCTCGGAAAGGTTACACTGAAGGGAATAAAGTGCAGCTGGCCCACTGTAACAGAGACACGTTGTTTAGGGTGGCTGAGAAGAGACAAATATACTCTCACTCAAAAAAAAAAAAAAAAAAGTGTTCCCTGTAAAATGGGAATAGTCCTGGAATAAAGTATTGTTTTCTGGTGTGAGACTTGCAGGCAACATTGTATCATTCTGCTCTTATGTTGAGTCTAGATTTTGAAAAACAAACACTGTCATGCATGAGAATTAGAGTTGAACATTTCCTCAGGGATAATCATCCAGCTGTGTGAATTATTAGTGATAAAATTGCATTCTGTGCTGTTGTCTTCAGCACTTCATAAAAAACTATTTGAACTTGGATTGTTTACTTTTTTTTTTTTAGTTGGCTTGGGTATAAGATAAGATAAGTATTCAGATAAACAAATTCTAAACATATAGATTTTACAAACAAGATTGCCAGAGAGGGAGAAGAGCAATTGGGAATTGTGAAAAGGTGGGACCCTGGCTGCTATTCATCAGTACAGTATTTGTAAAAAAGCAGGTTGCTATCTTGGGGGTTGTCCCTCCCTCTCTGACTTGGAGGGAGGCCACCTCACTACATGACTGTGATCACAATCTGTTAGCAGGGGAATTAAGCAAACAAGTGTTAAGGCCTCGATCCTTTTGGCAGGGCTGAATACTAAGCAGTCTTAGGGGAGCTGTAGGCATCAGGCCAAGGCAGGGTTCTAAGAAGTCTCAGCTAAGCTCTAGTCCTCAGACAGGGCAGAGCTAGCAAACGCAGGCTGTTTGGCTGGAGGTGGGAAGATTGTCACCCCTCTTTACTTCACCAGGCTCCACCCCTGGGTCCCAACAGTGGCAGACAGCTCCACCACTGGGTCAGCAAGGATCCCACCAAACCTGCTGATGGAAGCACTAACAGCAAGACCCAGACTAAAGTCTGGTTTCTCTGGACTACTTCCTTCCACAGTTTGAGGAAGGGTCCCTCATCCAGGGGTCCTCTGCCTTATCAGTGTATTCAGCTAATGGCAGTCTCAGCAGCTAGTCCTTGGATTCTCTTTTCCAAAGTCAGGTTACCAGCCAGCTCTGTAGCAGAGCTAGGGGCCTGCAGCAAGCAAAATACATCCATCTCCTTCCCAAGCTCTGGGGCAACTGAGCAAGAGCCCCACCCTGCCTTTTGGACTTCCTGTCCCACCTCTGAACTTCCAGTTTGAGGGACAGGCCTGGCTCAACCCTCCTGGATGCCTTCGGGCTTGCAAGGGGAGGCCACACCACCTCACTACCTATCTCTGTTCCACTAAGCTGTAATTAGCTTTCTCTTGTTTAAAACCAGCCTCAAATCATTACCAGTAATGTCACACCCTGGGTGGAGATGGCTTATGTTCGAGATCATAGTTAGTGAAAGGTTGCTCTGTGAAATGTTTTAATACAATTCCTCTATTAACATGATTCCAAAACCATACAAAAACCACTCCTATTCTTGGCACTCTTACAAAAAAAAAAGATGATATGAAAGTCATACTAATGATTCCATGCCACAGATTGTCATGTCACAATTTGAAGCTCAGGTGGGATGTCTGTATTTTATGAATGTATACTTTTGTTTGATTACTAGCATGCTCTTTGCAAAAAAAAAAAAAATGAAGTTCTACAGGAGGTTCATCCTACACATTTCCAGGAAAGGTCAACAGGGGTTTTAGATATGTGCCTGGGATTGGGATTGGGGGTTGGGGGGGGGCATATAATAGCCCTTGGAAGTGTGCCTCAAATCCTGCTGGGGCTCACCCCCTGTACTGATACTAGGGAGGGGACCTTCAGGTAGGAAAGCTGAAACAAAGGACTTCTGGGACTATTAAAAAGCTGAGCCCTGATAAGAAAGGAGACAGAGCAGGGTGGAAAGGGTTCTAGAGAATCCCTCAAAAGGCGCCAACATGACCCAAAGAGCTCTCAGAGGTGAGGAAACAGAGGGAGAGTTTTGCATGTTATTGGGTTTTTTTGGCTACTTTATAAGTTCTTGGTTTTTTTTTTTCTATGAGTAAAGTCTATATGGTAAGTTCCCTTGTAGCATCTGTATGTTTCTTGAATTAACTGCCACAGAGTCCCTAGAGTGTTAAACTATAAAACAATGGTACCCATGTAGGTAGAGCTCTTGAGAGGCATACTTAAGGTATTCCATAAACTTGGGGATGATGTGGGGTTAGCACTGGTCTTGGGGTACAAGGCAGGTGGTCCACCCAGCCCCAAATTCAGGAGGTACTAAAATAAGATGGGAAGCTGAGACGCTGGACTTGAAAACTTGTCTGGGAACTGCTCAGGTCCAGTAATCTTGGAAACACGCAGAATCAAAAGGCTGTTTCTAATACAGCAACCTGGTGTCTGACCACAAAGCAGAACTCAGCATGCAAAAAAACTGAGTAATTGTAAAGATTTTTGAGAGGCTTTTGCAAAGAGCTAAATCTCTCTATTTTTAGACAGAAGGTGAAGAAGGGTGGATCTTTTAGTGTGTTCAGGAAGAGACAGGTAGCAAGCAGGAATTATAAATGCCTAAAGAAATCAGTTTGAGGTTGTGCACAGAGATGTCCACCAACAGCTGATCAGTAAAAGTCATTCCAAATGTCCACGTTGCACTCAGATGGAGGGGAGGGGAAATGGCAAACCAGCTCACCTGGGACTTAGAGAAAGGTGCCACTTCTCCTAAAGGGCATGCAGGTGAACAAGGAAATGGTTGCACAGACAGTCTGGTGGACTGTATCAAGGATAAAAAAGATCAGGAGTGGAAGAAGCTGCAACTGGAAGAGTTTGATCATGGAGGAAAAATGGCTAACGCTGGTTGTCTAACTGGGAAAAGGAATGACAATATGGACAGGAAAAGGGACATAGCAACAACAAACCTGACCTGGAAAGAATGATTCCAAAGGGGTAGCCGTGTTAGTCTATTGTAGAAAGACGACAGAGTCTTGTGGCACTTTTAAAGACTAACAGATTTATTAATCCCATGAGCTTTCGTGGGAAGAATGAGCAAGCAGCCCCCTCAGTTGGTAAGTGGGGACACAGACCCTGTAACATCTGGTTACCTGGTGGCATAGATTCTAAATTGTTCCTTTTTTATATAGCAAAAAGTATCAATGCTTTTAAAATGAGTTGTGAATTAAGTTGTGTAGCCACCGAGGACAGAGTTCAGTATGTCTGCCCCTTACTGATAAGGAAGGCCTTGGATGCATTCACTCAAAGGAGTTCAGAAAAAAGGGGATATGAGCTATGCTGAATTTGCAACTCAAATCAGTGATTAGATGGGGAAATGGCTGGGGGCTACCATGGGTGATGATACTGCTAATATATAGAGAACCCTACAAATCTGCAGATATCTGAATCCACAAAGGTGGCTGTATTGTTTACTATCCTTGTGATCAAATGCAGATTCAAATTGTGTGTGTGGAGAGCAGGGTGCTGTTGTGGATACATAAAAAGGGTGGCATATGGGTTGGATGCAAGTTAATTACGACCGATTCAGATCCAGATTTTTGTATCCACTTCGCTTTAAAATGTGAAGAACCTGAGTGGCTAGTGTCTGGCACCATTTTATGTTGTGTAAGGGCTTGTGTACACATACAACTACCGGTACAGTAACACAGCTATGCTGTTGTAACACCTCAGTGTAGCTACTGCTTATGCTGAGAGAAGGATACGCCTGCCAGCATAGGTAACCATCTCCTAAGAGATCTTCCATCAATTTAGCACTGTTTACACAGGGATTTGGGTTGCCTTAACAATGCTGCTTGAGTTTAGCTAAATTCAGCTGATTTTCTAATGTAGATCAGTCCTCTGTGTAAGGGTGTGTTTTGCAGTAGAATGATTTAGTATGCAACATATTGAAGCATTTCTATTTTTTATATTGTTAAATATTCTTGAACCAGTTTGCTTTACTTTATGGTTGTTATTTTTGTAAAGTACCTTTTTTCCTTGTTGGCTTTAATTGGAGGTCAAAGAGGGTTGTTCCAAGGTGACCCTAACATGGGTGCCCTTCTGCAGTTCCCCTCAGTAGGGCACATATAACCTATGTGGTCTCAACAGCAAATTCAAGCCCTTTGTTTTGTATTAAGGTCACAAATCCCCAGGGTAAAAGCAAGTCCTAAAGTAAAATAAGGTTACAATACAGCAACTCTTCAATCCCACTCAGAAGTCACCACTTCCAGTTCAGCCACCTGAGAGTCATTAAACACTTTATCCCATTTCCTTTTGCTCCTTTTCCAGGGTCCCACTCTGTAGCCCCTTTACCTGAGAGGTCCAAGACATGCTCTTCTCCTGTGAGAGGTGTCCCTGCAGTGTTCAACAGACTCTTCCTTAGCTGCAAATTCCAGCTGTGCTCCTGGATATCTCTCTAGAGTCAGCCCTTTGCTTCTGGGCCCAGCTTGCATTGACAAAGATCTCCTACAGCTCTTTTCTGGTGGCATTTCTAGTAATACAGCTCCTCTGTTCTCAGACAGCACTCATTCTTCCCACCAAGTCTCTCTCTCCTTTATATGGCCCAGGTACCATCTCTTAAGCCTAGTTGGGAAGCAGGTGCACTTGATCTTGCCTCCTCTTAAAGAGGCCTGTCTTTGTGTGACGGGCATTATAAATAAAACACATGATGAATCTTCCTGCTCTCCAGGTGGAAATTCCCTTCTAGGCTCGGGGAGGATTATACTGCTGTTACTCTCAGAATCATTCTGTTGCTGAATAAGTTGATCTTTATTTTACTTTGCTGCTCCTCCATTGTGCTGTGTGAATTGTGCCCTGCTGCTTACACAGGCAAAGTAGAGGCATAGATATGGTCTTTTGCTGCTGATGGTGTAGAGTGGGAAAAGAACAGGTTTTCTCTGAATTTTCATTCCTTCCTCAGGGTGAGAAACCCAGGCAGAGAATGTTGCTGCTTCTCCACATGTACATTCTTAGGCAATCTGTAGCATGAAACTCCTTAAAACTACATTTATAAGCAACTGCTACTACTTGGGTAATAGCAAAAGGTGGAACCAGAAAGCCTAGGTGACACTAAGTCTAGTTTGGGTTGCTGATCTTGTCCTCCTGTAACAGGTGATCAGCAGATAAATGTCCCTTCCTGAAGTTGCAGCTTCAAAAGATTGAGTCTGGAGGTGAGAAGTTGCCGCCTTCTCCTCCCAAGTATTTCTTAGGAGTCCCACTTAAGCGTCTGCTCTAGCAAGTTGTTTCCGAGTTCTTTCGTGCTCCTAACGCTTCCCAAGGTTTTCCATTAGCCATGTCTCCTCCCAAAAGACATTTCATACAATCCCATAATAATGTATACACATCTGCATTTTTAATATGCTCAACATACTGAAACTTGATTCAGGAAGGTTCACCCAGGATACTGCAGAAAACTTCCATTATCTGTCACAGGGAAAGTGAGAAAAGATCACTGACTAGAGCAAATCACATGTTGTGCAAGGATCCATGCTTTACTTGATTTGAAAAGGCCAAGGCTGCTTCTCCTCATCCCAGTGTTTTTCATGGCAGATTGTGTGTTTGTGGGCAAATAGCCACTGGAAACCAGCAAACTCAATTCCAGTGTTGTAAGTCAGAATGAGAGAATGCATTTCCAGCTGTCAGAGGGATAAGCTGCCATGCTAACAAACTGTTTAAAACTTAACTGTACAATTGTTGGTGTTGAGGTTGATTTTTTTTAAACTTTGTTACAGTTTTGAGGTTAAATATGTGAGTAGAATATTGATATAAAAATCTTAGCTGTAGTTGGATGAAATTCAGTATGAGGTTAATATGTTCCCATATCATGAGTCCCAGCAACCTCCAGCTCTGAATCTTTCTGGGAGAAAAATTGTTACTCATACGTCATTTTAAGGACGGATATGGACCTTGGCAAATTTTCCCTGTAAGGAGCATTTACCTCTGAAACTGAAGATCTTATTAAATAAATTCTTGTTTTTCACCAAAAGTATGTATTGAGGTGTGTGCATAACCTCAAACTTTATCCTTTTCCCCCAAAGAAAAATCCTGGACATGCCTCCAGTTCTGAGTTGGTATGCAGTTTCCTTTTAAGGGAAAAAGTGAAAATGTAGTGGAAAT
This sequence comes from Pelusios castaneus, assembly GCA_007922175.1. NCBI lineage: Eukaryota > Metazoa > Chordata > Testudines > Pelomedusidae > Pelusios > Pelusios castaneus. The sequence continues at coordinate 3,918,372 of ML685795.1, read as the reverse complement.
GAGAAAATACTCCTTTCACATTTGAAGTAGAATACTTGTGTGTAAGGTCTGTGAATACATACAGTAAGTAACTGTGCTAGATTCATGGATCAGAATGTTTGAATTCAGTTGGACCTCTGATAGCTGACAAAACACCTAGCCTGCAACATTCTTTAGGTGAAAATTACTTCTTGATACATGTTAAATGCCTGTTTTAAAGAGAACCAAAGCATGCTAGACTGAAAATCAGTTGCAGACACTGCTTATTCTAACCTGCTTTTCATTTAATAGCACAGGTTAGTGGTTGTGTACACAGAACTGAGAATTGGGAGTTACAAGTTCAAATCCTGACTTGAGGCTTGCTCTGTGAATCTCAAGTAAAATATTTAAATCTGATTGTTCCTTTCTGCATATCGTATGGGGAGTTTGGGGGCCTAATCAGTTAATATTACTCATTTGAGATAAAGTACTATATAAATATTAAAGTATTATGGCATCACAGGAAGACCATGAAAGTTTATCATCCTGCTTCTATTCACTTAAAACTCTTGAAACTTTCACATTTGCAGTTTAAATTTCCATGCTTCCATACCCTAAAGTAAACTTTTGTGAAAGCTTGAACAAAACTGCTGTTTGTTTGTTTTTAAATATGGTTCTTTAAATGTGGCTGAAGTATTTTTTTCTAAAGGAGTAATAGGTGAAGTGCTTAACTCTTGACCTTTAAAATGTGGCATACCTGTAAGTCCTTAATGTGCATTATGTGCTTTGTAATTGTGGGAAAGGTTAGCAGAAAAGGAAGTTGGGAGGAGCCCTGAGCATGCTAGGCAACTTTATAATATCTGCCCTGATCCTCTGGGTAGCCTGAAGTTTGCCTGGATAGTTTTACAGATGTTTCTAGGACTCCATGTACTTGGAATAATCATGCCATTGCTTGCTGCCTTTATCACCAAAATTTCCTATTTGATCAACCATGAGGATGAGCAGAGTTTTTGTATAATTAAAAAACAAAATAAAAGCCTACTTACCGGATCGGAAGAGTATAGGAGTATCAGTTTGGGAGTTGAAGGATCTTGAATTCTCATCATGCCATTTCTACACATCGATGGTGTAGCCATTTGAAAATTAGGTGTGTGCGATAGCAAAACTACTGAGATGAAAGGTGCTAGGTAGCTCTATAATGTAAATTATTACTATAGAATACTTAATTGGACACATTGGTATTTTGCGCGCACAAAAAAAATCAGTTTTAGCCTAATCATAATTTTAGTGCACTAAACTTACTGGCATAAATTCAGCAAATGCGAAGTGGTCTAATTTCTTTCTCTTCATGCCACTTTTCCTGGTGATGGTCATAGCAGCAGCATGGAGGGGGGGGGCAGACCTCCCTTTCTTCCTCAATAGGCTCTAGCTCCCCCTCGTATAATTCTGGCAGTGGTCTTGGGTCAGACTCAGGATTTCCTCCCAGAGGGGTGTGCCCAGTATAGTTCCAAAGGAAGCCTACTGGGGGCATCCTTTTTAGGTGCCCAAACCACCTTAGTAGCTGACTCTGCTTGACTGGTAGGAGTAGCATCTTCAGTCCAAAGCTCTCCTGAGTTAGGTCATTAACCAAGTATGAAATTCGCTGTTAAGATTTAGAATGGGAAATGTGTTGCTAAGGCCAATAAAAGGTGTATTTATTCCCTTTGTACCCAAGATGCCTGTTTCAGAATAGTAATGGTCAGGTTATGCGTTTGTATTATAGAACTATTAGCAATTTTTTGCCTGACCTGCTGTTCATTTCCCTGTCTTCCCACTCCTTTTAATAAACAAACCAAATGCAAAAGACAAAAGGACACCCACTTTACATAAGAGCAAATAAAAATGTTTTTATACAAGAATACTATAATGAAATTGTGGAGGGTTTTTTCATTGCATAGCTTACTTTCTATTGTGATACATTTTCTCCTTTTGTTTGCATGGGTCTTCTCCAGAGCATCAGGGATACAAAGTAAATATTGTACAATGGGGGAAAATCCTCTTTTAGCTTGTCTTGAAATCTAATGAATGTAAGTTGGTGTGCCTTTTAAAGCAATACTGAAATTGCATGTGTGCACAAAAGTTAGCAAAGGCCAAAGTTAAGTCTGCATATGCAATAAAATAGCATACAGAATGTATTTCTACATCTGCAGATACACATTCAGCATGGCTCCAAAACCCACTTGTTGAGTAGTTTCCATAGATAGTGAATTCAGGAAGGGCAAGATTTAAACTTTTAGTCTTTCGAAAAATAAATTCACATTTCAGATATGAAACAGATGTGGACAGTGTTTCATTCTGAATCTGCTGACCGTTCCTGTTTGTCATTTGTAGCCAGCATTATAAAAACAAAAGTATAAATATGCAAGCATGAAAAGTTATGAAATTCTACATGTATATCTAAAATTGCAGAAAATGTTTGCAGTATTTAAGAAATAGCATGTTCAATTAAGGACTGCAGATGCTGAAGGGAAAAGTGTTGTTGAGCTGGGTACATAATTGTATGAACCAGCGTTATTTTTCATTTAGTTATGAACTTGCTATAACGGTCATTTGCCTGAAAAAGTTTCTGGAAACAATTTATGACAAATCCTGTAAATGAAGCTATTTTAAGTAGTTTTTCCATCTTAACTGAAACATGGCTCTCTTTTGGCACATAATTGTAAAGGCGTTTAAAACGCCTTCTGATGCAACAACAGCATTTAAAAAGGATCACATCTTGCCATTCAAATTGTCACTTGGCACATAAGGTAGTAATGGGAAAAGGAGTCTGTTTTAGTACTTTGTGTATGAAAACTTCCAATTTTCCCATACAGATAGCCATGAAAAGAAAATTAGAATAGGTCTGGGAGATTACATATGGAAAACTTGAAATATTCCCTAATTTAGTATATTATGTAACTTTGGATCCTGTCATTAAGCCCCAGAAATATTATCTAGTATTAGACACTTTCATATTTTTGATCCCTTTATCTCCTCACCCTGTATTTTTCCTATCGCTTAATGTCACATTGCTTGTCACATGTTTGAAGTTGGATTGTAAACTATCCAGGAGAGACCGTGTCAGTTCCTTGCTATACAGGTATTTTTGGATTCTGTAAATAAATTCTTGAAGAAACTGCTACCAGTTCTTCTCTTGGACTCTAAACAATCCAGGTTTTCATTAATTCAAAGAAGCTTCTTTTATGTGCCATGAATGAATCATCTAATCCCAGAGCAATAAAAAGCATGCTAATCTTGTATTATCAAGTAATCACTGGAGTGGACAGTGAATCCAACTTTTAGAACTGATAAAACTTTCCGTCACACGTCTGATCCATTATTGATTTGCATCTTTAAGTACTGCAGTTGCATTCGAGAAGGCATTTTCATTTTATCCCCGTAAAGTAAAAAAAATTGCAGATTGGGCCTGTATTCTTTATCTATGCCTTCAACTCAAAGTAAATATTTTTTTCAGTAGACTTTAGAAAATTCCATCTGGATTTTTCTGCATTATGCAAGCCTGGGGGTAAGAGGAAAAGTATTTCATGATGTGCTCAGCTCACGACTTCATTTTAAAACATCAAAACTTGGAATGTACTTAAAAGAAAGTGAGGAATATGTTTGCCAGTAAGTGTGGAAAGAAAGGTTGAGAAATTGGCTAGATTTAAAAAGAAAAACTTAGACTTTGGAATTTAAAGAAGCCAAAGTCAGTCAGTTTAATTGAAGGGGAATCTGCTGGTCCTGCATCCTCTATTAGGGAGGCAATTTTAGACTGCAGTGTGTTTTATTGAGGCTAAGGCCCCAGATATCCAGTGTTTAGTTTTAACATTTGTTTGCACCTTTCCAAAAAATTCTGTCTACAGTCTGACAGTACACAATACAGTAAAGGTAGCATCTAGGTAACAGAACTGGAGGGGGTTTGAATGAGACTTGTTAACTGGGCCCAGTGATGGAAAATAATTAGCCTTGAAAATGTAAATTGATCACTAGGCTGAAATCAGCACAGACTTGGAGCAGGTAGGGATGGGGGTAGTGGGGGGTTTCCCGCTGGTTTCCTCACACACTGTAAAATGAGTCAGTTCCTCCTGGGATAAATTCTAAAGAATGATCTTGTTAATTATCCTTAGGCTGACCCCCTGCGTAGCTGTATGATCATGGTGAAAAGGAAAGAAGTGTGGTGGGGGCTGTGTTATCTGTAAATAGATAATGAAAATACACAGAATGGAAGTATAATAAAGCATTTTGGACTACATTTCAACATTTGCTGAGATTTTTAAGATCAACAGAAGTCTCAATTATGAGTTTACCATTTTTATTGAAGAATAAGTTTTGAATCCACTTCCTTGGCATTGGAGCTCAGGAGCAAAGTGGTGGTGTGCCTGTGATCATTAACCCTAGCATTGTTCCCAATGATTTTGTCAAGACTGCTGCAGCATGTAAAACTAGTTTGCTTCCTTTGTGGAACAATGGACTCTAGTTAACTCTATAATCCCCATCTCTACTCATTTCTTCTTTCACTACTTCTTTCCACAGTGAGCTGGGGTTGGGTTGCTGGATCATTCCTTTCCAGGCTTGCTGCTCCAATACTCAATCCACAGCCACTCCATCCTCCGTTAAACATTCTAGCCCTGCTTTCTTCTCCACCTGTGAACTTCAGTCTCCCAAGCTTCCTCTCTCACTCTTGATGACATTGTTCTGGATGTGGTCCAGCAAGCTCACCCTTCTCAGTGCCATCAGACATCTCATTGCAGTGCCCAAGTACCTCTCTTTAATCACCTGTGTGTCTGATCAAGACAGAAGAGCTGGCCTCACCCTGTTTGCCTTTAGTCTGGACACCTTTACAGGTGTCATAAATCACCCCACTCATCTTACAACAGATTTCCTCTGCACTTGGCAGGCTTGCTTGCTGTTCACTGTTGGGTTCTCTATTTGCTGTTAACTGGCCCCAAAGTACCCAGTGCATCCACCCAGTACCTCAGCTTCTCAGCTCAATACATTTCTTGCAAAAACACCACTCTTCTTCTGCTATTCTACTGTGTATCTCTTGGTTCAAATCTTGCAACAGTTTCCTACTCGTCTGTGTGATCGCCATATCCAGATGCACGATTCATTAAAGAATAACTCAACCTGAGTCCACAATGGCTTATGGTGAGTTGTGACAGGTTTGCTTCGGATAACCTTACAATCCTTGACCATCTATCTTCCTGTTTATCTCTATCTAATAGCCAGTGAGTATGGCACACTCAGAATAGCAGGCTTGTGACACCGCCCAGTGAAAGATCACCTCAGTCAGTTTCTCTCCTGTTGGTCTCTCTCCTAAGAGACAGAGAAGGCGGAACACAGGATTTCTGTAAGAATAGCACTTATTCTTCAGGGTAGTTCAGTGTACTAGTATACTTTTCACGGTGCGCTGAAACTGAGACACGTAAAATGACCATTTACCGTATTTTTCGGACCATAAGACGCACCCAGTTTTTAGAGCAGGAAAACAAGAAAAAAATATTCTGAACCAAATAGTACCGGTAAACTAAATAGAAGAGAAAGGAAGGCAAAGAAGAGAAAAGGAAGGGAAGAGAAAGGAAGGCGAAGAAGAGAAAGAAGAGGGGGGGGAAGAAAAGAAAAAGAAAGAAAGAAGCCGCGGTGCTTAAGCGTTGTGGCTCCTGCTGAGAGCCGACCCTGGGAACTGAGCTGCAGGGCCGGCTCGAAGCGGAGCCGGCCCCCCAGCTCAGTCCAGGGGCTCGGGGGGGCAGCAGAAGCTCCGGTGGAGCTTCTGCCGCCCCCGATCCCCCAGCGGCTCCTGCCATTCTTCAATTTCTGATTCCTTAGGGAATTGGGGGTTCACTGGTTCGGACTATAAGACGCACCCTCATTTTCCCCCCACTTTTGGGGGGGAAAAAGTGCATCTTATGGTCCGAAAAATACGGTATGCTAAATCTAGATGAGAGGAAGGTGGTCTGAATTGTCTTTCCATTAAACAGAAGTTGGTGGGTTTGTTTCCTACATGTGATGGTCGGTTTGTCAAGGGAATTCATTCTTAATATTTATTCATGGAAGCTGTAACACTTAAGCCCGTAGGTCACAGGTGAAGCTTCCCTTTGGGACGTTAACTGTGCACCTCGCTTCTTCTGCCCACAGTTTGGCCCTGGGCCTCACCCCCTTGCTGACTTGCCTTTCCCCCTCTCCCTACCCCAGCCTCAACACTCACTGTGTCCCTCCGCTTCCCCCTCCCTGCTTGGCCCCCTTTCTCTCTCTTCCCCACATCTCCTTCCCCACTCAGCCTCCAGCTGGCTTCACACCCAGGCCTAGCAGCTCCAGACTTGTGGGGAGCCTCGGCAGCACTCAACAAGCCCCCCCTGGCTGCTACTAGGCCCTCCCCCCAGTTCTCAGCCCTGCTGGTCTTGGTGCGGGGGCCACACTGGAGTGCATTCTCAAGGAGCATCCGTGCCAGGACCTCTGGCCCCCCAGGGCTCGGAGCTCAGCAAGTGCTGCCCAGGGGGCTCTGTGTGTCTGGAGCTGCCAGGTCCAGATGCAAGGCTGGCAAAGAGGGCTCCAGACTGGTTTCCCACAGGCTTACTCTGAGGACACACCTGGCTGCTGGGAGCTGGCCCTATATTAGAGGCAGCTGTGTTGCACTGCTCTTCCAAGGGGGAAGCGTTGAGCAGGGTCAGCATGCAGGTTCTTGGTTGGCTATGGGGATGGTACCTATACTCAGCTTCCTGGGCTCTCAGTAATCTCCCTGGGGAGGCCAAGAGAGGGACCCAGGAAGCTGAGTAGATACCGAGGAAGGGGGAACTCAACAGGGAGGGGAAGAGGCAGGTCACCATCGCCTTGGGTGTCCAGCAGGACTGGCACCTTCTTAGGGATCCAGACAATCTTCAAGCAAACCAGGCTTGGTATGCCTGATTAAGGTAGAAGACAAGCAAGAGCTTGTGATGAATAGCTGGGCAACTCTGCACAAATCATAAAAACAAAACAGGCATAAACCCATCTTAATCAATCCTTTCCTGGTTACCTATAAACACTTTGTATAATGGATAGGGATGTGTCTAATTCATTTTCTGAGCAATATCTCATAGTATAGGATCCAAAAATCCTTCTTCTCTTAAGAACATTCATTCATTCATATGGTGCTGTTTCACTTGCTGATACGGTAGTGCTTTTCTAAAGTAGGGGATACTTTTTCATCTGACTAAATGAAAAATATTTTTAATTAGGTGCTAATATGTTTTATAAACAAGATTTTTGAAGTATCTTTACCAGATCTAGCTGTGAAACATTAAACTTATGGTTTAACAGGACTCTCGGATTTCTACCGTATTGAAAAGTTATCAGAACACTGATGTGTCTGAGAAACATTATAGACTATCTTGTAATAATTACATTTGGACTGAAATATTTCAGGAGACAGCACCCGGATGTATCTCGTTAAATAACTGATTTGTTTTACAGATTGCCCTGAAATATGATCCACAGGCAGAAGAAGATCTACGCAACTGGATAGAAGAGGTTACAGGAATGAGCGTGGGTACAAACTTCCAGTTAGGCTTAAAAGATGGCATCATCCTCTGCGAGTAAGAAGCACATTTTCTTTTTGTTAAAAGCTTTGTTCTTTCCAAGGGCTAGGAATCACTAGCTGGGGACCCCATTTTGAATGTAGCATAGTTCTTAATAATCAAACCAGCTGCTGCCAAAGAGGAGATTGCTTGCATGCCTGCTTCTTCCCTTGACTCATGAAAGATTGAGATTGAGAATTAAACCCAGATCTTCCACATTTCAGTCTAATTTATAAGAGAAATGACACTACTGTCTTTAACTAGCACATATTTACAAGCTCATGTATGATTTGTGTATTAAGAGACTAGTCAGACCTCATGGAGGCCCTTTGCATAAATGTGAATAATTTAAACTGGTTTGTATTAAGTCACTACACCTACAGTAGCATGAACAATAAAGATTTTTACATAATACCTGTACAAATAGTGTGAAAATAAAATTTACTGTTTACACATTTCATTTATTTCCCCCCAGACTTATAAATAAACTGCAGCCAGGATCAGTGAAGAAAATCAATCAATCAGAACTAAATTGGCACCAGGTAAAAAAAATCCCCTCTCCTTTGTTTCCAGTATTGTTGTGAATAGGAAAGTATTGCTTCTTTACTTAAATCTTTCCAATGGTTGATTAACTTGTGTATGAAGACTTAAGCAAATAGGTAAACAGCACTTACACAATAGAGCCCCAACTGAGTTGTGTTCTAAATGCTACTTCAGTACAAATGTTTAATAGTAACTTTAATTAGCAGCAGAAATTTCAGGTGGTAGGTAAATGGGCCATAAAAGACATCTTTCTTAGAGTAAAGCTTTTACAATGTCTTTTTTAGTTAAACTTTAACTGGAACTTTCCAACTAGCCAAAGCCATGAGATACCACAGGCCTGCATGCCACAACCTTCAAGATTATTGCATCAAGTATTGTCCTGTAAAATAGGAATAATTACCATCAAGATCCTTTCGATAAGCTTTTTTAAAAGCAGTGTTGGATGAAATAATTGGTATAACTCAGGAAAAGATTAAAATGGCAATTCTGCATGTGCATCTGATCTCTGGATATCCAGGTTAAAATCTAACTGTTCTTGTACAAAAGGGTTGATCTATCTAGGATACTAGACATGTTATATTGATAGTCTCTTGTAAAAGGTCTAGGAGTGGCATAAACAAAAGATCTTTAACAGTTCCTCTGTCACATGGGCCAAATTCAGTTCCTATTTATACTCTATGCAATCCTCTTATCTTGACTGGGACCTATCGGACTACTCAAAAACTAATAAATAATACCTGAAGTTAGGCTGAATACGTCCCAATGAGTAAGATGCACAGTATAAACATGCATTTACATTTGACAGCTTCTTAATGGGCACATTGAAGTAAGGAAAGTGCCTTCTGAAATACATCCCTTATTCATAACTTCTACAAATCTTAGTTCTCCTTCAAAGTATTTAACAAACTAATAGCACAAAAATTTGCAATTGTTAGAGGGTATTATTTAAACTAGAACACCTCTGGGAAAAGCAGACAGACCACAACTCTGATCTGGCATAGCAGTTCCATATACAAAACAAAAAATCCAAATGCAGAACTAATGAGAGGTAGGCAAAGTGTTACCGCTCATTTACTTTGCCCTGTGTTGTATCCCTTCTGTATTATCTCTTGGCTAAGCTCTTCAAGGCAGGGAGCTTGTCAGATTCCTACCCTATCTTTGAAGCTATAAATATTTTCCAGAATGAAACATTAAACCATATGCCTCAATGCCTTTTGGTTTTCAGTTGGAGAACATTGGGAATTTTATCAAAGCCATCCAAATCTATGGTATGAAACCCCATGATATTTTTGAAGCAAATGATCTCTTTGAAAATGGAAATATGACCCAAGTTCAGACTTCACTGGTGGCCCTAGCAGGTCTGGTAAGTATTTGTCTACCAAGAACATCCCGTACCTCATAGATTCCATTCACTGGCCAGGATCACCCCTTCCACTTACAAGTGTGATGAGCTTAACAGGCAGGAACGCACTGGTGCTACTGGTACACGCCTCTCTCCCCCTTAGGGGTCCTGCAAAAGCCGTGCTTTCAGTGCCTTGGTGTCTCCCTCCAAAGGGTAGTGGGGATAAGGGTTGTGTGAAGGAAGGGTTAGGGTTACAAAACTCTTGGCTTTAACAGCCTCGTCCTCTGTTTACAGGTGCCATGCAAGGAAAGAGATAACGACACAGTACAGAATCCCCTCCGCCCTGTCATTTTCCTAATGGTAGCCTGGTACCCTACAGCTACGTTTCCAATGGAGGGCTAGCTGTCAGTACACAACTAGGTTTTCTCTGAAGATTGGGGATGTCATAAGCCTTGTCTTCAACACATGCAGCAGCCCCCCCCATTCACTAGAGGACAGGATGTCAAAGTGCGGAGGCTGACCTCAGAATCCTTAGTATCTTTAGCCCCCTGCCTATGGCTTCCTTAGAGAGAATGAGACCAACGAATCAAATGTGTACTCCTTTTGCATTTCAGAACGATAATGCCACGTATAGTCAGCTACCTATCTCCTAGAAAGAATCCTGCCAAAGAGCACTTAATTGTACAGGATGAATAGTTGAATATTACATGTTTCTAGCAGTAAAAGACGTACGTTCTAAATGTAAACCATAGTCAGGTAATACACATCCTTTTTAAGCAAATCTAAAACTTGCTGGCCAATATTTTTAAGTGACAAATGATTTGGGTGGCAGTTTTTGAGTCCCTCTGTTGACACCTTAAAGATACCTGCTTCTCAGAGCCGAGGTTTGCAGCACTTTCTGAAAATCAGGCCCACATAGGCCATCTCAATTTTGGACCCAAAAGTTGAAGCACTCAATTACTAGTTAGTTACTCAAATGGGTGACAGAGGATGGATCACTTGTTCTTAGTCTACAGTCTCTGGATGGGCTGTAATTTCTTCAAGATAGTAGTCTAGTGGCAAAAAGTATGGTTTGAAAAATGAGTGTTCCCTTTTTAAATGACTTCTTTCTACTTAGGCAAAAACCAAAGGATTCCATACCACAATTGATATTGGTGTCAAATATGCAGAAAAGCAAGCAAGGAGTTTCGATGCAGGCAAACTAAAAGCTGGCCAAAGTGTAATTGGCCTGCAGGTAAGTATGAGATTAAAGTTTGAGTCTGATAAACAGAACTGAAAGCACGTCGTCAAATGTACTAGATAATTTGCTGCTTGAAAAAGCAGTTGAGGTGCTGTTCACCAATGGCTTGTCTACATAAACTTTTAGTGCACAGCAAACTAGATTGAGATAGATTTACATTCGCTGCACACTGCTGTTCGTGTGGACATTGTTGTTGCATCCTACCAGGTCCCTATTGCACTTTGTAAAACAGAGTAGCAGGCTCCTGTGAGGTAGATCTATACTCCAGCTTGCTACAAGGCTGTTTATCTAGACAACCCCTAAAATGGGTTGCTGATTTCTTAGCCAGAACAACACCTTCTGCTGTTAAAATGTGGGTTTTCTCTGTCCTTGTATGCAATTGATAGGATTTCTAAAATCAAGTGACAGTTTGTGAAAGTAGATTCTTCCGCTACTACAGTCTGGAAGAGTTGATTTGGAAAGAATGGATATGTATCGATAAACATTGATTTCATGATGCACGCAAGTCAACAAATGTATTTTCACTGATTCTGATCAAAATGTACAGAGAAGTGAAGTGAGAAGAATGCTGTCTGAGAACTTGAGTCTACCTTAATGTTTATAAAACATGTTTTATTGCTAGCATTAGCAGAGCTGGAACAGGAGTGTCATTCAGGTAGCTGTAACTTTCTCAATCTTAGCATCTATTGTCATTAAATAATTATTCACTGACCTTTTTCTATCTTGCCCACTCGCCCCCCGTAAGTTCCTGCAACTGAGAGAATTTAAATTGATAAAATAAAAGGCTCAACCTGCATTTTACAAAACTGAATATTTAAAACTGATCATTTAAAAATAAACATAAAACACAGAATTCAGTAGAGGCGGTGATAGATAAGTAGGCTTAGGGATTGTTGCTCAAGAGATAGTGGGTTGGTTAGAAGCAAGCTGGAAGCTTGCTGGAGGACGCAGTGCTACTTTGAACTTTGTTCTCTCCATTTTCTGCATTAATGAACCCGAATAAGACAACGGTGCCAACTGTTAATCTGTTGTACCACACAACTGCAGATACTGTGATATGAATTAGCCTTTCCACCGTAGACCATAATGGTTCAACCATGCCTCAGTGCACAAAATGAAAGTAGATTTCTCTCTAATCTACACCGTTGGACATGCACCTCACTTAGCCACTGAAATACAGTATTGAATTATTTGTCATGTGCTCCAGAGAAGCACAGTATCTGTTTAGAAATGAACATTGAGGGCAATAGCTAAGCTGTAACTGCTTTTTCTACGTTCAGCTCCAACCACTGCGATTGTCCATTTTATCTCTTGTGTTCTGGGACTAGGTCTCCATGAGTTGCTATGACCTCACGTCTCCCCTCTCACTTCCCCCACCTCTTTTTTGCTTTTATAAAGATGGGAACCAACAAGTGTGCCAGCCAGGCAGGTATGACTGCTTATGGGACCAGAAGGCATCTCTATGATCCAAAAATGCAAACTGATAAACCATTTGATCAGACAACAATCAGCTTACAGATGGGTACAAACAAAGGGGCCAGTCAGGTAAGCAAGGTTACATATCAGCCATTGCCGTGGAACTGCAATACGCCAGGGAACAGACTGAAGTGATGGATTTACACCTTGCTGAAGGAGTTGTCAGTTGGAATTTGGAGGGCACAGTACAAGGAAAGCTTCAAATCTCTTCTGGCACCCAGTGTGCTTCTGCTGAGAATAGAGCAGTAGTTCTCAAAATGGGTCCCGTGTGACAGTCTAAGAGCCATTAAGGTAGCATCAGATGCAGCCCACAATCGTAAAGAGGCTGAGAACTACTGAACTGGAGGGAGTAAAAAGAACAGTCCTACAGAGAGCCACTTTCTCTGGCTGTATTCAGTCAGAAACGTAAGGGGAAGCGTCATTTCACATAGTTACTAGCCAAAACCAAAATGAAAGACAGCTCCTGGTAGAATGTCCACCAACCCCTTCACAACATCTGAAAGTGGGGCATGCTGAACTGACCAGGCCCTTCCCACTACTGGTTGCAGAGATGCACCGTATCTTTTCCACTAGTAGGTGTTAAGCGCTAGTCCTGTAACACTCTTGTATTTGCTGTTCAGCTTGTGGTAGAAGACGCTGTATGTACAGAACTCACCGAAATTCATTGTCAGAATTCTTAACTGCTGTTAGGGTAACTTTACCATAATGCCTGCTGTTAAAACTCTTCCAATCCTGTTTCATTAGGCTGGCATGCCGGCCCCAGGCACAAGAAGAGATATTTATGATCAGAAGCTCACGTTACAACCAGTGGACAACTCTACTATTTCACTACAAATGGGTACCAACAAAGTAGCTTCCCAGAAAGGAATGAGCGTGTACGGGCTTGGACGACAAGTGTATGACCCCAAATATTGTGCTGCTCCAACAGAACCTGTAATTCATAATGGAAGTCAAGGAACAGGAACTAATGGGTCGGAAATCAGCGATAGCGATTATCAGGCAGAATATCCAGATGATTATCATGGCGAGTACCAGGATGACTATCAAAGGGATTACCATGGGCAGTACAGTGACCAGGGCATTGATTATTAGAGTTGCATCAAACACTCAATATTAGTCCATTATTTTATTCAGTAAAAACGAAACTAGCTTTGTGGAATTGTTACCCGTCTTCCTACACACTATGCTTAATGTTCCTTAAGAAATACTGCCTTACATACATACATTCCTTTTTCCTTTCTCGGCCCTTTCCCTCTTCTAGTTGCCTTTAGTGCTGTAACGGTTGTAGTCTACAGCATAACCAATAACTGCATATGAAGTAAAAAGGAATACTGTGAAAGGGGAGTTTGTACAGCCAATTCTTTTAATAAAAATCTATGCATCTTCACAATATCTTACTTAAATAGATATTTACATACCACATCCATTCCTCATTCCACTTATTTACCTGATTTCTGCATGGAATACTGAAATGTCTTCCATGCTTAAGCTGAATGTGGTCTTAGCTTCAGTTGGCAAATTTGCAGTATCAGTAAATGATTACATTATTTTTGCTTATGTTTAAAGTCAGATGGTAGACATGATAAATGTGTATTTGTGATTGTGTATTCATTCCATTATCTAAACTGACCAAACTCCTAGAAATAGTTGTCTTACTAAAAGGGAGCTTGTACAAAAGGGAGCTTGAGCCCACAGAAGTCCCATGTTTTGATGGTGCGTTTATTTGCATTGTATGTGCCATAATGTATCCATGTAGAAATGCTTTTTCTTCCTTGAACTGTATTTATTGCCACATTTCTCAAACTGATCCCATTGTATTTTTATAAATATTTTTTTCTTGAAGGTACATGACTGTTGCATTCATTTATTACATTACCATTCTTAGAGCGTTGCTGGTCACAAGTCATATTCTTTGACTGTGTCAAGGTAATTTAGACACACCCAGCACAGGAAAAATATAAATGGTTCTGAAAAAAATTCTAATGTACATGTATCAAACCAGAGTTTGAAATGTCCTTTTCAGCATCAGTGTCCTAGAAAGGGAGGGGAACCCCTGTTCCTGCAGGTCCCAACAAGGAGCAGTATATGGAAGAAGGGGATACTGCCTCCATTCCCATCAGCTATCTGGTTGGTGAGGACAGGGTAACTGTGGTTTCACTAAGTTCTCCTTCCCAACCTTGGAACACATTATCCAATCTACAGATTCTGCAGAGACACTCTGCTTACCCATCTTTTGCATTTACCTGTGTGAAAATAAATTTGTGGAGGGGAAACGAGAGACTTATGCGTAACATGTGATTACAGTATCCAGAACTATGCAACCTGGGAAAGCTGAATGTGTTGGAGGAATTCGTCTGTCTATTCACACAATGAGGAGCTGCAGAAGGACTACAGTGGGTTGGCCGGCCAGGTCAAGGCTGCATTCACAGTATACTTACGACTCAGAGGCGGCACTTTCAACTAACATTTAACAAGTTGCCAGAGCAGCAAGTGTAGCGTTCAAAACCTGTCAGGATACAAGTTTTAGGCAGCCACCAGCGAACAAACAAAAAAGGGGTATTCTTTGTGAACAGAACAGAAAACGGTCCTCCTCTGCATGAATTGCGTACAAGCAAAACTGAGGCTTTGTCAACCCCTGAAACACTACAGAGGTAGGGTGTCAGTGTAGACGCTACCTATACCAACAGCAGAGTTTCTACCATTGGTGGAAAATATCCACCTCTTCTCTTGACCTAGCTAGCACCGTCTAAACTGAAGGGTAGGTTGGCTAAACCGCCTTGCTCAGGGCTATGGATTTTTCACACCCCTGAGCAACAGTAGCTGGGTCGACCTAACTTTTTATTATAGATCAGGTCTGTTTTACTTGCCTTCTCTTAAGCACTTTAACAATAGCCTAACACCAGGACTCAAAGATATGTTAACAAGGCTTGCCCTGGCATTAGCAATGGTAGGAGACATTTAAAAACAATGGCAGAGGCAGTCTTTGATGTGACTACGTTAAGTATTCATGCTAAAAGCAAAGCATCCTGTGCTTGTGAAGAGCCTTCCTGTTTTCTTGCTCAATGAGTTCTCGCTGTTTGATGTCAAACCATATTAAAAGCCAACATTTTCAGCTGGCCTGTTATTGGAAGCGTAGCTATTTATGTCTAACAAATCATCCTGATGCAGCAGCCTCAGTCAACAGCATTAAAATAACCATTTCACATACTAAGGAACTGTCCATCTCATCTGCCATCTATAAACTATTTTTAGTGCAGTTATTCTTGTGTAGGATAACCTAGGAGTCCCAATGCCCACCTATCTTGTTAAACAAAATGCTTAAAAGCAGTATGATGACTTAGTCATGCCCTACATACCGATTAGTTCAAACTACTTTCCTTTAGCCCCACAGAGGGGCTCTGGGCTTCTGCCCCATGGCCACTGGGGTCCTGAACTTTCTGCCCTGAAACTGGCTGGCGTAAGCCATCAAGACTGAATTTAGTGGAGAGTCCACAAAGCAGGTACTAGGGAATACCCACATACCACTAAAAAACACAGGCCTGTAAATTTCATGCCAAGTAGCTGGTTGATACTTACAATCACACATGCCCACCACCTGTCTTCTTAAAAGACCACACTTTACTATTTCAAATGCATGTACTCAAATATATTCTAAAATTGATTCATATACTAATTCTGATGTCACACATGGAGCCACTTAATTCGATACTGCTGTGCTCATAACTTCCAGAAGGCAAAGACCTGTATGGACCAGAATAATGCTGTACAAATGAAACATGCTCAACTACTCATTCTCACCTGCAACATCCCTTCTGATTTTCAAGTTCCTCTCTAAGAAGTCTGAGGGCCTGTCAGCTCCCAAATTTTACAGTAATAGAATCTGGAAAACCTTTATCCACAGGGTTAGAGCAGGGGCAGTGTAGCCTTCAAACCCAAGTTTAATGGTATCAAATTTTAACTTTAACTCTGCAGTTTGACTAGAGATATGGGCTGGCTTTCTCATTATAAAAAATGATTTTCCCCTCTCTCAAACCCTCCCCACCTTATCTGTTGTCCCACAGTTTGAATCAAAACAACTTGTTTGATTTGCTGAAATAGTCTGACCTGATCGTGTGACTTACATTTGACTATATTTATTTTTCCCTCCCATATTGTAAGTTTCCCATTTTCAAGCATCTGACAAGTCGGAGTTCACTCATGAAAGTTCATGCGATAAACAACATTAAACTTCTCCTACAAAGCAAAAATGGCAAAAGCCAACTCTGTACTTTTCCCTCCTCTACTCTCAGCAGGAGCATCTCCCCACCATAGCTCCTCTCCTCCAATGACTGATGGCAGCTGGGGCAAAGGAAAAGGAACCAGAGGCAGGAGATAATTTCACCGGGATAAGGAATCAGCTCCTCTTAACACCTTAGCACACCAAAAGTCTCTCCCTTGTTTTCTATACCAGAGGATCAGGTGCAAAGTATCTAATCCTTAGTGTTTTTCTATTCAATAAGCTTCCCAGCATGTCAACCTTCACTTCTGACTCAGCCAGTCAGGTTCTGGACTCTGCCCACCTCCAAGTTTGTGCTTTAGGGCAGCAAAGTCAGGAGGAACATAAACTTACCTGCAGAAATGTTGCTGATCCTAGATGGAAACTATCTGTACTGCCTGTATCTCTGCTAGAGACATCCTCTGGCCTCCTGCTCAATCCTACCTTCAAATAGGAAGTTAAAGTAGCTCTGGAAAAAAAAACAGGATTCTGTACCACTGAATAACAAATCTGTCATTGGCTGCAGATGAATTCAGAAGATTCACTGTAATATCCTGGTTTGAAATCTTTTCCAGTTTCCTCCAAAAAGATGAGAGAGCTGGACCCATGGATATTGCAGGACAAGAACACAAAAATGTATGACAGGATTCAACACCAGTGCTCAATGAAACTTCAGTTGTGCAACATTCCCAGATGCTCTTCTAGGGTTTTATTAAAACTTTTCATCTACTCCTTCAGCTTCTCTTGCTGTGGCTCCTCCTCCTCTCTCTCTCCGAGTCTACTTCAGATTCCATCCTTTGTCATCTTTTCACTCCTAATGAGATAATTTCCTTCAGTCCCATGTTCCAGCTAGTTTCTATGCCAGTAACTTCCACATCTACTTCTTCACCCCAGTATCTCAATCTCTGTCTAATCATGTCTGCCTCTCTAGGACATCCTATGATTTCTGACCAACAGTGACAGCCCAGCTTGATTTTCCCCAATTTCCACATCACATACAAAACAATTGTTCATTTTTAATTTCAAACATTAGTACATCTAGAGGATTTATCCCTGATCTGTCCTGCAGAGAGGAGCAAAAGGGTTATTCACAATTCTTCCTCTATTTAAAATCATTCCATGCCAAACCCATCTACCACCCAAAAAACCCCTCCCCAAACAAACAAAGAAAAAAAACCCTATCCATAAACCCCACATACCTCATAGCTATTGTCTTGGCTGATGGAGATTAGAGAGAATTTCCTTTCCAGGGCTTCAGTCTTGCACTGAGTGCAGTGGAATATCAAAGGATATTAAATAGTCCAAACGGGAATGATCTAACAGCATCTCCCCTCGAGTTCTGGGCATCAGCTGATGCAGGGACTACTGGCTAATATCTTCCATACAGGTACACACATAATTACTGCTGGGTCACATCAGCTTGAACTAACAAGAGAGTCTGATACCAAAAAGATAGCTCTCTGACTTTGTCAACTTGCTGTTTTCAAGCAGCACCACAAATCTTACAGGAGATTTATTTATTAATTCAACTTTTATAAAACATCTTATACTTTTTACATTTTCTTTATAAAATCAGATGTGCTGGAAAAATCCATTTCTGTATATAGAACTTTAATTATCATTTAATTATTTCTTCAGTGCAACAGGAAGAAACAAGGGTTTACAGATATAAAAGTTACTCTATCCTACTGTATCTGTAACCTTTATTTTCTTTTGTCTGAATTTCTTCTATTATTGCTTAGCCTGCATGCTTTCAAGATCAATCTCAAATTCAAGTCTACAGCCAGGAAAAAAATGTCAAATATATATAATTGATCCAGCCATCTATATCAAAATATTTGTAAAATATGATCTTTCAAGAAAATGAAGGAAGATTGTGCACTCTTGTGTCTGGGCATCTAAGAGTCTCTTTGGTGGGGAAAGTAAGAGTACAAAGAGCCCTGTTTTGTATACCATTTTTGTGCTTTTCAATAATTTGTTGATTAAATTCATGGATAGATACAAGTAATGAAGAAACTAAGCACAGTCATTCATAATCAAAATAAACTTAAAACCATGGATTCCAACGCAAGAGTTTAGGTTATTTCTCTATACTACAATGCTATCAAAAAAAGTGTACATGCCTGAGACCTGGTCCACACCTAAAACTTAGATCAACCTAGCTACATTGCTCAAGACTCTGAAATTTCACATGCTGCAGGTAGATGCAACTGCTAGTTCAAAGGAGGAATTCTTCCATCACCCTACCTACCACCTCTTGAGAGGGCGGATTTACTACAAGTGACAGACAACCCTTTTCCATTGCTGTCGCATCTATACTACGTGTGCTATACAGTGTAGCCACACACCGCAGCTGTATTGCCATAGCACTTGTAGCACAGACATTCCCTGAGAGTCTGTGTTCTCTGGAAAGTAAATCAAGAAATAAAACAAAGAGGCCGGTGGCACTTTTAAAGACTAACATCTTTATTTGTCGCATGAGCTTTTGTGGGAGAAAATCCCACTTCATCCGATGCTTTGAAGACAGGGACCTTACAGAATGGGAGAAAAATTCTCCATCTTCAAAGCGTCAGATGAAGTGGGATTTTCTCCCACGAAAGCTCATGTGATAAATAAATATGTTAGTCTTTAAAAGTGTCATGACTCCTTGTTTGTTTGGCTGAACTAGACTAACATGGCTACCCCTTTGGAACTGGTCATCAAGATATAGTCACCAAAATATACTGCTATGGATTGAGTTAAAACTTCTTTAAAGTGGTGTGGAAGTCAGTTGTAAGAAAGTGTTAAGGGGCCACACCTAAAACAAAGCCTAATAAAGTCTGCCCAGAAAAGCATCAGGTGGATGGAAGATTTGCCTTGCCTCTGATCAGTGGTATGTGAGCACACAGCAGAGGGAGAACAGACTGAGGCGAGGCCTACATTATCACTAGCTTCGGTATAACTCATGTCAGAGGTGTGAATAAGCCACCCTTTGAGCAACGTAAGTTGCACTGACCTATGAGCCAGGGCGGACAGCACTATGAAGATGGGAGAGCTTCTCAGGTTATGGCTATACGAGAGAAATGACATCTACGCTACTGTAGGCTCTTTAGTGGAGCCGTTCTAAGCTGAAGGAAGAGAGCTTCTCCCGCTGACAACTGCCACGCTCATTGGGGGGTAGATTTATGAAGGTGACAGGAGAGCGCTCTCCCCTTAGATTAGCTCTCTAATGGAGCCATAGTCTAAGTGAGTGCCGGGGCAGGCAGAAGAAGCAGATGAAAGCATGTGGCTGACCCTGGAAGACGCATGAGGAGAGGTTTTTGGGTTGGGGTGCAGCCTGAGGAGACTGCTTTTGGTACTGTGAGCAAAAGAAGCTGTTTCCTGCTATCCATCTGCCTGTGTGTTCAGAAAGTGCACTCGTTGTAAATAACCAAAACTGCATCAAAGAAATACCCGATTATCATCGATTTTTACTCCCAACTGGAATGCTTGCCAGGTCCAAAGTTTGACCAACCACTTGGGTCAAAAAGGGGCAGCAATACAGACTATTTCTGTCCATGACATGGAATGGCTGGTGCTGTCCATCGTTTAATCAGACAACTTTGGCTTCATTGAGAATTACGTTTTGGCCTGGGGACAGTCATGCTGAGTTCTAAACACACGGTCAGATGCTCAGTTGAGGTAAACAGTCATCGCTTCATTAAAGCCAACTGGCAACCTTTGTCTCTGGGAGCTTGTTTTCACAGCAACAGTTGGCACACTCAGAAAACTGCATTTGAGCTAATCTACCTCAAGTGAGAACGACCACACTGCAAAATACAGAGTTCCACAGGGTGATGTGATTAGCAGCACCGAGTAATTGGTTTAGCCCAGTGATTGTACCAACTGCTAATGACTCAAGCTGTTACATTCCCACAATGCTACTCGCTTTAGCCTCAGCACCACTTGCGTCTCAAACTATCTCATCATATCCTGGCCCAAACAGGCTAGCTACATGGAGCATAAAGCGTCATTTAACTCAAGCTAGACGTGTGTGGATGGGAGTTTAGTTGGGCTGTGAAGACACACCCTTAGTCTTTAAGTCTGAAACTACATGACAAGGAGGCATCTCCCTTCTTACATCTCATCATTTCTAAACAGTGTAAAGCACAATCAAACAAAAATGTCAGTTTAAAAGCACGTACCAGATTCTCCCCCAAATCTGAGTGCTGCACAGTGCAGGGAAGTTGGAAATCTGCACCAGTCTCAGTGTGAATTAGAGCAACCTACCCTTACACTAAGGGCTAATCTACACTTTAAACTTAGAGCGCACTGCTGTGCCATTGTGAGGGTGCGTGTGTGGCCGTGTTATGTCGAAGGGAGACAGCTAGCTCGCTGCATAATAAAACCACCTAAATGAGTGGCAGTAGCTACATCTGCATCTCCTGCTGACATAGCTCTGTCTACACAAGTGCTTGTGCCAGAAAAACATATGTCGCCTGGTCAGTGTTTTTTCCACACCTCCACATGACAACAGTTTTGCTGGCATAAGTGCTGGGGTAGACAACATCTAACTTATATATAAGGCCATTTGAGCCTTTATGCCAATGGAAGATCAACGTGGCTTTGGGGAGCTCTTACCCGTGTTCACCTCTTCATATCCCTCTCTCCTTACCTGATATGCCCTCTATGCTGGAGATGGGAGGGGTGGTTGGCACAAAAGCCAGCTCTGCCTGCTTTATACCAGCTGAGTTCACTCTGGTCATGAATGGTCAGCATCCAGCCCTGAGCGTCCATTGTCAGTAATAATGATTAGCGTGAAGGGATGAAAGGGCCCAGGGCTCAATTTGGCTGCTTCAAGAAATCACACAGTAGAAAAAGATGTACAGTCGATGGCTGTTCTTGTAGTTATTCGATGGTCTCATCACGTCGTCTTTGTTCCCGTCTCACCATAGGCTGCAGTTCTGTGCCGTCTTCACTGTTTCCAGTAGTTTTTTGGTTTCTCTTATTCCCCCCTTCTGCTAGCTTGGTGCTGTGGGTCACAAAGCTCTACAAAGCAGAGATAAAGGACCAGGTCACCCAGAAATGTGTTATATAAATCAACAATCTGGTGAAACACCTAAAAGGAGGACAATTAGCATGGAGCTCTAAATCCTTAAACTAGCTGGTTCCCAGATAAAAGACACTACAAACTGGCTGATATCTAGAGCGTACTCTACAAAGGTTAATGGGATAATTATAGCTGTTGAGGAGATGTCAAATCAGTCCAGGAGTCTCTCTACAACCTCCCTCACTGGAAATCTTCATTTCACTCTGGCGCCAAGGACATGGCAAGTTGCACAGGGAGCTAAGGCCAGAGCTGGGAAGGCGCTACCGTGAAGTCTGGCAGTAGGGATTAGGAAAGAGAGTAGTGCAGTGCAGTCTTGGCAGGGAGGGGGCTATAAAGTGCCTTCTTGAGGCAAAAATGAAGGTTAGACAAATCCTGGCCTTTGGCAAATAGTTTGTGGCTGATAAAAGGAAGTCTTTTCTCTGAGGAAGGGAAAATTTGGAGGGCAATCAGGTTCCAAAGGGTTAGCCGTGTTAGTCTATTTCAGAAAAAAAAAAAAACAAAAAAAAACCAGAGTCCAGTGGCACTTTTAAAGATTAACAGATTTATTTAACGCATGAGCTTTCGTGGGAGAAAATCCCACTTCGTCAGACTCTTTGAAGAAGGCAAGGCTCCAAAGGTTCCACACTTAGGAATGTATCACTGTTCAGGACAGCACTTAAATACATATCATAAGTGCTGTCCTGAATCAGGGTTAAAAGCCATGTTACTGTCTTTTGTCCAAGGGCTTAAATTCATTCATGGGGAGTTTGGGCGTTAAAAAACCAAAACCGAATTCTGTGAACAATACAGGGGAAGTAACAACGACTATTTCAAATTAGATACAAATGGCATTTTACAAGAAGGAATCCAACCAGAACATCCATATTGCATGGGTTAGTCTGGCTGCTAAATTTCTTTGTCATCAGGCATGTGAGGAAAAATGCAGAACTTGGCCATAAAGCAATGAAAGGAAAGGACATCTCCTTCACTTCAACCTTCCTCTCCATTTGAAAGGGAAGGTATACATACATTTCAGCATTCCACATACCTTTGTAACTAAGACAACAGAGTCCTGTGGCACTTTATCTAAAGTATCCTTTACCATCACTAACAACTGAATGACAAAAGAGTCTTGTGGCACTTTTAAAGACTAACAGATTTATTAAT
>ML685795.1:3808290-3895373 GCA_007922175.1 Pelusios castaneus | reverse complement strand
ATTAATAAATCTGTTAGTCTTTAAAAGTGCCACAAGACTCTTTTGTCTTTCTACAATAGACTAACACGGCTACCCCTTTGGAATTTAACAACTGAATGTATGTTTAAACTAAAGCTGTCTTCATACTCCTTCTAATGATTCTCTATTAGGAGTCTGGCTCAGGAATTACCACGGTAGAGATAAACAATCCACTGGAGGGATTGAAAGTTTTGATCAAGATAGCTGAGACACTATTTTGGTTCAAAATTCCTATTTTGAGTGTGTGAGAAAGAGACAGATTAAGTTTGTCAGGCATGCATAAACCTGTTCACAATGTAGTGTCTTCTTCAGAGTTTACCAAAGCAACCTGAACAACTGCTAGAAACTAGAATGAGTATTTCCTGAGGCAAGTTAAGACACAATAAATCTAAATGTCTAGTTTTAGGTCTCCATGATGTAGATGGATCTACATGGCCATCTAATTAATTTGGTACTCAGTTACAGTCTTTACCCAAAGGACTGGGTCTAAAAGACTGAAGCAGATGCACTGGGAGACCCAGTGGGAGGTGTTAACTTTATTATATAATTTGTATACGTCAGTCCATCTTTCTTAAAGTCGTGGAGACGGTATTTATTGCGAGTTACTATTTCTGGACTTAGAAGAGGTGGGGAGGGGAAGAGTGAATCTTAGGCACTAGGACACCATTTGATCTGTACACAGATTTGATCTGCCTGCTAATATGTCTATGTTACATGCACAAGTGTTTACCAGTAATTCCTGATCCATGAAGTATGGCTTCTCTGGAGATCCATCATTTGTTTCCATATCAATAACAAAACAAAAGAACAGGGCATCCATGACCACTTCAAATACTGATAAAAAGCTGTGGGCTACCAGGTAGGCAAAAAGTGCAACTAGCAACAGAGGAACAACCCAGACGTGGAATTCACGATGGTAATTAAATGCCATTAACCCTCCAAAAACTGTAAAACAGACAACAAACACCTGTATAAAAGGGGAAAAAGGAAGCAACTATATTACCATATGCACCAAAGCTAAGGCAAATATTTAATTGGATGATGTTTTAAAGAAAATTTCTTTAAAGGAAGAGATGGCTTGAGAATAATTGATCTGAAACCTGTTCACCCAGGACACACATGATTACACAGATTTACCATCACTGTTATCCTTGTTCTCTCAATCATGTCCCTTCCATTTGTTTGTTACACTCATTTGTTATACCTTGTCTTAAATTAGCCTGTAAATTCTAAGCGGTATTGACTGTCTCGGACTGTGTGTTCATACAGCACTTTGTGCTATGGGGCCTCTGGGTGTTTTTATAATACAAATAATAACGGAGTAAATATAATAAGTGGTGAACCACATTCTTCCTAAAATGTAAGGACCTCTCACCAAGTCCATTTTATATCAGTGTAACTCCATGACTTCAACAGTCATGCCCCTGACATACTCAGTGTAAGGGAAAAGAGAATCAGTCAATAACCTTTGTCTTCATTATTACAGGACTGCGCCATTAATCTATCATTAGGAGATTATGCACAGACTTTGTAAATTACAGTCTCTTACCTTTCCTAGAAAAATGATGAAGTCTCCAAAGCAATCAATGAATGCAATATTCGCAGAATTCTTTGCTAAAATAAAGAGAGCATCCTTTGCCGAGGTACAAAAATTTGTCCCATTTATGGCTGTTGCGAGGTATACATGCTGAAATGAGATAATAAAAAGAGAATGTGATGGAAATAAAAGGTAGGACTCTTTTAATCTGGAACTTACTATGGGAAAAGGAAAGACTTAAAATATATTTGGAAATGTTGATGTTGTGCTTGCACACAAAAGAGTTATTTTGAATAGTCTTGCAGTTTACCTTCAAGCAAGTATAATAACTATGTCACTAATTTCAAACTGACTTTTCAGATGACTTCTACCCTATCAAAATAAGGACAAGAGTAAAATCTATATTTCTGACACTCTCTCCAATTTCTTTGAAAAGGTTGAAGAGCCACACCCTAGCCTGCTGGTAATGAATAACTAATATGACATGTAAAATTACAACAAAATTTGTATCTGGATTTATGCCATGCTGGCAGCCTTGTTTATGTATACTCGGGCTAGAGTGTCAGATCTGGTAAATTGTATACATGAAATAAAAAGTAACAGTTACTAAACTTTGCACATCAAAAAAATCAATGATTAAACATGTTTTGTATGTGACCTCTTTACTTACTATTAAGCCTTTGAATTTTCATGGACCCATAACCATAAAAAACTGGTTCATGGAAAGATAAAATCATAATGAAAGCGTGGCAGGGAGTGTCTGGACTAGACCAGTCAGTCTTATGTGGTGAAAACTTACATTGATTTCAATGGAAATCATGGGCACTCACGATTCTCAAGTAGGCACTGAGAATTTTGCAAGATTAGTCTTAATTGTTTTTTGGTGGAGTTTTTGCAAAAGCAAATGGGAGAACAGACAAGATCTATTTCTACAGGATTCTTCTAGCATCTTTTCAAAATCACTTCATAATTGCTTATATCAACATATTGGATAGAACTCAAGGAGAAGTTGAATCAGTATCTGAATAAGAAGCAGAGAAAAATGTCACTCTAATGTATAAAACATAATTATGATGTACTTTTCTCAAAAAAGTAAGACAGATATACCATTCTTGGAGTATTAGAGAACAGTTAATTTTGGCATGCTCACTAACCAAATGCAAGAGTTTTTGTGCAAAAGGAATTTGTAGGCCCTCAACAGTTTATTTAGGGATTAGAATACCTTTGGCTTTGCTTGTGAATGAAAAAAATTCTAAGCATCTGTTGAAGGAAGGAAGATAGATTGCACAGAATTTCAGGCCCAACTTTCCACTTTTTCTTTTATAAATCAAAATACAAAATTGTCCAACCTAGTTTCTATCTACCTTACATATTCCTATGATGCCCCCTTATATGCCACACTTTGATCACTAACTTTGAGGCGCCAAGTCCTGCTGATATGATCAGATCTTAAAATATTTTAAAAAGCAAATGAAAACTTTTGGTTGAAATGTAGTAGCAGAATATTCATTTTATATGGGAAAAAGCATTTCAGTTCCTAAATCAGTGAAACCAAACAGTGGGGACATACAAGCAGTGTTGTTCTTTCCCTGGGAAATAACTTACATAGAATCATGTGTGTTCCAAGTGCCTTCATGGAATATAAAATAACCAGTACCGAGACTGATTTCTGCTACACTGGACAACACATAGATAAGACAGTAAATGGACACAGACCATTATGTATAAATGTTTGTGTGAATATCTGCTTATTGGTATTATTTAAATAAGCAGGTTATTAAAACAGACTCTATTACACAGTTAATTTTTACTCAAGCAGTTCCTTTCTCTTGCCAGTACCTTAACAATGCCAATGCAGGGTATAAAAATCTTAGCTAAAATATCTGTTAAGAATAATAAATAAGACAGAATACAGAGCATGTCTTCCATCTGAAGATCTCAGTTACTTTACAAACCTTGATGGATTTGTCCAGCGCCCGGTGACACTATTTGCCTTCAGTGTCCTACATGTAAAGGCTATGTACCTGCTCCCACTCCACTGAAATGGATGAGGTATGCCATTAACTTCAATGGCATCAGGATTCGACCCTGTTTCTATAATTGGCAGTCTGCTCCCTTGAATATTAAAAGAAAACTGTGCACTTTTCATGTACAAATATTACTGCCAACCTTCAAAAAAAATTTTAAAAAGCACCTGTCAGCTATCTAGGGCTGTGAATACTATCTGCATGACAATCTGTGGTACTACAAGCAAAGAAATCAGAAACAGAAGCGCAGCAACATTTATTCAGCAATTTAAAATTTCAACGCATTATTTAAAAATTAACTAAATCACCGCAACATCCCTGTAAGACAGATAGCAAGCAATAAGGCAGTGGGACAGAAGGAGTAAAAAGAGGCACAAAGATATTGAGTGAGTTCTCCACAGTCACAAAAACAGTCTGCGATTACAACTCAGCAGTTTCTGGCTCACACAGAGTTGGGCATCGGAGATTTGCACTGCAATCTCTCGGCTTTGAACAAACGTACAATTAGAAGAGAAAACATAGGGTTCAGAGCCCAACGCCATGCATGCTGATCACATTTTACCACAGTATTATTCAAACAAAGAAATAACACATCAATCCCCCACATATAAAGCCTGTCTCACAGTTAGGCCTCCATTAAAAGCACTTATGTGCCTACCTAATATTAAACACACGTACAGGCCCACTGAACCAGACAGGACTACCTGCATGCTTGAAATTAAGCACATTGCTGGAGTGTTTCGTTGGATGATAGCGTTAGTCCCTGTGATGAACAGGGTCTGTGCAACTTGAGAGTTTTGGCTGGTGCTGTGAAGCTGATTTAGGAAAAACTGCTGTATCAAGAGTGTGTCTGTATCAGTAGTTCCCAACCTGTATTCCAGGGTCAAAAGTGACCCTCGGGGGCTTTCAAAGTGGCCCTGGGTTCGTTGCCTAAGGACCTAGGTGAAAGTGTGTTTCCACAGGGCTAAAAGACGGATGCTGCAGCCAAAGGCAGAAGATTAGCTCTCCCATGCCCCTGGCTGTAGCAGGGAGCAGAGAAAAATGCTCTGCCTAGGTCCTTGCTGGAGCCAGAGGGAGGAAAGACGAGCACTGATCTTCCGCCCCCTGGCTGCAGATGGGAGCTACCGTCTTGGGACCCAGATAGAGCTGCAGAATGTGTGCGGTTTCCCTGCTGCGGCCAGGGAAATGGGAGATCAGTGAACAATGAAGCAAACTGCTTTTCGGGGGTGTCCTGTTGGCAAAGGCTGGTCACCTTCCAGGGTGGTAAAAATGATATTTGTGGCCCTTGAGCCACAAAGGTTGGAAACCACTGGTCTGTATGGATGTGGATAAACCACTGCAGGTAGGGGTGCAGGTACACACCAGACTAACAGAAGGGAGTGTTTTGGACTCAGTAACCTGAGTCAGGTACACACTACCAGGAACAATGGGTGAGCGGCATCATTAGAAAAATAGTTTTCCCTGAAGCGGAAGGAAGGACAGAAGGAAGGATGAATGGAAGGAAGGAAAGAGCAGTGGAAAGTTACCAAAAAGATAAAACAAAGGAAGCCAGTGGGGTTTAAAGAGAAAGCCACAGAGGAACAGAGAGAGTCAGCTAGAAGGAAGAGCAACGGAGAGGGGAGACCAAGATCGCCAGCATATAGCAGCCTCATGGAGCAAAGGGCCCTGTCATTCCTGAGCCCAGATGGTCCCAAAGCCTTTGAAAGCCCATTGGACTTGACCCCAGCCCAAGAGAATGCCTTGGAGTGATGAGAAAACAGACAGACTTGAATTGAGTGTTTATTGTTTTGTACAAGCAGTACTCTGGTGTTTTACATGATTAAGAATAAAAGAGCATAAATGTGTTAGGTGGGGCAAACTGTGTATTAACTGCTTCACAACTGCTGCGTGCACCTTAGATCAAGATAAACTAGAAACCAGAAGCTTAATACCTTTGGGGTAAGGCAAAAGAGTCTTGTGGCACTTTTAAAGACTAACAGATTTATTAATCGCATGAGCTGAAAGCTCATGCGATTAATAAATCTGTTAGTCTTTAAAAGTGCCACAAGACTCTTTTGTCTTTCTACAATAGACTAACACGGCTACCCCTTTGGAATTTGACCTTTGGGGTGGAGCTCTTGTGTAGGGCTAAAGATGAATTTATCATAGAACTGATTCCAACAAGAATGTCTAACTGGAATAATTCCTACTATTCATTGGTAAAAACACCATGCTCATTCATTCACTGTCCTTTAGCATCATAACCAAAGTCTGATGTGACTCCATATTGTAGCCAAAACTCCATTTTGAATTGCTTACTCCATTTTATATTGCCCAGCCTAAGTTTTGCTGAAACTTCATTAAAATGTGTGAACTTAGTTTGGATGTGTGAATGAGGAGGAGTTCCAAAGGGGTAGCCATGTTAGTCTAGTCCAGAAAAAACAAACAAGAAGTCTGGTGGCACTTTTGAATGAGGAAGGTGTGTGTGTGATGGGATCAGTCTCCAAGGCCAGCCTGTCCTGGTGATAAACAGCCAGCTCCACCTTAATGGCTGAAGAACAATGCAGACACTCTGCAAAACAAGAATCCACCCTAGGATGAAAGGGACAAAAAGCCCCATCAAGAACAAGATCAAAGTCACATCTGCCATCAGCTGATGACTCATGGTCATACAGTACTCTGAAGCAGTGTGACACAGCAAGAGCCATGGACTAAAAGATATAAAAAGCTGGGTGACACCATATAGTTTTGGGTAATGTTCTGCACAGAATTCCAGAGAGTCAGTGCACAGTTGTGCACCCGACAGAGACCCTTCTCTTTCTCATGCCCAGCTTCCTTGTTATAAATGACCAACAGCACAGAGAGAGAGAGAAAGAGAGAGAGAGAGAGAGAGTAGATGGTAGATATTATTAGTAAGTTCCATATTTTCAAAGCGTCTGATGAAGCAGGATTTTCTCCCATGAAAGCTCATGCGATAAATAAATTTGTTAGTCTTTAAAAGTGCCATAGGCCTCTTTGTTTGTTTGGATGACCTAGACTAACACAGCTACCGCTTTGGAACTTTTTAACATAACTGTGTTTTCCTCATAATAAATGCGGTATATTGTGTTCCCCCATGAAGAAGATCCTGCTGGTTTTCATTTTCTAAGTGTAGCACTTGGAGAAGGTACGTTTATATACAAGGTAGCTTGAGAGGTCACCCCTGCACCCGGAGGGGATAGGCAGCTGGACAGTAGATTCCAGATCAGAAGGGGGTGCTGGATAGAAGATCTGAGTCCTGAGAACAGGCCTGGTGATCCAGAATTGGTGAATAGCTGGATCCATTCACACTCCAGTGGGTTAAAATACTCAGGAATCTAAAGTAAAAGAGGCTTGGATTCCCCTCACAACAGTACTAGTGAGTGGCTGAAAAGAAGCACTTGCTAAGGTCTGCAACCAGCAACCAACTCAGACAGACAATAGCTAAGTCAATGTCCCCAAACAGAGCAGTCATAATAGCTGTGAATCATAAGAGGTCTCTGCCTTTTTGGACATTCACATTTACACTATGCTTAACCTAACACCTATTTGGAGAGAGCAGCTCAGATCCTAAAATCACATGGAGCCTGTCCAACATGCTCTGAAATCTTAAATGTTCCACTGTTTTCTAGTTATGTGAGTATTCATCAACTCATCTTCTTTCAGGGAAAGCTACATTTACTGAGTAAAAGATGGTATACCAAAGTCAATTCAGAACTTGCATACATTTGGAAACAGTTAATATAAATACGGTATTTTTTAACAGACTTTAAACGTTTCCCCTAGTCACTAGCTTCTGTTTAATACACTAGAGATTTCTCATTGGTGCAGTCCCACTCAAAGCTATAGGCCAGCAGCCATGACAACAGAGTTGCACCGTAAATCAGAGGGCGTGGAATGCAGTAGATAAGACACAACCTTACTCCTGCATTAGAAAGAAGTAATGTGCTGCCACCACCACCTTTGTTAAGAACAACGACTGCTATGCTTTGAAGCCTGGGAACCAGACATAGTTCTTAGTATCTGGACAGATAAATAAGGAATGTGAATGTTTACATATTTTCAAACGCCACAGTATGCAAGAAAACTATTTAGAAAAAACATCCTTCTGTATTTCACAACACAAAATGTCAAGGGTCTTGGAAAAACTGACCTGCTAGCTTCATGAGAAAGACACAGTGGCAGAGATCCAGACTGTAAGTTCCCTATTTGCTGAGAATAATTGTTGCTTTGTATAACAGCTGAATTCAGTTCTCCACTGAAGGACTGGCTATAACAAAATGAGCTCAGTGAAAAAGAATTACCATAGCAACAGAATCATCTTTAAATAAAAAAAAAAAGCCAAAGCAAGCTGGTCACACATCTGACTTCAGCTTCTGCCTCGCTGATATTTTCAACCTGACCTGATTTTCAACTTGCTGCAACAGAGCTGCAGACTCTTGAGGGCTGGCCGGCAATGTGAGTTTGAATCTTGAGTGTCAGAGACATGCTCAGAGAATGAAAGCTAGACAAAACAAGAGACTGTGATATTACTTTGGCTAGTGTACACAGCAGTATTAACCAACTTTAGAGGAAGCCATGTCGTGACACCTTTGAATAGAGGCAGGAAACAGAGCAACACAGGGACTATGACAGCTGCGAAAGGGAGGAAATGTGGGACTCCTTCAGTGCCCTGGAAAATGCCATCTCTTGAGGTATTGGGAGGTTTAAAAATATATAAATAAACGGGGCTACACATACAAAGGGTTGTATTAAATGAAAACCAAGCCACTAATCTTGCAGCCCTCCAACAACTTTCCTGATGTGCCCCACGCAGTCTCAAAAGCCAACTTTCAGAGCTCCCTAATCTCCAACCACCCTTTACATCCTCAAATCCTTGCCCCACTCAAAGGACTAGTTTAACATTCCACTCTTTTTCTGTTCTTTCCCATGCATGTAATCTAGTCCTTCTCTGACTATCAAAGACAGACTGGGAGTAGGAGTACATTCTCTGTCTACTAAGAAGCCAAAGCACCCCCTATCCTTCTTCAGCAACTCTGTTGTATCGGGGTTTCCTTTCAACCATGGAGCTAGATCATAAGGATCCTGCCTCTACTGACCCCTATAGCCACAATTCATTTCTATATTAATTACTAAAAATGTTCTCTTTAGTTAGTGCTACATACATTGATTTTTATTTGGATGTTTCTCAAATAAAGTGATGCTCAGCCCCAAGGCAGTTTAGATGTTACCCTTTGCAAAAGCACTGTTTCCGAATTCCTTGTCACCTGCTTCCTGGTTATAAAAAGCAAGTTCCATTGGGCGGACATGAAAGGACATTCACAGATCACAATCTACCACAGGGTCAGGTCTATGAACTACACTTGCTATTAACTGGACGCCTGTTATAGGGTCAAAAGTTAAGTTCAACCTGCATCGATAAAAAGACAGGCCAATAATTGTTCTCTGCTTCCCATGTGGTAAATCATACAATAGAATACATAAAGACTGAAGGGATTTTTATTTCCTGTTGTAGGGTATGTGAAGGCCCTTAGGGAAAACAAACATGCTTTAAAAAAAAGTTTAACTGAAACCATTAATTTTTTTTAGTTGACTGTTTTCGAGATGCCTGAAAAATCTAGCCAACCCTCCAGCAACAAATCTGCCAGTAAGATTAAAACACAGTATTTTAGGGGGGGAGTGAAAGGGGGATGTGGGGAAGAGGTATTTGATGGGATAAGAGTGTAAAAATGTTTGGCAAGCTGCAGAAGAAACTGTATTTACATAAGAGTTTTCTGGGTTCTGGTTGCATCCACATCACATTTGAACAAGGTATTTTAATCCCATAACCAGAAAGCTCTTTCCAGACTGCCACACAAAAGTTTAAATTACAGATGAAAGCCTACCAATAGACATAAACATGATGGCTAACCAGGGTTACTATTACATTTATACACTAAAGCAGTTAAAATAATTTCATGATTTTGCTGATTTTTAGTACCAATAAATGCTGGGCCAGAACGCTGGCTATTATCACTAACGGACACCGCAAGGTTCTACAGGACATTGCAGCCTCAAAGTCATAGTGCTGGTCAGCAATTCTCAGCAATTCCTTCAGAATGTGTGCGCTGCACTTTGGAATGGGTGCTTGCCAATTGGCTGCAGAAAAACCCAAGCCAGACACAGAAAAGCAAAATTATATGTCTGGTGATGTACTGTAAAATAAATCTATTGAAACAAGACTAAAGAAGGAGAGAAATCTTTGAAATACCCAATGTTAATGCATTACCACAACAATTTCGGAGAGGAGACAGAAATTGTGACTACTGAACTAAAAAAAAGTGGATTATTTTTATGGAAGAGAAATTCAATCCACCAATTTTTACTTGAGATCATTTGGATAGGTTTATCTAGGCCTTAGTGAAACCATGACTATAAGATGATGAAAAATCTGTGGTAAGTCTAACAAATGTTAGCAAACAGTAGGCCAAAGGTTTTTATTCAGAATGCACCTTTCATACAGATAGCTCCCAGAGGGTTTTATTAATGAATTGTAGACACACGAATGAAATACACAGCAGCTAAACAGTTCATCCACTAAGCATCATAACATTACGCCACAGGCAGGACCCAACTGTAAGTACAGAGGGAATTTAGGCAGGTAGAACATAATTTACCCAAACCAGGACACTGAGATAACACTCCTGCTCATGCAGGACAATAAGTAGCCAGTGCAACAGAACTCTATAATCTGCACACGTTATAACTATTAGTGACGAAGGAGCAAGCCAGGTAACAGCAGGATGTCTTCTATGTTATGTCTGGTATATTTACAGCTGAGCTTTACAACCCTGTGAAATGGGAGGGTCCCAGAACACAGACTGCAGCTTGAGCCTCAGTGTCTGCACAAAATTTAACAACCCCCTAACCCAAACCCTGCATGCCTAAATCAGCTGGAACAGGCCAGCCACAGATTTGTAACTGCAGTGTAGACGACCTCTTAGACGTCTCTTGAGCAAGGTTCTTAGACAGCAGAACAAAGCTCAGCTGAGTGCTTTGGAATTATCATCTGGAATATTACGTGCAGTTCTGGTCCCTCGTGTTTAAGAAAGATGAATTCAAACTGGAACAGGTGCAGAGAAGGGGTACTAGGATGATCCATGGAATGGAAAACCTGCCTTACAGCAGGAGACTCAAAGAGCTTGTTTAGCCTATCCAAAAGGAGTTTAAGGGGAGATATGAGTGCTCTCTCTAAATACATCAGAGGGATAAATACCACAGAGGGAGAACACCAATAGGGACACAAGAACAAAAGGATATAAACTGGCCATCAGGATGTTTAGACTTGAAATTAGATGCAGGTTACTGACTTTCAGAGGAATACAGTTCTGGAATAGCCTTCCAAGGAGTGTTGTGGGGCAAAAAATCAATCTAGCTTCAAAACTAAGATTGATAAATTTATGGAGGGGATGATACAATGCGACAACCTAGTTTGGCTATTGACTGATCTTTGATTAATGGTGGTAGATATGCCAAAGGCCGGAGATCAGATGTTTGATGGGTTGGGTTCTGAGTTATTACAGAAAGTTCTTCCTTGGGTGTCTGGCTAGTTAATGACTCTTGCCCATATGCTCAAGGTTTAACTGATCACCACATTTGGGGTCAGAAAGGAATTTTCCCCCAGGGCAGACTGGCAAAGGCTTTGGGGTTTCTCACTTTCCTCTGTCGCATAGGGCACAGCTGACTTGCTGGTGGATTCTCTGTACCTTAAAGTCTTTAAACTATGATTTGAGAACTTTAAAAGCTCAGTCTTAGGTTGGAGTTTATTACAGGAGTGGGTGGGTGAGGTTCTATGTCCTGCATTGTGGAGGAGGTCAGACTAGATGATCGTATTAGTTCCTTCTAACTTTAGAGTTTATGATTCACCTAAGGGAGGCTGTGTTTGAACTGAGCAACGATGAAGTGGGGGGAGAAGAACATAGGTGAGAAAACATCTGTGTCTAGGACCTGCTCGGAGTTAGTGAACTACAGGCAGAAGGTGGAAATATAGCAGCACAGATAATCCTGGAAATCTGCAGACAGGGAGCATTTATTCAGTGAACAGACCTTGAGGAAGGGTCTAGGGAGAAAGTAATCAGTAAGAGGTCCTTATTACCTGAGCCACTTTTGAAATCGGTATATGAGTGAAAGGGCATTTCTCTCTTATCATTATTCAGCATTATAGCAGCCTGGTCATTTATTGATATCATGATGGAGTCAAGCCTGAGGGCAACAGGAGGGTACTCGAAGGTAGATATATTAGCCCCAGGCTTAGAAAATCCCTGTTTCCAGGATAACGAGAGCAGAGCGACGGTAGGCCAACTAGAACACCTGAAAACAATTGCGGCACCTGAGGCCAGTTGAAGCACCTGACATCAATTGGAGCACCTGGAGTCAAATAGGATTATTGGCCACCGCAGGTAAAAAGCCCCTGTTGCAGCAAGACAGGGAGGGTTTTCAGTATGGCATTTGGAGGTGGAGCTAGGAGTGACGTTTGTGTTTGGAAGAGAACAGAGTGAAGGAAAGCTGAGCCATATGGAGCTAACCAGTGGCTGTTACTGCCAGCACCTGGGGGCTACACACAGTTAGGGAAAGCTCTCCCAGATGGGATTTAGGGCCCCAGGCCCAGCCGCCTGGGGGAATGAAGAGCCCAGCTACAGGGCAGGAGGGACTGGGGATCTGCAACGCTGGGATTTGGGAAAACTGTGCCTCAGCTGGCTACCACAACCTGAAGCGCAGGACTCATGGTAACTGAAGGCCTCCCATACACTACAATATATTTCATATTAGTGTCATGTTCTGCACATCCAAGGTACTGTTCCTGTTCTACATGCGGTGTATGCAGGTTTTTACATATTGCTTGTGAACAAACTTGTATTTCTTGGACCGCAACATACAGATAAAAGGACAGAAAAGCAAAATAAGAGGCCTATGTTGTAACAGATGATTAAAGGGGAATCACCAAATCCACTCAGCACTGGACAGTTAAAACAACATAATAAAATATTCCATTGTTGGCAATGGGCTTGTAGGAGATACAATTGACAATTCAGGTCCAAGTTTTAAATCTCATCTGAAAGACGGCATATCCAGTTGCATGGTGCCCTCCCCGAGCATGATGTGCCACTGGGCTGATACTACCCTCAAGCACGAGTGCTATAGGCTGAATCATTACGTGCTGTGGCACTTGTTATTCCTCAGAAAGTTTCCCATCCAAGGACTGACCCATTCAACACACTGCATAGTTTGTGAACTCAGAATCTGAGGAGGAATTAAATAATCTGAATGAAACAGAGACAGGCAGGAGAAGAATATATCAGTGTTGGAATGATGGCAGGAGATTTGTAATAATTTTTTAAAAACGCGAATTCTTCCCACTTATCAGAGTGATCAATGGTTTTTTTAAATAAGAATTCCTAGAATATAATGCATTTGCTAAGGGAAAGTTGTCACTGATGAACAAGAATGGGACAAAGGAAAAACACAACAGAAGACGTCAGTACACACAATAACTTTAGGATCAACTTTAACAATAACTGTTCTATGTTTGAGTAACAAACCCCACTGAAAACAAAAATCTGAAAAAGACAAAAATATTTTAAAATATCAGAAATATACATATAGGCCACATTTTTAAGGAGGAGAGTCTAAAGATAGGTTCAAACCTAAGTTGGTAGTCAGGAACTAGATAGGTGGTCTCCTTTTCAGAAGTATTGAGTGCTCAGTACCTCCACTGATTTCATTGATAGCTGCTGAGGGTTCAACATTCTTGAACATCAACTTACTTAATTAGGTGCCTAAAATCAGGCTTGTATTTCTGAAAATCTTGGTCACAGATTTTGCAAACTTGAAGCCTGGTTCATATTTATTTACCTAAAATCCCAGTACCTGCCTACACCTCATTTTTCATGTGTGGGGGGAAGCAAAAGGGGGTGGGGATGGGGGGGCAGTTAGATAAATTAATTATCCTGTATAATGCACTAATCTGTGCTCACTCTTACTCCTTCATACAGCTCTAACTTCTACAGGTTACTTTACAAGTTTTAAGGTCATCTTCTTCTCTAACTTCCTCCCATATGCTGTTTTGCTCTGATTTACGAAGTTGGAGCCATGGGCATCTTTGCCAAAAACATACCCAAATAAACAATTATTTAACAACAGGTACAGTATTATGATCTTGAATTAAAAAAAAACAAAACCCAAACCCTCCATTTTTTAGATCTATTTTTTACTACAATAGCCCAGACAAATAAAAGGAAATCTTTTAACAGAGAAAGAACTAAAATACAAGCCTATGACTCAGGCAAAGAGATTTACAATAACTAAGCATTCTTGTAACAGACACATAAGTAACATACAACAGCAGCTGGAGAAAACAAACTTCTTCCTGCTGGCTATCATCTTTAAAGGGCAGGAAGCCAAGGTGAAGGGTGACTATAACATGTTGGAGTCAAAACTAATTCCAAGGTTCTTACCCAAGTCAGTGACCAGGAGATCTACCCCAGAATATAACCCTGGGAAGTTCATCCCATGGAACTAATGATTCTGTTGAACAAAAATTATGTCTGGACTGGACTAATGCAAGTCCTCTTTCTTCCAAGCCATTCAGTGTTCAGTTGCACTCATGCAGCTATTTTAAAACAGCTAAGAGCAGCTCTATCTGAATCAGATTAAAAGAATTATCAAAGCTCAATTTGTACTGCCTAATGGCATCTCCAAACAGTAGCTTACGAAGTATCAGGAGGAACTGGAATGAAACTAGAACCGTGAAGAACACCATACACAATTGTTTCCACTCTAATGGCTAAGACTGTCACAGCCATCCCTGATGATGATGGCATATTTTAAAAACACAAGAAATAAGTATAGACACGAACAGAGATGGAGTTGGGGAAAATGTAGAAGAATCAAGAAGGAAAGAACAGAAGCCAACTACCTGAAAACGTAATAGTTTTTTAAAAATGCCTTTCTAAGAAAGGGAATATTGTATTTTGTGGATGCCCCATTTTGGTTTATATTCCAGATACAGTAATATTGAAAATCAGAAAAAGCTAGCAAGAGTTTTTTCTTGAAGTGGCAGCTCCCAAATAGGACACTTATGGTAGGTATCCACCTATGTATGTATTTTGCTATAGTTTGTATAGAACTTAGCACAATGGGTACCCTGTACTGAATGAATAAGGCCTCTGAGTACAATTTGTCAGACAAACACAATAACAAATGAGGCCACAGTGTTCATGAGCAAGCAGGAACCTGGACATCATCTTCAGTTAGGCTTCTTGTTTCCTCTAGACAGTGGCTCTCAACCTTTCCAGACTAATGTACTCCTTTCAGGAGTCTGACTTGTCTTGCCTACCACAAGCTTTACTGCATTTAAAAACTACTTACAAAATCAGACATAAAAAACAAAAAAGAAATATCACAGCACACAGTTACTGAAAAATTGCTGACTCTCATTTTTACCATATAATTTGAAAATAAATCCATTGGAATATAAATATTGTACTTACATTTCAGTGTACAGTATATAAAGCACTATAAACAAGTCACTGTCTGTATAACATTTTAGTTTGTACTGACTTCATTGTGCTTTTTTGCAGCCTGTTGTAAAACTGGGCAAATATCTAGATGAGTTGATGTATCCCTTGAAAGACCTCTACGTACCTCCCTGGGAGTACATGTATTGAAAACCACTGGTCTAGCTCCTAAATTTGGACATCCTGCATCACAACAGCCTGTGTCAGATGGCTCATAGAAGCACCAAGTTTTCTAACCCTTGAAGAAGGGGAAGGCACACTGTAGTTTTTCTAATCAGATCTTTATAAATTCTCCAATATCAGATCTTCTACATCATCCTTTATACCCAGCTATTTGTAGTTGTTTGTAATCTCCCTGATGCTTTGCCATAAGCACCTCTGGATATACTAGTGAAACAAACAACCCATAAAAGTCCTCAAATCTAGTTGGAGAAATCTTGCCAGCACCTATGTTCAGTTTGTCTACCTGCATTTTTTTTTTAAACTCAAGTTAATTGAGTGCCAATTGACTGGGATTAGCTAGCACACTTGTACATACTAGTCTAGAGATATCACAAATGTTTGTGGAGCATCCAGACTCGCATGGACAAATGTGATAGCTAACTCAAGTTAATCAGCAAACAATCTCTTTAAGCTAAAACAGTCCTAAATCTCATTTGGAATATTAATTTATTAGCATTAATTGGAATAAGTGAAATAGTAATTAATTAACATTAATTGGCCTGATTTTACAAACTAAGATCATGCCTGTATATCAGAAGATTTTCCTGTACTGCAGGGGATATTCTATATCATTTGAACTAATATAGTTAGATACAATGTGGACAAAAATTCAGTCTGAAATGAACTCTAGGAAACAGGGTATAATTCATTTACATACAGTTTGCTAGACTGAATCTACCTTTATCTGTAGGGAACTTGAGGTATGCATTTCATATAACATATTGTACCTGGTTAAAGTATCTTAGGCACCTTTGCAGGCACCAAAAGCAGCAGAAACAGCATTTGAACATGCATCTTGCACATGCGCTCTCCTGCAAGGAAAGGAAGTAACTAGTTAGTGCAGACAGATTGTATATAAAACAGAAACTTGTTTAACAGGACATCATAGCTCTTCTCACAAACCATTCACTTCGAAAGCAGAGATTTCCTTCCTGCTTTTGGGAATTGTTTTTAATTCAGATCCTACAGTACTAATGACAGATGAGCTGATTTTTTTTCTTTTGGATGGAAGATTCTACTCTGGAAAGAAAACCACTGCCGTAAGCAGCTTTGGTTTGCTAACAGCTGCATGTACACAAACCATGCAGGCAAATTAGTAACCCTTAGTGCACTGATCACTGACCAAGAGAGGGCATATTTAAAAATTAAGTATTTATGGTCTTAGCAATTCATACAATTTTTAATTTTATTTTGGGGCTATTTTCCAAGTTTTTGAAATAACCAGACTCCCATCTGACAGGAAAAAAAAAAAAAAAAGAGAGAGAGAGATTCATAGCAAAGTGCATGCGTGTACACTGGCCATGTCTACACCAACGGGTGCGTGCCAACTAGCATGGGTAGACAGACGGGCTAGCTCGGCTTAAGCTAGTGTGCTAAAAATAGTAGTTTGGCGGAAGCAGCAGCGGCGGCTCAGCTTAGCTGCAACACTCCAAACCTGACCAAGCCCCTAGGTATATACTCAAGTGGCTAGACTCAGCTTCTGCCCGTGACACCACAGCTGTGTGCTCTTTTTGTCCTGGGGAAGAGCACCTAGATAACAGTGATCTGATTTTCTGAGGTGCTGAGTGCCCACAGCTCCTATTCACTTCACAGTGTGTTATTGGTGCTCGGCACAACTGAGCATCAAGTCCCTTTTACTTAAGCACTTATAGGGTGCCTGCAGTGGATTCCTGCACTGACAGAGACCCCAACTGATGTAGTTCCATGCAGATACACAGCTGCACCTGGATGCAATAAACAGCAGGGATTCAATTCTGGATTTAGATAGCCCGTTTCGGTGATTTACTATTTGAAAATTTTCAATCTAAATATTTATTTCAAACCTCTGATCTACAAAACGGAGTTGGACATCTCATGAGAATCAGCTCCTCCCATGAGCTGTCCAGAAATAATTGCAGTTAGCATTCCTGTGTTACTATGGTACTTCTGTTGCCAGTGGAAGCCAGGAAATGCAGAGGTGCATGAAAATGCTCATGACAAACAACAAAAACACTAACCACACTTCTATATGCTTTAACAGATAAGGTTGGGATTCTGAACAAAAATGTGGGCTAGTTCTTATATTATCTCTTCTTTTTTATATTTTCTAGTGCCGCACATCACAAGGTAAATTACCTAGAAAGGAGCCCTTTCAAGCTGAAAATAAATGTCATTCTTGATAAGCTGGGTTTTTTTAAAAAAAATGATAACATATGAGAGGGTTAAAAAAAAAAATTCTGCCAACTCTAAATTGTTCCTTACTCCTTATGTAAGATTTTGCATTAAAAAAGTAAAAATAATTAATCATCAAAATCAACTTTGATTTTCTTATTTGAAGTTTAAAAACTCTGAAGCAGAAGGGAGGGCATGCAGACAAGGAACTGTTTCATGAAGAAACCAAAATAAAATACACTACAGATCACATTTCTATTTCTTGCACAGACATTTTTTCAGTAAATTTCTTCCCTGGAGTCCCCTTTTCCTACTGTATTATGGTGTTACACAAGTATGTACCTACCTTTTCTTTTAATGCATCATAAAGGTACATGAAAATAATTCTTGGAATTCTTGCTATTGTGATTAAAAATGACCCTTTTACAACTGTTCCTTGATGATAGCAAAAAAGAACTGATATAGAAGACAGGATTTGATGTCTTGGCGGACTACTCTTATTTCTAGGAAGAAACACAAACATCATTTTAAATGTTATAAAAACAGAAAATACAACTAGTTCTTCTCTTGTTTAACAAGTAATGTCTTTAATTGGTTCAAATTCCAAAGGGGTAGCCGTGTTAGTCTATTGTAGAAAGACAACAGAGTCCTGTGGCACTTTTAAAGACTAACAGATTTCTGTTAGTCTTTAAAAGTGCCACAGGACTCTGTTGTCTTTAATTGGTTCAGTTTCTCATAATGACAAGTATTACTGGAAGAGCATCTTTAGCCCCACAGAGGTCAGTTCTGAGTCCAGTGCTTATGAAGTTTGCAGATGACACCACAGTAGGAGGGACTGCAACCATGTTGGAGGACAGGATTAGACTTTCAAAAACAACCTTGACAAATTGGAGAATTGCTCTGAAATCAACAAGATGAAATTCAATAAAGATAAGTGGAAAATACTACTCTTAGGAAGGAAAAAATCAAATGCACAAACACAAAATGGGGAACAACTGGTTATACAGTACTACTGTTGAAAAGGATCTGGGGGTTATCATACCTGAACAGGAGTCAACAGTGTAATACCGAGAAGGCTAATCATCTGGGGTGTATTAACAGGAGTGTCACATGTAAAACATGTGAGATAAGTGTCTAACTCTCCTCAGCACTGGTGATGCCTCACCAGAAGTATTGTGTTCAAGCCACACAAGCTTCAAGAAAGAGAGGGACAAAATGAAGAAAGTCCAGAGGAGAGTAGCAAAAATGACAAAAGATTTACAAAACCTGAGCTATAAGGACAAGTTATCAAATCTGGGCATGGTTAGTCTTAAGAAAAGAAGACTGAGGGGGAGATCTGATAATAGTCTTCAGATATGTTATCAGCTGTTATAAAGAGGATGGGGATCAATTGTTCTCCATGTCCACTGAAGGTAGGACAAGAACTAATTGAGATTCATCTGCATCAAGGGAGATGTAAGTTAGATATTAGGAAAAAATTTCTAATAAGGTTAGTTGAGATCTGGAATAGGTTTCCAAGGGAGGCTGTGGAATCCGCATCAGTGGAGGTTTTTAAGAACAGGCTGAACAACCACCTGTAAAGAATGGTCTAGGTTTACTCGGTCCTGACTCAGTAGAGGACTGGACTTGACAACCTCTCGCAGTCCTCTCCAGCCTATATCTTTGGCTATGTCTACACTGGCAAGTTAGTTCAAATTAAGGAGGCTTAATTCGAACTAACTAAAGCCATGGCTACACTAGGCTTTAGTTAGTTCGAATTAAGGGCTTCCTTAATTCGATCTAATAAGTTCGAATAGGGTATTCGAACTAAAGGTTTAATTCAAACAAACTAGTTTGAATTAGCCAACGTGGCCATGTTAATTCGAACTAATTTCTTTGTCCGAACTAACCAGCCATTGAAATGAATGGGGATCGCTAATTCAAACTAAGCAAGTGCCATGAATGGCACTTGCTTAGTTCGAACTAAGTTTTCCTAGTTCGAATTAAGCTAATTCGAACTAACTAAAATTAGTTCGAATTAGTTAGTTCGAACTAACTAATTCGAACTAATTTTAGCAAGTATAGACACAGCCTTTGTGATTAACCTGCTGTTTCTTTTAGAACTCCAAACTTCTGTTGACTTCGGTTGGGAGTTGGATCAAGACCTTAGTCCAGATGAAGGAAAACAAATTTACACCTTTTATCAGATTAAATAATTACACAGGCAATGATTATTTTGCTGCACTCAGTAACAGACAACACAACAGGAAAACTAGCCACAGGTGGAAATGGGAGAAATGTTAAAAGTACACACAAATGTATGAAAGTTATACTTCCTTTGAATAACTTTGTCCTGCTTGTCATTCTTCTAGCCCCACTGCACTCCACACAATGTTATAGTAGAAGGTCAGTCTGCAGGACTGGTTCTGAGTTAGTGGTCAAACTAAAATAAATAGTCTGGCAAGATCTTACATGCAAAACTCAGATTTACTCTGGTGTCACTGTAATAACGGGAACAAATTTTGCTTTCAATTTTGCTGATGTACATCTGAAATAAACCTGTTGAATGCAATATAATTCCTCTGGATTTACAACAGAGAACACGGGATAGAACTTGACCTAATGTGTTTAAAATACTATCTGACTCTATTCATAACTAAAAATGCACAATTCTACTGCATTTTAGCACCGATGTTTTAAGGTAATAACTTAAGGTAAATGCTCTAAAATCTACACATGAAAATTAACCTCATGTTTTGTCTTATAAAACTGATGTCAGAATCCCACATACAGGGTTTTTTGGGGTTGCATTTTAAATATCAATTTAACATGAATCATTTACAAGAAATGGCATGACAAAGCTCTCAAGAATTTATAATAATTAACTCTCCAGAATGAGGAAATGAACTAAAGTAAATAAATAAAATGACTGAAATGAGACCCCTTTATGAGCAAACCCTAAATGAAAGTGTTTGCTAGCATATAACAGTATTGATTTTCTGGCTGGGAGAGGAACTTGAGGGATGCTGATTTTTTTTATGTAGAGCAAGTACTTTGAGATATAAAAATGACTTGAAGAAAATGTCAGAAATACATATATATTGATAAACAAACAATTTCACTCCTATTCTACTATTCTTTTCTATTCATGATAACTTAGGACCTAAGAAAACAACAGATTAAAGAAGAGCAAGTTAAAAAACTAACCAAGTTTAGAAAATAAAGAAAGGACAAAGTTTACATCTATGTTAATGATTCATTTGCTGCTGAAGATAAAGTGGAGAGGGGAAATTATACTATAACAGTACTGATTAACAAGGTAAGTTTGGTTTTCATGAGCCTCTACAAACTTGGAAGCGGTTGCCAACCTTCTTGGTCTAGCTGAGAATTCTCATGGTCTAGCACAGTGGTTTTCAAACCTTTTCCTCCGGATCCAGTTGAAAACAATATCATTTATCCCCACAACGTAACAATTACATCTTTGAGCAATACATTCCAGTCTTGGGAGCCACGAGCCAGATCTGAGGATCTGTGACCCACTACTGGATCCCCAACCCTGGTTTGAAAAACACTGATCTAGCACATGCTCCTAGGGTTCCATACATGTTGGAAACTGATCAAACGTTTTTCTTTTAATCCTGGCTTGAAGCAGGAAGTGTCAAGTGTAAGGAAGGAACCAAATTTTTAAAAACCCAAAACGAAACCAAAACAAGCCCATCACCATGATAGTGGTATTTATGACTCAAAATTTGTTTTGCCTTGAATCAGTTATTT
The DNA here is from genome assembly GCA_007922175.1 of Pelusios castaneus. NCBI lineage: Eukaryota > Metazoa > Chordata > Testudines > Pelomedusidae > Pelusios > Pelusios castaneus. Next base: position 3,874,113 of record ML685795.1, on the reverse strand, counting down.
TATCTTTATGGATTCACACACACCCATTGCCAAGGCCTACACATTCCTGATCCTTCACCACTTGTTAAAATTGCACACCTTTTTATTTTTGAAGGCCCCAGTTCTGTAAACGAAGACTTATCCATGGGCATAAAATTATACATACTCATTCATGAAGGGCAAACCGTGCCTGACCAACCTGCTTGCCATCTATGATGAGATGACTGGCTTTGTGGATGCGGGAAGAGCCGTCGACGAGATATACGTCGACTTTAGTGAGGCTTTTCATACCGTTTCCCACAGCATTCTCATTGGCAAGTTAAGGAAGTATGGGTTGGATGAGTAGACCGTAAGGTGGATAGAAAACTGGCTAGATCATCGGGCTCAGCAGGTAGGAATCAATGGTGCAATGTCTAGTTGGTAACCAGTAATGAGTGGAGTGCCCCAGAGATCGGTTCTGTTCAACATCTTCATTAATGATCTTGATGATGGGATAGATTGTATGCTTAGTAAGTTCGCGGATGACACCAAGCTGGGGGGAATGGTAGACACGCTGGAAGGCAGGGACAGGATACAGAGAGATTTAGACAAATTGGAACAATGGGCAAAAAGAAATCTCATGAGGTTCAACAAGGACAAGTGCAAAGTCCTGCACTTAGGATGGAAAAATCCCATGCACTGCTACAGGCTGGGGACTAATCAGCTAAGTAGCAGCACTGTAGAAAAGGACCTGGGGGTTATGGAGGATGAGAAGCTGGATATGAGCCAACAGTGTGCTCTTGTTGCCAAAAAGACCAATGGCATATTGGGCTGCATCAGTAGGAGTGTTAACAGAAAATCAAGGGATGCGATTATTTCCCTCTATTCGGCACTGGTGAGGCCGCATCTGGAATACTGTGTTCAGTTTTGGGCTCCCCACTACAGAATGGATGTGGACAAATCAGAAAGAGTCTAGTGGAGGGCGACGAAAATGATTAGGGGGCTGGGGCACATGACTTACGAGGAGAGTGAAGGAACTTATTTAATCTACAGAAGAGAAGACTGAGGGGGGATTTGATAGCAACCTTCAACTACTTGAAAGGGTGCTCCAAAGAGGAGGGAGCTAGGCTGTTCTCAGTAGTAACAGAGGACAGAACAAGGAGCAATGGTTTCAAGTTACAGCTGGGGAGGTCGAGATTGGATATTAGGAAAAACTTTCTCACTAGGAGGGTGGTGAAGCATTGGAATGGGGTGCCTAGGGAGGTGGTGGAATCTCCGTCTTTGGAGATATTTACGGTCCAGTTAGACAAAACCCTGGCTGGGATGATTTAGTGGGAGTGGTCCTGCTTTTAGCAGGGGGTTGGACTAGATGACCTCATGATTCATGCAGCCACTTAAGTGCACAGGAAACTAGTGAACTGTGGACTCTCACCCTGGCTTGCCATGCACTAACTCTCTATGTACACAAGCCCCAAGTGCCTGATCCTGAGAGATGCTCTCAGCTGCTACTGAAGTCAAGAGGAGCTGTGGGTGGTGCTCAACAGCACCTGTTACTGTACGTCTACACAGCTACTGGACATTCACTGCTGGCCCAAGCCAGCTGACAGGCTCACAGGGCATGGGCTGTGCAACTGTTTCACTGCTGCGTAGACTTCTGGGCTCACGCTGGCGCTTGGGTTCTAGGATTCTGTGAGGTGGGAGGGTCTTGAGCCCAGAAGTTTATACAGCAATGAAACAGCCCCACAGTCCAAATTGGCTGGCACAGGCCAGCCACAGATGTCTAGATGCTGTGTAGACATGCCCTTAGAATCACTTCCTAAAGCCACTACTAAAAACATTTTTGCACATTCTTAATTTTAAGTATACAAGAAAGTGTTTGCAGGCTCAAGGCTCTCATCCGAGAAATGCTTCAGCATGTGAGTAAAGTTACTCACAAGAGGCATATGGGACAGCTTGTGTGAATACAATTATGCCACATTCTTGAGCATTCGTAGAGTTGGGTCTTCAGTAAATAATTTTGGGTAACTAGCCAAATCCAAAAAACACTTTCTTAAAATCAGTAGCGGGGCGTGCGGGTGCGGCACTTTGATCACAGTGAGGAGGCAGCAACTATACATTTAACCCCCCCACAGCAAAATGAAAATAAATCTTTATTCAAAATAAACTAATGATTTCCACAAAGGGCTTTCTCCATAAAAATGGGTTTTCAGGAAAGCAAGCTATTTTTGCAAGTAATAAAAGAGTAGCCGTTACATGAACCACTATTTATTTTATTAAATTAATAAAAGCCTCTGAGGAATGTATCTTTTATCTGAGATAAAAGAAAACAAAGTGCAGTTTCAGTGTTACTGTTTCAGGTCAAACAGATGTTACCTGTAAAGCTAATCCAGCTGAAACAACTCTCTGTCCTTCCCATTTTTAATTCCACTTATGGACAGTGCCTGTGAAATGCCTAATGGATTGTTGTGTGTACTGAGGAAGCAGGTTTCCTCCGAAAAAGGCTGTTCCATTTCCTGACTAACATTTTCACTAACTAGAAGGAAAGCCTCTCCATGGGGTATCAAAAACAAAGCTTTTGAGACAAGCATTTATGAGGCTCCGTGGTTAAAGTATAGTTTGCCGGGCCCTGGAACCCTTCTGATCTTTGGGCCCCCTTCCCATATTGTCTGGGCCCACTACATGCATGTGCGGGCCCCAGCCCAGGTAGGCATTTGCAACCACTTCTCAGTACCATATGCATCGGTTATCACTCCATAAAAATATTTATAAGTTTATATGGCGTTTATATCTATAGCAATTATTGTCACAAACTAGCAAACACTGCTTAACACAATAAGTATTGTGATCTTTATAATCTCGATATACACATTTCACTTCATTAAATGCAATGCCAAACTTGGAACACAAAAGTTTTATGTTACTTTCACCAAATTCCAGTGACAGCACTACTTAGATGTTTTTCTGAGTCTGGCAACAATCTAGCATTCATACAGCCCGCTAAGGCCTGGTCAAACTGACATTTAGAAATTTCAATTTGCTTGCCAGCATCCACAGACATGTTTACATATACACCTTTAAAGCAACCTCAGCAATCGCCACACAAGCCTCTTGGTAGAGCTCTGAATCACACTCTCTATGAGCTATAAACACCTGAACTTGTCAACTTATCAATTTACTTGCTGTAGAAAATGTTACGTCAGACTTTTGCAATGCCAAGGACAGGTCTGCAAGTTCCTCCAGAGCATCAAGCATGAAACCCAAGTTTTTAACAAAAACTGGATTCTCCGCTTTTTTTGCCGTGCCAGCAAATTTTGCTTTATCTTTCCCTTCTAGTGAGAAATCAGTTGATTTTTTCCAAGAAGTGGCTATGGAGGGCTGCATATGACCACCGAACAGCTCATACAGTGTGGTAGCTAGAGGCAACCCAACGTACATCAAATAGGCGCCCAATCCTATTAAGCTGGACTTCCTGGCACATTCAGCCAACTCTCTCAGGCACTTCGGCGACTGACTGTACAGAGCATAGAATGAATCCACAAATTATTTGAAGTGATTAACTTCACTGCAGCATTTGATAGCATCAGCCACGGCCAATTCCAACCTGTGATTAAAACAATGCCGACTTATCAAAATTGGAAATCGTATCTTTAATTTTGTGGCAACACCAGCCTTACTGCCTAACATGACAGAAGCTCCATCTACATCTAAACCAATCCAATTCTCTTTGCGAACTTCCTCCATGAACCCATGTGCTGTCAAACACTGCAGCAAAGCTAATTCTATGCCAACAGCATCACTGCTGCCTACTTCAACCAGATCAAGAAAAAATGTAACAGGACCAATGTTTGCATCCTGTACGCCTTAGCCATTTTCCAATAAGAGATGAGCAGTACCAAACAACTTACTTTAACCACTGCGTCAGAGAGATAAAGGATTCCAGGATTCAAGTGCGACACATTCTAATGAAGGCAGCTGAATTATATCAGCAGTGAATCTGGCCCAATACGTCCATATCACAAAACCATCATACAACGTGGCACAATTCAACACAATTAATAACAGTATGTGTGTGGCGGTGGGGGACTCAGGGCCAATACACCTAACTGGTGCTATTAATGCTAAAGATATTAGTTTTGTGGCAGTTTTATATTCTTGTGGCTCTGCGTTTTGTTTACAACACGCAAAAACTGTTGACCTTTTTTTCCCCTCTCTTCTAAGCAACAAATACAGGTCCTGATCTTCAGTCACACTGAAGTCAAAGGACGTTTTGTCACTGCGTTCAGTGAGCAAATTTAGGCTAGATAAGGCATAGAAACTGGAGTGGTAGGAAAGGCAGGGGTACCCTGGCAGGGGAGTGTAGCAGGGATGGGTGGCAGAGGAGGAATGGCTGGGGAGGTTGAGAGGACAGGGCAGAGGTGGGGTGGGATGCCAGAGGGGTATGGGGAGCAATGGCAGTTCCCCCCCACTGGGCCTCCCTGGTGTTGTCCCCCAACGGGGGACAGCTCAACAGCTCTGGAGGGACACTAGTTACCTGTGCTGATCCTACAGCTGGAGAAAGGAGATAAGTACGAAGCACCAACCTCTAGTCCTGAAAGGGGGTGACATGGTAACAGACTACATCAGCATATGTCTCCTTTCCCCAAACCCGTTACAATGGGCATTTCAGATTCTCTCTACACTAGAAACATTTTTTAAAAATATTTCCACTACTGCTAACACCATTTCAGCCTCACCTCTACTGACAGGTCTAGACTCGCGGTGCTTGTGGTAATGTTTAAAATGCTGTGTTGATCAGACTTACTTTGAGCAATGGCAGAAAATCCAGCACTTAGAATGGTGGTGACAGCTGCAGCCTGCCTACAATGCGGCACCCATCATTGCTAACACCAAGAGAGTGGCAGCAGGAGTAGCACCGGTGGAAAATTTGGGATAAACACATCCCTACTGTGGACAAGATCTAAGCTGTGGGAAGGGAGGAGAGTAGAGCTCACCAGTTTTCCAAAAGAACACTTTTGTACCCAAAAATGCTGATCTGTCAAACCCAAAACATTCCATGAGAGTGTTTCGATTTGGATGAAATTCCAATGGAAGCCAGGCTGGTTTCCTGACAGCTTGCCTGGTAGGCTAACAGGGAACTAAGAGCCTGGATTCCCTGGGAGCCACAGCTCCCAAACAGCTCAAGTTCCCAGCTCCAATGTAGCCTGCCAGGTGGGTTCCATGGCCTCCTCATGTGGCAAACTGCTATAGACGCACAGGTCCCATGGATACCTCCAATGGCCAGACAGCTGTTCTGCAAAAAAAATTTCCAAGATTTGTGGGGGGGAGGAGGAAATGGAATAGAAGAAACAATGCAATGTGGTCAGAAGATCAAAACATTCCCTTGCGATGTTGGAAATTGAAACATAAGCATCACTTATCTACTGCATAAAATCTGTCTTCTTTCACCTTCCAATATGAATGAGATGCAAAAAATAAAAGCATAAATAGTGAGGAATAAATGAGATTTTTACAATTCCTGAATATCTAGCAAAGTTATTGTCTTGGTAACACAAAAACCAAGGAAACTGGTTCTCAATACATTTTAAAAAAATCTTAGCAGTCAACATTTAACAACACTTTAAATAAAAATATTTGCACAGCATGACAAAGGGTTTTCATTTGTTTTCTACAGCAAACTTAAGAGACTTATTCAGACTACCTGATGAAAAATCCATTGGGAAGGATGGAAAGGAAATCAAGTTACAGTACTTGTGAATTACGCTGGAACTGTGTTACATCCTTACTTAGAACTACTGAAGTTTACTGAGAAACCGTTAAAATTTAACTTGGGTTTTGTCAGTGGAGTTGCACTGGCTTGCACCAGGACTTAAATTTAGCCCAGTATTTTCTAGGACTTAAAGTGGCAACCCATATTAATGTCACATAAGATTTAGTTCGAGCCTAGCAATGAACTGCTTGACTTTCTAGTCTCACATTCTTAGAATAATTTAGCTTCCAACACATTACCCTAAAAATAAATCCAAGGTATATTATAGTGGTTTTTCTAAAAACGGACTGAAAGTAAATGCTAAGAAACCACAAACTAGACAAGAAGGTAAATTCCACACATACCGGTTGAAATAGCAAGTAACCACTGCTCCAGCAATAGTCATTTGCTGACAAGTGAGGATGAATTCACTAGTCCAGATAAGGCCAACTAAATGGTACCACCACATGTAGCGAATGCCAGACAGACTTGTATATTCTACTTGTCCTCCTAAAATGACTCGTGCACTACCTGAAAAGCCAAAAGATATCACAGTATTAATTACAACTCAGCAAACAAAACAGAACTTAAACACGTCCCATATGCACCATGTATTCACTTTTCTTCAGTTAAGTTATAAATAGAATCCAGCTGTTGATTAATTCTAGCAATATTTACTGAAGCACTAAAATAATTTTGAGAAAAATATTCTTATAGGACCAAATGCCTCAGTTTTAAGTCGGGTCATTTTTATAGCTGTCAGTAGAGTCAACAGGAACTGTGTATGAGTTAGGATTTAAGAGAAACCAGGAAAGAACTTCAGGATGTTTCATTATCAAAATCAGATTAAGGTCAATTACAGAAATGTCTCAAATTAAGTTTTCACTTCTGCAGATAACATAATACTAAAAGAAGAGGACAGGAAGAGAATGTTGGGGAAGATTAAGGATACATATGTACTATTGAAACAAAATAGAATAACGTACATGTTATAGCTGTGACAAAACACACAAAATACAATCCAAAAGTGAATTATACTCCCCCCTCCCCCCCTTTTTAAACAGAATGTCGACTTCTTTAATGTAATAAGAACTCTAAGGTTGTTTGTACTATTTGTGCTCACCTGAAGCACGTAGCCTATGTTCACATGTAGTTAGGCTTGCAAATTGTATCTCCACTTCTCCTGATAAACTGTGAGTCTATGTTAAACAGAGGATGGCCTTACACAAAAGCCTAAAGGTAGCTACACAAAAATAAGTAATGCACATTCCCAGTTGCCGAGATCAAGCTAGGCATTCCCATTCCCATTTATTATAATAAATAAATAACTTGAATTTTTATTTGGCGGCAGAAAGGGTTAGAGACTGAACATTTTTGGTGGAAGGTCACTGGATCTGGAACGTACTCTCTACTGCTTTGCTGACCTTAAGTATGCATATGTTCACCCAAAAGGGGAATTCTATAAGGGTGAGCAGTGGATTCTCTGGTACTAACTTCCAGGTCAGTGTTGTTACTCTCAATATCAATTATGAGTGAAGGACAGGATAAGGAATTATTCACTGCTACTATCTAACGTTGCATTATGCATTTCTGCAAGTTTGCCCAGAAGCCTGTGCAATGGGTCCATACTTATAAACAACACTAATATAAAGTGACAGACAGTATGGCATTTCTTTGTTCTAGAGGTTTTTTCTGTGGCCACAGGTTTCCTCTTTTAGTTTATAGTCTAATGGTTAAAAGACAAGAACTGGAAGTCGAAACAAATGGATTCTACCAAATTCAGGTAGATCTTGTTCTCATTGTTCCCTGACTCAACAGTCACACTCTGCAACATGATGCAGTTGGACGAGCCTACTAAAAGAAGTTTATAGTTTGTAACACTGAGTGGTTAATTGTTACTGTGAGGCAATCCTTGCTGAAGTGAAGACATTAACATATGCTCTGGTTGTTCCATGTTCAGAAAAATGTATTCAGTTTTAGCTAAACAGGAAAGCACTGTCATAAGGCGAAGACATTTTAGAGAGATTAGGTCCTTGCTGTCTTTGGAAAACTTAAGTATTGTGCATTGCTGTAAGAATGTTCATTCCCTGGGATATTGATCTTGAAATTTGGTTCCAGTGCTTTTTAGATCTGTGAAAATTCAAGTTACTTTACAAGTGAACCTCCCCGTCTCTCTTTCACTTTAAAAAAAAAAACAAAAAAAAAACCAGACACGTGTTGTTTTTCTTTCTTAAGATAATTCTGAAGTGAAGCACATTTCCACAAACCATCAAAGTAAATTTCATCAGCTACACTGTACATGTGTCTCATTCTGAATTCTGAACATTTCTTAACTTCCTTAATATTTTCAACACTTTTAGTGTCCTATGTTTTTACATGTACTATGAGCCAAACATGCAGAGACATCAATTGTAATCACTACCAGTGGCAACTGTGCAAACAATACAGCAGATAAGATAAATGGAAATCTCTTCAGCCTTCAATTTCATTTGGAGAGGTCATTTCCCTCCATAGCAGAACTCAGGATTTTTTCCTGGTGTGCAGCCTTTACTTATGAACTTTCCTGTTATGCAACTTGTTAGCATATTTTACCTCTGCACCAATAAACTACTTATCATGATTAATGAATGTCTGCATCGTGAACTGTAATTCCATTGCTCTTACCAAGCCATTACCATTTAAAATAATGAGGAACAATAAAAGCCATGGCTTTACAGATCTTGTCACGAGCTAGTATGGTGTGGATGTGTATCACTGCCTTCTGTTGGATGTCATCATGTGTCAGTGATCACTTTATCTGCTGCGTAAGAGAAGCCAAAGATCATTTGCTGTATTCCCTCTTGGTGACATCTGTGCTTGATACTTTTGTGTCTCTGGTTATCATGCATGTACAAAACTGATGACAGAATTGTAAACAATATTACTTTTCATATGCAAGGGGAAAAATATATGGGGAACATGAATCAAGCAGCACAGATTTTTCTGACATCCTATTAAAAAATACATTTCCTCTTCTCGTCAATCCAGTGTGATCTAGTCATGCAGGCACAAAAACAGAACAAAACCTCAGAAAGTTCTACTTTGTCTGCAGAACGTTTTTCTTCAAGCAATATAACAGCAGCAGAGGTCATTCGCTGAAAATCAATCTTGCCAGTGCAGCCATTTGACAATTCTAAGTGGTTAATAAGTGACTAAAATCCGCATTGTTGAGCCATGACATTGCAGAAAACTACCTATGGTATATATACTTTTCTTAGATTTGTTGCTCTGATGCAAATATTCCAGATAAGCATTGGTCAAAAATCAAGATATTGGCATGGCATTTTTTAGTAGGACTTTGAAAAGTTCGTCCATATGATTTAGTAGCCCAATACTACAGCCTTGTATCAGTCACAGCCAGAGAGATGTGCAATATGAGGAGATTAATTACCTGTTACTGGAATTTTTTCAAGATGTATGGCCCCTATTTGGATTCCAAACAAGAAGTGCATGTGCCAGAACAGTTTTGTAGTAGTGTTCATCGACCCGCTTACTCATTCAAGGCTAAAAGAGGCTGTGCTGGTTGATGCCACTCCTGTATCCCTCTTATCATTAACCGCTGGAGTCTGTAGCAGAGGGATGGAGGGCGGGTAGTGGAATCCACACAGGGACCACACATCTTGAAGAACCTCCAGTTACAGGTAAGTCAGCTCTTCTTCTTTAGGTGATGGTCCTGTATCGATTCCAACCGCTTAGGGCGGACCATGGGAGCATCCCTCTTCCTGTCCCTCATATATGGCAAGAAACAGAGACTGGGGAGCTGGACCGTGATGAGGCTCAGAGCTCTTCAGGCCGGCTGGGGTTCAGGGCTGCACCAGTGGGTCAGACAGCCAGAGTAGAGGGTGAAAGCAGAGGGAGGTTTGAAGGGGCAGAGGGAGGGTACACATGTCCACCCCAATAAAGGTGCTCTACTGGGTAGGTACAAAGACTGATTGTTCTTCATTGATAGAAATGCACAGATCAGCAAGGAGATCACAAAGGATCTGCATAGCTGGGAGGAGGTGGTTGCATGGTGTCTCAATGAGCGGCCAGTCATCCAGGTAGGGAAACACAACGTGGCCAAGGCCCTGCACATGGCTTACAATGATGGCAAAGACTGTTATGAATACCAAAGAACAAATGGTGATACTGAAGGGGAGGATGTGGAACTGACAATGGGAGTGACCAACTCTAAAAATGGAGTAATTTCCAGAGAGCCAGGTGAATATTCATGTGGAAATATGCATCTTTCATATTGAGAGCCGTGAACTAGGCTCCCTGAGAGATGGAAGAGAATAAAGAGGGAGAATGTAACTAACCAGAGTTGAATTTTCATTTGAACCTGTTGAGTAACTGGGGGTCCAGAATGGGTCAACAGCCGCCTCCCTTTTTCAAAATAAAGAAATACAGAGAATGAAGTCCACAGCCCTGGTAATGTAGGGTGACTTGCTCCATGGCCCTCTTCTGAAGAGGGACACCTGCTTCCTTTCAGAGGGGATCTTGATGGGAGGGATCTCCACAGCCATCCTCGGGCAGGCAATGGGGGAAGAACCAAGTATCCCAGACACTGATGCCCAGCACCCACCGATCTGTGATGACCTTGCCCCAGTTGTGGGAGAGCAGGCCAAGACGGCCTCCAAAGATGACCTGAGGCACCGTGGAAGGATAGGAGGAGGTTCATAATTCTTAGTGAATGAGTCAAAACTGTTCCTCAGAATGATGTCGCGGGAGGGTCGATGGAGCAGAGTAGTGAAGCCATTGAACATGCTGTTGATGTCAGGACGGCTCCAGTTGTCTTTGAAAACAGTGGATAACAGATGTGGGCAAAAAAGGACAACCTCTGCTGCCTCCAGTTTGGGGCTGGGGTATAAATGCTGAGTGACTACAAAGTAGATCAAGAATCCTTGAACCACTACATTCACTCATTTGCCTGATCAATAAACAGTTTTTGGTTAGTAATGGGGATATCCTCAAGTGTGGTCTGAATTTCTCTAGGGAATCTGGATGATTGTAGCCAAGAATCTGACTGGAGTATGATGCTGTTGCCAGCAAGTGTGATGTAGCATCCATTGCTACCTGAAAGATCACCTTGGTGACCAGTTTTGTCTTTGTCCAGCGGCATTTGGAAGTGTTTTTTTTTTTGCTTATCTTGAGGTAGAAAAGCCTGAAACTCCAAGAGCTTCAAGTAGGAAAGAGTCCTATTTCGCCAACAGCACCTGGTAGTTGGTGATACAGAACTGCAGTCCCACAGGAGAGAAGACTTTTCTAGCCAAACATCCAGTTTTTATGCTATCTTGTCCAGAGGATTTGACGTGAAGTGTTGTTAGCGAGCGTGTTTGGTCACTATGTAGTTTGAACCACTAGCATCATGGGTGGGTGAAAAAGGAAGTCCATGGAATTAGATGGGACAAAGTATCATGGCTCTGTGCGCTTAGGAGCATAGGACACTGGTGTATACCAGAATGATTGAACCAATCGCAGGATGGCCTCATGAATGGGGAGGGCAGTCCAGCAGGATCTGGAGGCTTCAGAATATCAAGGAGTTGGTTTTGTGAATTCTGGACCACTTCCACCACGAGGTAGAAGGCTGAAACAGGCAGCAGGATTATTTATGGTTATCAGGACAGGAGAGGGAAAGTGGAATCAGCACCTTGTCTGGCAATGATGGGGCTCCAGCATGGAGCAGGGGTATTGGCTGTAATACGTCTTCCTCAGGTTCGTTGTAAATGGAGAAAGGCACAATGCGAGAAGGGGAGGGTCAGTAAGATGCCACCAGTGGAACCCCATAGTCCTGATATGGGTCCCTCCCAGGGAGGCTGGTGGGGCCAAGCATGTGGGTTGCCAGGCATCAGTGTGGCTGAGGATATCTGAAGCACAGCTTGGGGTAGGGCCATATACTGGGGGATAGGATGGATGGCATTCATCTTATGCTCCATTCAGGGCTCCTGGGGAGCAGGTGCAGGCAGTTGTCCCATGACGTCTCACCTGATGTGGCTAAGGGAAGCAATGCTATATTTTGGGGCAGTTTCCAATGGGGAGCTGCCCTTACGCTCATGTCCAGGCTTCTTATGCTCACGGTGTGGCTTCACAGGTTGTGGCAGTACCAATGGCTCCAACACCGGGAGAAGATGGAGGGGCACTCGCAGGCACTGAGGGACGCAGTTCCAGCAAATCCACCAGTCCTGGATCCAACTGCACAAATAGGCGCAAAGCCACCTCCATTAGGAACTTCTTTAGCTTCTCACGTCCTGAGCGGGAATGACCAGCACATGGTGCAGTGGGCAACAACGTGGGCTTCACCGAGGCAGTAAAAGCACCATTGGTGCTCATGGCTCATAAGGAAGGATTGTGGGCACAAAGCACAGTTTTTGAAACTATCTTGCTGAGACATAATTCCTGGCGGGGGAGAAAAATCCCCCCGAGTGGGGAGGAAGTCCCACAGGGAGCCTAACTACCTATGAGTCAATCAGATATACATACAACTACATACAAAGGAAAATGGACAGTCAGCTCTCTCAGCAAGCTAAAATCACAGAGGAATAGGGGTTCCGACTCTGGCCACGAGGAAGGGACTGGAGTGGTACCGACCCGCACAGTCTCTTATAGCCTCGGATGCAAGCATGCAGACAATACACATGCTGGTGAACGGCTACTACTACAAAACTGTTCTGGCTCCAGCACCTGCGCTCCCACATGTGCAATCCATATAGGGACCATCACTTAAAGAAGAATATACAATTTTGTGATTTGTCCCATATATTCTTTGGGAGTGATTGTTGGAGTTTTTTGCTGATGTCTGGTGCAGCAGGAAGTTTTAAGTGGTTGGAACTCCTAGGAACTGGGAATAATATTTTCCTCAATTTATCAATTCTACTGTTGGCAACAAAGAACAATTGGCCAGAAAGTAGTAACTAAGAACCACTTTCCCAGTTCTTGCTACTATGAAAATATTTTCCATTTTTAATACTTCCTGCTGCAAAGTTGAGAAAGGTTTCACCATTGTTCTATATGAGGTTTTTACTTCCTCCCAAATGAATGTAATTTTTAGCTGCACCTTTCCCACACAAGAGAATTTATAATACCGGTAAATTAGCTGGATTTAGTTGGAATGTCTTAGACCTTTAAGAAATTTGCTTTTACCACGGGTTTACCTGCAGCACATCTTCACTGTGATAGTTTTACTCCCCATTATACTCAAAGATACATTATGTGAAAATCTCATCTAACACTCTTATCTTATACCTATGCTCAGAATCCTATTCCTGATGTGGATTTCACGGTTTCTGCCAAGTTTAAACATGAGAAAATATACTGCAGTACCACCACTGGAATACCACAAGGCCACTTCTAGTTTTACAATAAAACACAGCATAAGCCTGATGAAGTGGCATCAATCAATGTGATTCTATCCCATAATCCAGTTCATCTTTTCCAAATCTCCACTGAGCTCCATTCCCATTCGAATACATAGTTCCTCTCGGTGCCACTTGATTTTTTTATGCTAACTCCAGCCTGTTACAATTTGGCATCTCTCCTGACCAATGTCCGGCATTTGTCCCAGTCACATGGGTTTGCAATTCACTTGGCTTCTGGTGCTCTTATAGCCCCTGATTTAACAAGGTACCTACACAGGTGTCTAGCTTTAAATACATGAGCAGCCTCACTTCCGTGACACTACTACTCATGCATTTAAAGTTAGACATGTGCTTAAGTACCTTGCTCAGCTGGAGCTATCATCCCAGGGAGTTAGGCTCTTCTCAATTCAACAGTAGATATTAAGAATGACATAAGCAGAGTGATCTGTATGGATGCATGAAGATCAGATGCATCAGAGCTGAACAGGGATCAGGTGCCTCAGAATTACAAGATGCACAGAGGCTGTAAATATTACAGAATGACAAGATGCACCCCAGTAGCAATCCAGTATCACTAACCCGTCCCCTCAGCTGCACATAACATCAGTTAGTTATTTTTCATTATCATACCGATTTTCATCATTCTCAAAATGATAAGCCCCATGTAAAGTTAAGTGGGTGTTTAGCTGAAAGTTATAAACTGCTATGACAGAAAGGTAAAGATTTTACAAGCTGAGCCCAATCTGAAAAACATAGAAGGCCAGAGTTCTCAAAATGACTTGCACCTGAAGGTTCACAGAAGCATTCTGATCTCCCTCAAAAAGCCCAGAAAAATCAGAGGGCAGGAAACGTTTTCTTCCATCTCCACAATAAGTTGATTCTGGAGAGAATGGAAAATACAAAGCTGTTCTGCTAACATATTATGGAACATGAATGGTGTAAAACCTAAATGGCAGCTTATGGTAAAAAATGTATTTAAAACTAAATATATATTTTTTGCAGACTGTCAAATAAAGTACTATTTATTTTAGAGCAGGAAGATCTCTCCCTACCCTCCACTGTATGGAGTAGTTTCAGGTTCTGTACCCTGAATTCCCTACTAACTGTTGGCCACTTTGCAGTTACATTTTCTTATTTTTTTAAGTGTTTTTCTCCCTCACGTTCAAGAACTATATATAGTTAACTGGGAACATTGTTAAACTGATTTATATAAAATTTTTGCTGTCAATTACACAAAGTACACTAATTTTACTCTAATCTTTTTCAGTTACAATAATTTTAGGTGTTATCTGAAATAGAGTCCGAGGTAAAGAAATTATCCATACAAAAGTCTAATTTGTAAATTAACATTGTGCCTTTAATCTATTATAATAACAGTAAAGGAGCAAGCAAGTCAATCACCCAGCAGCATTATCAAATAAGATTTAAAAGTTATGAAATACAGTAGGATAACCAGAGCGCAACATCGTATTATATTTCTGCCAACCCTAATTCCATTTAGAGCAGATTTTCACACCCTTCGTCATGTAGAGAAGAAACTTACTGTACACCACTCAGTTCTACTGATATTAACAAGGTTACTTGCACAATAAGGGATGAACAAACATCAACTGAATTTTTTGAAAAAATAAATTAAATCAAATTTTGATTGTTACTTAAATTAGCTTTATTTTTTAAAAAAAATAAAGCTGTTTAGCCTTCATCAGGAACTCTGAGTTAAAGATTGCTTTTCTATATAGAAAAAGAATGAGGGGAAAACATCTAATTTTTGAAGTGAAGCATAATAAGTATGGCACAACAGGTCACGTACCATAAGAAGGGTCTGAGACTTGGGGGGACCTACAGGCTATGCTACTGGTTGTAGAATTATAGTAAAAATAATAGTATGTAAAACTTATGTGCTTAATTACATTCCAGTTACCATCCTAATACAGCTGGACATGAATCACGAGCAAAAGTTAATTATTTAGTCAATAAGCTATATATTATTTGCCATTTTCTAATATACTTAAAATGTATAATTAATAAGAATCTGAAAAATATTGAGCTAAATAATTGCTTAAATAAATATATCAAGTGATAGTGTAGCTTCATAGGTAGCAAAAAATGCATTACATATAACGTAAAGGCTCCAGTTAGCTGTAAATCAACATGTTGTAATGGTGATATCAACCAATGAGAATGCACCTTAGAAATAGTGGTAATACAAATGGAAAAGTTGATTAAAACCAATTATTTAAATCAAGACGTTTCCCTTGGGGATTTAAATTATTATTTAAACTGCAGATTTAAAATTGCCTTGATTTAAATCAATACATCCTGTGAAGAACTACTAGAAGGCTCTGGCCCAGCAAATTACTTAAACATGCATTTAAATGCTTTTCTGGATTAGGGCCAACATGAGTAAGGCTGGGTGTCAGTGCACCATATGGATTAAACACCCAGAACTAAATGATTCTGAAATATGAATGCCTGAACTGTTACCCAATGGCTAGAGCATGGGATTGGGACTCAGAATGACTCCCGATTCCATTCCTTACTCTTGCTGCCCTCCAGTGTCAGAAGGATTTTCAGAGGCTCAGTTGTTCTCTTTAAAGTATTTTGAACTCTACTGATGAAAGACAGCACACAAGTGCAAAATAATAATATTAATCTTAAAGTATAAAACAATTATAACAGTTCAAGCATTAATGGAAGAGGAATGAAAATGAGCTACTCAACAGAATGTTTTTCAAACTACATTAATGGCACCTAGTGGATTGTGGGTATTACTACCATTTTCTTTTTTACATTTACTACTATAAATACCTGATCACTGAACTGGTAGTAACAGAGAAGTATTATCTGAATTATTAACAACAGCAAGAGCTTCACTTCGATGTACTATTTTATAACCTGAACAGGAGCAAAATTAAAGCTGATAAAAGCTCACTTGCCATTAGAAAAACAACTGAACACATGGGATGATACTTTTGTACCCGCTCCTCAAACTGTGAGGCGCACTCCTCTGGAGGTGGGCAGAGTGAGCGGGCATGGAAGCCCATTCGGGGGGGGGGAGGGGAGGGGAGGGGAGGCACAGCAGGGCCCAGGCCAGCCCCCATGTGTGGCAGGGAGGGAGCACCACCCAGTCTTGTTCTGCTCCCAGCTTGGCCCCAGCCCTGGACCATGACCCCACTTCTGGACCCAGCCTCTGGCACCTGGAGGGGTTGGGTGGGGGGCACACATCAGGTAAGGGGGGAGGTATGGACCAAGAAAGTCTGGGGACCTTGACTTACTCTAACACCTACTTTTAGTACTTTACTGTCACTTTAGTTTCCTTTAAGTAACAGGCACATTCTCACTATAACCATTAAAACTTTAACTGGTAAAATAGCTGACAATTACAACTACTGACACATCTTTTAAAACAACCCAGACATAGGATTGAAATTTAATGATGTCTGTAGCAACACCCAGGAAATACCCAACTTTCACTTCCCATTAAATTGATTGTTACACTAGCCAGAATATTTACAACCTACAAATCTCTTTTGCAACCCTAAGAGACTACCAACCTTTTTGAGCATGTGGGACTCACATGGCATTTTCCAAATTTAGATTGAACAAGAACAAACTTTCCACGCAGTCTTTTGTTGCACATTAGAGAGTTACAGTGAAGATTCCTTTGGGGTCTGTGCATCTCCCATCCCCAGCTCTGCGTCAATGAAGAATGTTCGTGCTGTTTCGTCTAGCATTCCTGGCCATTAGTATTTCAAATTTAGTGCATTCTGAGTCAGATTTTCTGGAGTTAGTGAAGTTTATGTGACTAATACCCTGTACTTAGATCTAACCTGTGACCAAGAAGAGCTGTTCAACAAACGGCATGAAAAGCAATCCTATGCTACCCAAAAAGGAGCAATTATACCCTTACAGCTTTAATGCACAACCTTTATTGAAATTAATAAAAGGTCATAACGAGATCAAACTGAACAGCTAAAGCTCCAATGGCCTCCTGAGCTATACACCTCTGCACAGACTGCTCCTGATTCTGAAAGGTGTGCTTCCCTTTTAGTAACAACCACATAATGCAGCGTCCGGAATTTCCAGGGCACATGTGAACATCACCAATAAGGGGAAAAAATTACAGGCTAAGACGAGTGTGCTGAGCAAAGCAAATCTGTCCCAGGCGAACGGATGTTCAGCCAGCCAGGAAAGGTTCATGAAGAGGTTACAGGGGCTGAAACTTTGGCGCCTCTGTGCTGAACAACTTTGGAGAAGCAGCGAGTCACCCACCAGTCAAATGCTTCCTCTCAGGATTGCACAGGATAGTAACACTTACCAATTACGTACACAACCATTTGCATGAGGTGTCTTCCCCACAGTACAGTACTCACACCTCACTTTCCTTCTACGGGCACTCACTAGACACCAACCTCACAAGAGCAGACTGCTGCAGAGTCAAAGATCAAAGCCTTCCACATTCTATCCACTTCAGAAGAGGGGAACACCTCATAATGATGAGGCCCTAAGTAATCATTTCATGTTCAAATTCCTGGCCTTCTCACAGGCCTTTTATTTTAAGATTAAAGATACTTTTTCTTTTAAAAAAAATCTCGATGATGCTTTCTCTGTCTTCACTGGATAGCTTGAAACAGCACAGAGGAATCACTCAACTAGCTCAAACTGTTTCTATTATACCAGACAAAATAATTATAGTTTCTCATGCCATGAAGCTTGTGTGTCACCCCTCACACATTTCACTATCATCTCTCTGCCTGTTTATTTCACCTGTCTCTATGCCAGACTTAAAAGTCCCATTTCCTCGTTTAACTACATTCATCTTTCCCGTCACATCTCTCTTTTGTTTACCTTCTCTCTCTCACTGCACAACCCAAGGATATAAGCAGTTATTTTCCTCCTTCGTTACTAATCTAAACACAAGCCAGAAAGTCTGCAGTTATTTTTGCTATTTAAAACCCTATTATTAAGAAGTGTTCTGGACACTGGCTACCCTTCTTTCCTCAGTATTCCTTATTCAGTCACCCGCCCTGACTGAGAACTGTAAGTGCTTTAAATACACTGCATGTTATCAAGTTTGACTGTGGTATATGGAAGGACTTTTTGTCTGTTATTTTACTGATTGCTGCAGTCATGGAAGGCATTGAATCTCAGGTTATGTCCACACTTACAGCAGAAAGTGGAGTACATACACTACATGCCCCATCTAGCCTGGATATAAATAGCAGTGTAGGTGGTGGCGGACTGCTTAGGTGAGTAAAGACATCCCCGAACCTATGTGTACCCTCCTTGGCTCTCTATATGCCGAAGCAGTGCCTCTCCCCTGTCTACACTGCTAAAAATAGCAGTATTCTGCTAAGACAGTCTTTCCCCGCTGCAGGAAGAGGCTCCAGCAACATGGAAAGGCTTTGGCAGAGGGGAGGCAGAATGGAAAAGTTTTGGCAGAGGGGAGGCAGCAGAGAAAGACTCCAGCAGCTTTCTGAGGCAGGGAAAGGCTCTGGCAGCTTCCAGCTGCTGCAGCCTTTCCCTGCTGCTTCTCTTCTGCCAGAGCCTTTTCACCAGGGTGTTCAGCTACATAGCACAAGGAGCATGGACACGGCCTGCTTTTCACTGTAGCATGTAGCTACATATATCTTGACAAGCCGCTGCCAGTGTAGAAAAAAGCTGTAGCACAAGAACCCCAAGATCTTTACCCACAGAAGTACAGCATTCACAGTAACGGTACAAGGTTCCCCACTACTGCAGCACTTCTCTTCTGAAAAGATTACTCAATCCCTGACCTCTCTACTGAGACTCCCCTCAAGTATGCCAACTCCCTGTCCACTACGTATTAAAGAGAGACCACCATTCTTGTTTCCTCATATGATGGTAATCCCTTTTGATCACTACCAACCTTACCTAAGCCAAATTCTGGCTGCAATTCAGGCATGAAAGGTTTTTTGGTTTGGTTTGGTATTTTGGCCCTTTCCAGTCCAAGAGCTATCAAGTTCCATCTACTTTTTTTCTCTAGGACTGGAACAAATACTTGACAGAGCCCAGGTTTAAAATTTATGTGCTCCATCTCTCCCACTCTCACCCTTCCTCCTTTTCCCATCTTAGCTACCTATTCATTCATTCTGAGTCCTCTGCTGGAATGCCATTTTATAATTTCTTAGAACAATATTCTTCAGAGAATTTTATAACTCTCACAGGAGAGGCCCTTTCCTGCTGTTCCCATAGTAGAAACATGTTACAACAGCCGTACAAAATCAAAGCACTCCTCCTTTTCTGTTACGCTCCCCATTTACAAAAAGCAACCAGATACTTGGAATCCAGAATGACAGTTTAGATTATGAAAACTAAATAAGAAAGAACAAAAGTTAACCATCTGTGTGGGTGCACAAGTATGTCTTTCCCCTAACGTGCTGTATTGTCTAATGCAATGGGGATGAAAACAAGATCATAACACATATATCACAACACATATTACACCTTGCACACTAACACCAAAGCTCCTGTGCTTACAAACCAAATAGCGCACACCCATGACCATGGAAAACACAATTACTTACCTGCAGTTCCTAAGCTAAGTAGAACAGCAACCCAGAACACCCAGAAGAAAATAAGAATCAAAAAGGTCCACAGTGGCTGGAACAGTAGGGAAGGGATGCTGCTAATTGTTTTATTAGCAATACGAAAGAGCTGTACAGTTGGCTGAATCCTTTTCCTTAACGCAAGTATGAGGGAAAGGAGAATAATCTATTAAAAGAGGAAAAAACAGTAAACTAGACATTTCTTTCTTAATAAATCATCTGAAGTTATCAAATTTGTAGGGGGAGCGTGGTGCAGCTCTCACAAAGGGACTGCAACAGAACTTCTCTTTCCATAAAACTGTTAGGCATTAAAAACCCTCTTTGAAACACTATACAAGCTGAACAGATTTCTAAGACCACAACAGACAATCTTACTTCCATTTAGGTTAGTTAAGAGTTTTGCTATTCAGAACAGGATAAGACCTTTTATAGGGACAAGCACTGGACTCAAAAGACATTCATTTGTCTGTCGTGTTTGGAGAAAAGCGCATACACAAAGTTGCACCCTGTGTGAAGAACTTTCTTCCAAAAAAGGTTTTTAACACTGACCTGTAAACAATGCCTAAAAGACATAATACACGAGCACATTTTGTTTTAAAGAACCATTAACGTAACTGCGACTAACTTTCAAAAAAAATATGAACTGTTCACACACTCATATAGGGCTATGAGCATCTTCTCCTAGCTAAAGTAGATTCATTTCAACAGCATACAGCCATATAATCAGGCTCCATGTGAAGGAAGTGGATGTCAGGAAGGCAAAAATTCAGCACTATAGTTTGTGATCAGGACCCTGAGCAGCAGCATCAAGCTTCCAGCCCACTGTAATGGCTGCTGTCCTTTTATGCCACTTACAAGACATGCTGGATCCACAGAATTCACATTTAAATGGATCCAGGGTCTCTCTAATCACTCAACCTCATCATCAGCTTAACTGAGGATGGCCTTTTGACCCACAGTGCGGTAGTGTGCATAGGACATCTGTCCTTCAGGACAGCTGCTCTGCTGGCATTTGTCCTACAGCCTCAACACAGAATTTGAGTTTGTGGAGAGCCTCGTACGGACTCTAAATAACACAGGTGAATTTCACCATAAAAATGTAAGAACAGACAAATAATTATAAGCAGATCTTATCTGGCTGCAGATGGAAAGCAGAACGCACTAGAGTGCAATCAAGAAAGGAATAAATTGACAAAGGTTGAATCATCACCACACAGCTTCATTACTCTCTACAATGGAGTTTCCACTTTTCAATTATTCAAAATTTTAAATAAATGAGGGAGCATATGCGCTCAGATTAGTGTAATATTTTAATTTCAAGATTTCAGATTATAATCTCTAACATTAAGTTTCCTAACAATTATTGTGTTAAATTTCTCACCGTAATCATTGTAGATATGATAGAAAATCCAAGTAAAAATTTTACATTTTCCTTTTCAGTTTCCAATTCTATGCTTGGGTCATTGATGTAGTCACAGTACAACCACCAGAGAACACTTGAGACAACTAGAACAAACACAACAGGAAGATGCAGCAGAAGTAACTTGCAAGTTATCATGTACATGTTTGGGGCTCTGTTGCCCTTTCCTCTCCAATTCCAGGTTCACTGAAGAATGGAATAGTGCAGCACAGAGTGAGAAACATTAAGTGTAGGTGTACGTATCTGTGACCACAAAGAAAAATTATGCAGCAGGTTTGCTATTTTAAGGTCAAAGACAACATTAAGTTTGGATTTCTTGCAGCTTTGAAGTTACAAGCATCATTGTAAGAGCTAAACATAAATTTATAAGGTAGATCACATTTCAGGCGTGAATTGTTCTTAACAGTTCTCCCTATATAAAGTGTGCATTGTTAAATTCTTCATTTAACTTTGTTGGAAACATTAACACTGCTCATACTCAAATCATTTGTCAAAAGAAATTCAATCTATGATTTTTTTTTAATAAAACAAAAACAACTCTCCCACCACCCTGCTTCTACACAAAGACTTGCATAGCCAGATCTTTTCATTAACAAAGAAGTAAGGATCTAGCACTGATCTGATTGCAGGACTGGGACCCAATTTAGGTTACTGAAGGATACTTGAGGAGAAATAGGTTTGCTGATTTTCTTTTATGTTTTTCCCTCAATTCACTGAAACAGTGTATTAATTAAACATTCATTATAAATAAATATACTTACATAACAATCCGAACACAACCAGTGTAATGAAAATATGGACCAAAAGTGTGGTGATGAATCTGAAGGTTAAAACCATTATTAAAGAAAAGACTGGAAAATTAAAAAAAAAATACAGAAAGTTAACTTCAGGTGACTTATGATTCAACTAATCAAACTAATTTTTTTACATGAAAAATGTAGGGTTTTCTAAAATCTAGATTTTGTGTGTGTGTATAAACATAGACCTCAGAAGCAAAGACCAACAGGATTTAAAACTGAAAAGATTATGCTTTGACCAGGAATGTTCAAAATTCAGACCCTAAAATGACCAGAATTAGTAATTATGTAGAACAGTCAAGGCAAATTCATTACTGATGTAACCCTTGCCTCCTGAAGCCCATTTCCTCTATGGTATATTTGTCCTCTGTTCTCTAATTCTGAAGCTAGTTTTTGTCAATTTCAACTTGCTCACTAAACATGAAACCAAAGCTAGCAAACTGATTTTCTTTTTTAACATTGAAAACAAACAAAAAAAAAATCTGAGCCTATTAATATCAAGCTTAGTTATTTTAATATTTAAGCTTTGGAATCATGAGCTTATCAAAAATTTTCAGTTTCTATGAATAAGACGATTACCTTCTTGTACTGTAGCTGTTGCTCTTCAAGAGGTGAGCACAGATGCGTACTCCACTCAGTAATGTATGCAAAGCACACTCAAACCAGAGAACTTTGCCTAGAAGTACTGATATAGGGGTGATCTCCTCAGCCTCTCGGTTCACCCTTCTTATCCCCATCTACTGATTCAGTATCTCCATAAGATTTCACACTCAGCACTGCCCACCCTGCACCTCACAGCATGGATGCTGCATGGCTAGACAAGAAGAACAGCACTGTCCTGAAGCTGTTTGACAAGTTCTACTAAGGGATACCTGCCTAGCTAAATAGAAACACTGGGAGATCTTACCAATACAATCTGGCATTCAGGACATTTTGGAGTATTTGTTACAACTCCAATCTTTTGATCTGTCTCTCTGTTTGCAGTGTCCTCTTGGCAGTGATTCTGGTATTTCATCCTTCATCCATGGGAAATGTGTCTTCTTGAACTCTATGGTAGTCAGATTTCTGAAAAGGGTCATTCGTCTCTTCCCACCCATGAAGGAAGTGATTTCTCAATGGGACCTTAGCACTGTGTTGGCTGCCCTCACGAGTCTTCCATCTAAGCCCTTTGCAACTTGGTCTCTACCACGCCAAAAGGCGGAGTTTCTTGTAGCCATAACTTCTGTGAGTTGAATTAGTGAGTTACAGGCCCTAACAGCCCATACTTAGCATAACCAGTATTTTCCATGTTGCTTTGATGTTTCATCTCAAGTTTTTATCTAAGGTGGTGTCACAATTTCATCTTAATCAGACGATCTATTCACATGCATTTTTTTCCCCAACCCTCATGCAAGTGATGACAAACAACATCTTCATTCCTTGGCTATGAAACCATGTTTGGCATTTTACTTGAAGGAAACTAAAACATTCCACTCATTACCTCATCTTTCGGTTTCCCTTGCAGATCACATGAAGGGGCCAGTGGTCTCCATGAAGCTGATTTTCAGGTGGATAATACCCTGTGTTACATCAGTCTCTGTGCAGGTTAAGAGCTATTTGACAAGGTCCCATTTGACAAGGTCTCATTTCTCAGTGGCGTTTCGAGAGTGGAAATTTGCAAGGGTTTAGGCTTGATTTTCACATACTTTATCCAAACAGTATGTTATTACAACTGAGTCCAGATAAAATACAAATTTTGGGGAGCCAGTCTTGAGCGGACTCTGAATCCCGCTTCCTTCTGATGCTACTTGTAAGTCATCTGAGTGGAGCATACATCTGCAATCACTCAAAGAAAGGACCATTATGTACTACCATAACGTTGTTCTTTGAGATGTAGGTACAGAAATGTATTCTGTGACCCATCCTCCATCCCCTCAGCATCTGACTCTCAGTTCTTAACGTTTGGTGTGAAGGAACTGAGGTGAGTCAGAGTGGCGCTGCCCTTAAATAACATGGGGAGCGCCTGAAAGGCAGAAGGCACCAAAACCACCCCTGCAGGTACTCCTAGGTATAGTTCTCTGGCTTGATGAGCTCAGCACACGCACACCCAAGGGAGATACATGTCTGCATCGACTCAAAAAAGAAACTAGTTTCTAAGACCTCAATGGCTTCCCGAGAATGACAGAAAAAGGGGAAATAACCTTATCATTAAAACACAACTCATGCTAGAATAAATTCTGTTTTTATAACTTTTTCACCTCAAGTTTCCAATGGAGCCAAAGAAAAACAAACAAATGGTGCAGAATAAGTTTGCAGTCAGGTTTCTATAACACTGAATTTCACTAGTCTACTAAATGTCTTGCAGAAGCAAACAGCAGTTCTCGCTCTGAACAAACAAAACAAACTTGTCTAGGCAGAAAATATCAGGATTCAAACATTTTTTAAAAATGTCACGTTATTGTCTCTATTTTTTTTTTAAATGTGACTATTTTAACAATTTCTTTAAATCTGTCTTCTATTCATAACATTACCTAGTGCAAGAACACTGAGTCCTATTACAGCATCTCTTCCTGCC
Organism: Pelusios castaneus; assembly: GCA_007922175.1. Classification (NCBI taxonomy): domain Eukaryota; kingdom Metazoa; phylum Chordata; order Testudines; family Pelomedusidae; genus Pelusios; species Pelusios castaneus. The sequence goes on along the minus strand of ML685795.1, from coordinate 3,849,696 downwards.
ATTATTCCACTCAAAACACGGTGAAAAACATCCATTTCGTTAACCGCATTTATCAAGACAGATGCAAACTGAGAATAGCACTCAGGATTTTGTGGAACACATCGATTAAAGAATGGGAAGGATTTGCTGGAAGGTGAAAAACAAAAGGTCAGGGAAAAGTGATTACTGAAGATTAAGGTTTCAGATCCATTCAGGGATCAACCCTCAGTCCCTTCCAACACAAATGCAACTCCCAAGCAAGCTTCTATGTTTTGTTTATATGCAGTACTATGTATGTTTGCTTTTTAGTAAAAATGCAACATAATAAAATACGTTCCCACTGACAAAAAAATAAACAGTTCTAAATTAAGGGAAACAGTTGTGCTGAATTTAGAATATTGAGACCGAAATTTAGGGCGACTGTGGACTATTTCAGATTGTCCCACAACACTTTTCAGAACTTCAGCCAATATACACAGGAATCGTTTCATGCTGCCCACTAAACTGTAGCCATTTTGGGGTAAAATAGTACAGCAGTTTAACAATGCACAACACCATTGTATAACAGTTTATAACTGAAAACGAGAATCTCTATTTGATTATAAGTGGAGAAGAGATTTAAGAGGGCAGAACATACTTAGTCAAATTGGAATTTTCCCAGGTGATTGTGATTAATACACCTAGTCCTAGGAAAAAAGCCACAGGATCTTTAATGGCCACAAATAGTCTGCATGTCAGTTATATTTCATCTGAAAGAGAGTACTTCTAGCCACACAGTGCCTTTCAATATCATGTGGGGCTACTTATTCATGAAGAGGGCCATCTACTGAACACCAGTAGCATTTTCAGCTCCTTTGTGGGCTCCTAATATGAACTGGGCTTGCCTGTCTTAATTTGCAAGAACGGATAGGATCAAAAGCACAAGTTGATGTGGCTGGAGGCAATCAATGTAGGTATTTTTATTTTTAACACACACAGAGTATCTTCAAGCATCTGATAACATGGGATTTTCTCCCATGAAAGCTCATGTGATAAATAAATTTGTTAGTCATTAAAAGTGCCACAGGACTGCTTTGTTTGTTTTGCTGAACTAGACTAACACGGCTCCCCCTTTGGAACTTGTCAACACTGTGCATGGTGTTTAAGATATTCAAACATTCATAAGAGTGTGTTGAGCTTAACTGACCAGCTTCACAGTACACTTAGGCCAATGAAATATTTACATATAAAAATAATGTTATTTGGCCCAAGTGTCTTAAATGAATTGTCCCTCTAGTCTTGGTACTGCTACATTAAGATAGCAAAAAGGGTTTTAGATCTCAGATAAACTCACGTGTGGGTCTAAAAGGAGAGAGCAGTCAGTCAGCATAGTACGCCTTCCTAATTAATAAGAAAATGCTGTCTATTACTAGGGAAAATGCTTCGACAGTCTTGCTTTTATGTGGAAGTATCACATGCGTAATAGAGACTGCTCTTGAGGATTTCAAACTGCAGAGAGATTGTCAAAAGAATAAGTGTGAGGGGCCCTCTTTTCAATTCATTTTACACATCCGCTCTGAAATGTCTCTCACTCTCTTTTCTTCAACAGAGTCCTGTGGCACTTTTGAAGACTAACAGATTTATTTATCGCATGAGCTTTCGTGGGAGAAAATCCCACTTTATTTTCTCCCACGAAAGCTCATGCGATAAATAAATCTGTTAGTCTTTAAAAGTGCCACAGGACTCTGTTGTCTTTCTACAATAGACCAACACGGCTACCCCTTTGGGAATTTCTCTTTTCTTCAGTTTCCTTTGTGCAGAGGAGAAGGGAAGCATAAAGAATCCAGTTCTCTGCAGTGCCTTCAGGAGGCAATGAGGCTTTTAGTTACGCATGTACTCAAGTAATCTGCTGACCAAAGGTCTGAACACAGGCCAAGAAACGGAATGAAGAACAGTGTCTGCATATGAAGATATCAAACGAAGTGAAATCATTCTGATTGCTACACATCAAGTCAAAACAAAAAATGTGAAAAGGACAAGCTCTAAAACGTAGTCTTGAACAGACAGCATGGTAGAGTATATAATAATTCTTACCTTGGCGGGACGGGCAGTGTTGGACACAGCTCACCTGCCTTTGGATTTAATAGGTAACTGGAAATGTTTAAGTTATAAACACAAAGGCAAGAACCTAAGAGAATAAAAAAAACCCACAAATGTTAACTTGTTATTGGTCAACATCCGCTTCCGGACACAAAACACACTTTTAAAAAGGATTAAAATCTATATAAATAGCACTTATGGAGCCTCATAAATTTTAGTTAACAAAACTGCAGTGTATTATTTTTTCCTCAATAATTTTGTACTTAAATGAAAAAAATCAATATTGCTAAACACTGCTCCGTTTAGGAGACAGCTTAAAATCTTAAACAGCCCAGATAATTTTATGGATCAAGACCAAACCCCTAACTATTCTCTGCACAGAGAGTAATACTTTCAGTTTTTCCCACTTTTATCAGTAAATTATTGTAACTTGTTTTAAGAGATGTATGTACAACCAGCTGAAATAATGGAAAATCGAAATTTCATTAAACTCAGATAATTATACAATTTTCTTTTCTCTCATTTCTTATGCATCCAGAAGCCTCCCCTTGAGGCCAAATTCAGAGGTGATGCGTAACACGGTAATAATCACAACTATTTATATCCATTTGCTGGGCAGATCAAACATATTAGGCACTCAGGCAACTGATCTAAGAGACGGTAACTCCAAAAATAAACATGCTTCCAATAAGTCCTTCAGTTGTCTTGGTTACCTTGTCTGTGGAAATGGTCTTGTTGGCCAACAGACTATGCAAGTTGGAGTGCCAAGTGCTCCTCCACCTAAAAAAATTTCTGGCAGAGCCTTTGACAATCTAATAAGTCCCAGAACAATGGGGGAATGGCAGAAGTGACAGTCGAAGGAGATAACTGGAAATCAGTCATGAACCCACCCGTGGGTAGGTCAAGACTGTGCGTTGACATGGGATGACCCCATAGTCCAGCAGCATCCTGATTGATTCAGCTGCTCTGTTCAGGGATAGCACAGCTGACCTCAATACAAAGAAGGGCTAGAATAGCTCTCCTACAAACTGCTCATCCTGAGCAGCCCTGACCAGCTCACCAAAGCTGGAGGTCATCCAGCCATACAGCCAAAATTCAAGCAAGCCTTGAACAGTTTCCCTTTGTTTCACTATTGAAAGGTGGAATGTTTGTACACCTTTAGCTGTCCAAACCAAATTGACCATCCTGTCAGGTGGACTCTTCAGGATGCTTAATTGCTTGAAGGATATTGCATCCACACCTCAGCGCTGAGTAAAATGTGACTTGCTGAAGAGGATCAACTGACTGAGGAGCATACAAGGTACTCTATCTTCTTGATGGGACATCCACAAAACGAGCCCCATGTGACACAGGAGCTGGCCTTGCATTCGGAAAGAATTTTGTCTCTTGGTTGGACAGCTGCTCACCAGTCGGTATAAATGACAGACTGAGAAGTCCAACTGCCTGGAGAGTGCATGTTACACTTCACTCACTGGCGCTTATACACCGACAAGAACTAACTCTGATGAGGGTGTAACACATTGGAGTCCATCCCAGACCAGTATGTGCCCATCTGCACCTGCCTTAAATGCCATGCTGCTGTGGCTCACAACCCTGACACCAACAGCCCACATACAGGTCACACCCTGGGCTTTCACAACCTGATTACTTTTTGCAGAATGATCCCAGTACCTTCCAGTCCTGAATTTCCCCAGAATCATCTGCCAATGTGACCATCTACTGTGTTACCTGCCTCTGACTCAACAAATGGGAGCTTTGCTACTGCTCAGCTGTGTCACAACTCCTTGACATACCAGCTTGCATGTCTTGCCAGCAAACTCTTCAGGACTCTGCCAATCCAAACCTTGCCCTATAGGTAACAAACAGTGAACCCCAGTTCCTGAGTTCCCCAGAGATGTCTCCCTGCAACTTTCTCTTGGAACATTCACAAAACATAATGGATCTTTTGCTCCTTTAAAGAGAAAATACCCTGCAGTTCATTAATTTAACTGGAGTTTGGCAAACACTCTGATTTTAGTCACAGCTGTGAACTGATCTGCAGTAAAACAAATTTATTTTCAAAGGACAGAGCATTAAGTGATACCAAGTATAAGGAATGAAGAAAAAGGGTTACAAGCAAAAACAAAGTAAAATACACTTCTAGGACTAAAACAATTTCAGAAAGTTACAATCTTTGCCTAAGCAGGTTTCTCATTGAACACAGTTCCCAGGAACTTTAACCCCCTTGGTTGAAGAATCCAGTGTTCAGTGATTTCAAGGGCACTGGATCCTTGAATCCCCCAAGTGACAGACAACTTGTATGTCTTACTGCCCTCTCTGCATCACCACAAAGTTGAGTGTCTCTGTTTCAAGAGTCTAGAAGGCTTCCTGCTGTTCTTCCCTTCCTGTGGACTTTCTGTCCTCCTGATGACTTGTATTTAAATGGCGCTTCCATTGTTTAAATTCCACAATGTTTAATTTATGCTGGAGACAAGTAGATAGCTGCCCTTCCTCCTGTCTGGGAGAAAACCGTTTCTCCCTGTGTTTGGTCACAGACTTTAAACCATAATATTAGTGAACAGCCATAATTCCTCATATAGTGGTAAAACATACATTTCGCAATGACATCAATCACTGGCTTTCACTAAAGACTTTACTCCAAACTACTTTAGAATACAGTAATATTGTACACACTTGAGGAGCCAAACTCCATCTTTATAATTAAGAGGCTATCTCCCACACTTGCTACATCAGATGTGGGCAATTTCTGACCATCATCCAGTGACTCATCAGAGATGGAAGATAAGTAATTAATTAATTAAAATGCTCATGCCACAGTTGATGAACCTCAGTGTGATGAGAGATTTACATTCAGCACTTGTTAGTGGTGTGAAAGCAGACTGATTAGGGCTCTACACCGTATTGTCCACATCATAAAAACGTTTAGAAACAAGTTTATCAGCAAGGGCTTGTAGTTCATTCATTTTACAGTCAACCCTCATATTTTGCATTTGGCAGAGTTGTGGCAAGACCAGGTTTCCAACACCGAAATCCTGGTGAAAGCTGGTTTAATTGGCATTGAGTCTCATTTGATCAGTGCCCAAGTGAGATGGACTGGCCACATAATTTGTATGACTCAGACCCATCTATCAAAACAAGTCTTATATTCCAAATTAAGCTCCAGCAATCTTAAATGTCGAGGGCAGAGGAAATGGTTCAACAGATATCTTGAAATAAAATCTGCACAAAATGAACTTGACATTTGAGCCACTGATGATGAATCCTGTTATGATGCACTACATAATAAAGGCAGGGTGTCCATGACTTTGAGAAAAATCATGCTGTGCAATTGAAAGCACAACTCAAGGAATGGAAAAAATGTGCACCTCGATCTACACAACCAGGAAAATGGCCCCATGACCAGTGCGGTAAATACTGTTCTTCCCCAACTGACACATGGAGTCACGCAAATATCCAGTAGTAGAAACTATGACTGCCAAAGTCATCCTCAAAAAATCGAGGTGATTAGCACAACCACCACCCATTGGCTGATGTGTAAAAGAATGTAATGGAGTCTACAATGGTGTACATTAAATACTGTGGAGACAGAAGAAGGTATATTGATGTGTATGCTCAAGCAGGCGAGAAGGTTTTTTCCTTGCAACACACCTCTCTTTTTTTGCACAAGTTACATCAATCTACATTTCCTTAGATTCAGTGGGTCACATTCACAACTGACATCTAATTGGGAATGTAAATTGTACATTAAGTGAGTAAGTCTAAGGGAGCCTAAGGAGAACTTAAATTAGAGCAATATACATGATGGAGGATTAGGAAGATGGTGGAATTACACCAACTTTAGCTCCCTCTGACTCAACTCTGAATTTGGCCCCAAGTCTCATTTTCATTAACAGTGAATCTTATAGATTTAGATTCCACAGCTAGGTGAATTAATTAAAAGGAACAAGTACAGTTTTATTGACACCTTATCTTCTGCATTTCATTACTTTCATTAATCCTCCAGACTGGAGGAACACAAACACCTCCATGGTTAGGTATTTAGGGTCTCATTTATTTCCACCAAGACAATAGCAAAAACCTCACTAATGTAAACTGAAGGAGGATTGGGCCCTTAATGATTTAGACTAGAATAAAATCTCTTCCAAACTCACACCTAAGAACTTTAGGCCCTCTGCTGGTAAAGCCCTACATTACCACAATGCCTGAATGTACTGAAACCAATTAAAATGCAATATTGCATCAGCTCTCTAAAGAGAGAAACATGCAAACACTTTTAATGTGGATGGAGTTTCAAGTAACCTAATTAAGTAATGCTGAGATTATTTAAACCAGGCCTCTACAAATAATACGTTTTTGGTTGCCATGGTTGGTGACCGGTTTTAGCAGCCTGTCGCCTAACTCCACTGCAGAAATGTAATGGAGGAGCACCCACTGGTGACAGAAAGTAAAATTGCTGGCGCCTAGCTGTGAGCCAATCATGTCCACTCCTGATTTAAGCAGCATCACTGGGGTACACAGTTCTTAATATACATTAAAAAGCATCAAATAAGAATACAGTATCTCAAAATCAGGTTAAAAAAACTCATTGTAAATGGCTATTCTTATCATCCAAGCTCAGAAAACCAAACAGAACAATTCCCAGAGCACTAGAAATTGCCTGCCAAATACCTAACACGGTATTCAGCGAGCACTGATGGCCAGGTTTATGTAGTTGATTTCAGTGAAAATAGAATTAAAACAACAAAAAACCACACACCCAGAATCAGAACTTCCTGCCTTGTGGCCACAGGATTCAAACCCTGTACTTTTTTACAAAATGCTCTGGAATAATATATAAATGGTTTCTTAGCTGTGTTTACTGGGATTCTCCAAGGAGCATTTCAGATCTCCACATTCAGTTTTGTATTCTGTACATCGATAACAGTGGGTAGAGGGCAAGTCATTTTTTGGATATCAATTCTTTGGTATCTTGAATAAGGAGTCTTAGCTGTGTAATGCACCGCTGAGGTAGGGATCAATGACTGCTTACTTTATTTAAATGTTGAAAAGCAATGCAAAAGGACTAACTGCTTTTGCACAATAGCTTCTTGTCATAACATGTTGGTTTAGAGTATCAGAATAAAATAAAAATAATTCTACTTTGGCTCTGAAAATAAAACACATTACATGTCAAGGGTTCACAGATCTGATATGTCAATGGAATAATATTATACTGATATAGTTTTAATTGGATTTGAAAGGTCCAATTCAAAATCAATGCACATTTCTCACATGGCATATAAACTGCATCTATTTACTAACAGCCCCCTCCAACCTCAACTAGGTTGTCTTCAATAGCCATCTTCCTCTTGAACAACCCAGTACTGTGCAGAAATGCATTTAACAGTTTTATACACAGAAGAGGTCCATAATAGTTCTGATAAATACAATTTTTAAAGAACGTATGAACTTGAACATGCTACCCATTGACTTCTCAAATAAATTAATGACAAAGAAGTTAACATCTAAAGCAACACATTTCAAACAGGATTACATTTTATAGGATTAAAAACTGCTTAACTCTTCCACACATGGAGTAAAGAATCCATACTCTTTACTACATACCATTGTTCTTTGCAAAAAGCTGGACATCTTCCAGAGAGTTCAGTTGTTCTTGAGGACAGCTAGATACACACAAGGCAACTGAATTGATTGTAAGGTTTTTCATTTCCAGACTGCATGAATTCAAAAAGAATACGTGTCTAGGAAGGAGAAAATTCTTTTTAAGGCAAAATTTCTACTTTTCATATCATTTTGAATCTCCTAACTATCTTTAAAGACAGTAAAAACACCATGACATTTGGTAATGAGTCTTTCCAAACAAAACTGGAATACTTTGGTTTTAAGCTAAAAGTTAAAAAGTGATTCTAGCATGTGCTTCATTTTACAACACATTTTAACTTCATCCTAAATCAGATTAGATTCCAAATCTGCAGTTAAACCATGTGGGCAGACCATTACATCACGCTGGAGTTTTATGGTGCATGTAAATCCAATGGTGGGACCATGACCTTAATTATTTGCAATTGCTACTTTTACTATTCTTGCACTCTCTTATTTATTTCTTCGTATAAAGTGCCTGTATGCAAGATGAGACTAAGTTATATTTCCTAAAGATCATTTATCACATCTAGTGACCAAATCTCAAGTGTTTGATTCATTTAAAAATTGATGTACTTACTTTTTATTTGTCATGTCCTGTCCAGAAAGAGGCGCACCTTCAACATGAATGTTCTTCTTACCACATATATTTCCAAAGCTGTCATAGCCAAATACAAGTCTTTCGGCAGCTCCAGCTGTTATAGCATAGCCAGTTATAAACATCTATTAAAAATATACATAGTATTTTTTTTCTTCTCAATCCATGATACGCACAACATTCCAAGATTCAATAAATGCTAATTAATCGCTGTAATTTTTTTCTGGTACTTCAAACATGGTATAAAATTTTAAGACATTATTTACATTGGAATACTTCAGTGATATTCATCACTGCATGGACGATGAGAGCAAGGCCTTTGGACCACTCAGACAGGGGTGTTGCTGCCCCAAAAAGAGGTTCGGGGCCCAGGGACCCAATCCATCTGGGGGGCCCAATCCCTTCCCTGGGTCCCTGGCTGGGGCCGGAATGGGCTCCTGCCGCCACCAGCCTGCAGCCTAGCTCTAGCCCCAGCGGTCGCTGGGCCCCTAAGCTCCGGCCCCGGTGGGGGCCACATTGGGCTGGTGGCGTCTGGGCCCCAAAGCTCCAGCCCTGGCGGGGGCCGCACCGGGCCAGTGGCGGCCAGGCCTCAAAGCTCCAGCCCCAGCAGAGGCCACACCGGGCCAGCGGTGGCAGGGTCCTGGATCCCTGCCAGACTCAGGGCACTGGCGATGGGACTCGGGCAAATACCCTGTGTGCCCAGCCCCAGCAACGCCACTGCACTTAGACACTAATTTCTGCTGCCTTTAGGACCCTTCCATCATTTTTCCAGCAGTTAGAAGGTGTGTAGTTAATGAGGCAGGGAATTACAGGAAAAGAAAGGATGGTTTGTGCTTAAAGAAGCTGAACACCCTGCAGAACTGCATTCTAACTCTGCCTGTGCCATAGAGTTCTTGTATAACGCTGCACAGATCACTTACACCAAACTTTTCACAGGTGCTCAGTAATTGTGTAGTCCTCATTTTCTGGATGATCAATGTGAGACACCTGTGGCCAAATTTCCAGAAGCTCTAAGCGCTCACAGAAGCAACTGAAGTCAACTGATGCCATGACTGAATATATACATTCCTCTAAAAATTAAAGTATTCTCAAAAATTCAGGTCCTAAGTGTTTCAAGTTGGATACCCAAAATTAGTGGATACTTGACAATTTTGGCCTTGATCTCTGTGTCTCAGACTTTCTTGTAAAATGGGAATAGAACCATTGAATGTCACAGGGAGTGGTAAAGGTGAATTTATCAGTATTTGCAAAGCACACACTATAGACCTGAAAGCACAACAAGTAATGCCTATGAGGACTTTAATAATTGTGTGTTCAGCACAGGGGTTGGATGCTGGGTGGGCAGGTGCGCGTGTGTTAAATAAAGCTTGGGGACACACACTGGATGAGAAGGATAAAAATAAATATTGATTAACACATATCAATTAACACAGGATTTTGTCCCTGGCGCCAAATTGCGCTGTGGCAGCCATGGAGGCAACTGCCCTCTGCTGCCCAAAAAAGAGCTGGTGGTGCCACCATCTTTCTCACACTCTCTTCTCTCACCACTGCCAAAAGCGGCTTTTTTCGGCGCAGGCGGGGTGTGAGGGGGTGGGTGTCTTTTGTGCACCACACTGCTGCCGCAAGTATCAGGGGGTGCAGCATTTTATTGTTTTGGCAGTGGGGGGACCCTGTGCGCTCTGCACCACCGCGAGAAAATGTGGCACCAGCAGTCTTTCAGCAGGGGCCCCTTCACTGCCACACACCTAGGGGCACCTGAGTTTTGGGGCTGGCGCCTAGGTGTATGGCAGATTTGTCAAGGCCTAAATTAACAAGCCATTTACTACTGAAGGAGGTTGGGGACCAGTTAAAAAAAAAAAAAAAGAGCATGTGATCATATAATAAATTAAAGACTGTAGCATAATACATAAAAGCACCAAATTAAGGTTGCCCAGGCAACTTTAATTCTGGCATTTCCTAAGTTTTGAGTGCTTGACTTTCAACTTAAATATTCTTTTACAGTAGCTTTTTTTTAAAATTGTAATTATAGCTGTGCAGAACAGAGCCTCATCCTGCATGAAATGATGTACTTTAAGATAAATTAAGTACTCATTACTTTAATAATACAAGTAGCTCAATTTGTACTTGGGTGTTTGCAGGCTAGTGATTGATATCACATGACTATTGTGATGCCTGAATTCTTTTACAGTAATTTGTCTTAACACAGCATTGTAGTGACTCTGTAGTTGCTAGGTATTTGTACAGCTAAACTGTTACAATAACAAAATATTTTTAGATCCAGTTTATTTATATAATAAATATACTTTCAACAACCAGATGGCCACCTCAGAAGCAAAAAGAGACACAGTTGCCTTTTGTAACCCTACTTCTAAATATAATTTAAAGGAACAATTGTGACAGATGGAAATTATAAGTCCAACAGAACTTTATTTGCTAAGCTGACCCATACTGCTTCCACACACACTGCAAACTAAGAGGAAAAACTCAGCACACTGAATCTGATCCACAACTACTACTAGTAAATGGCTGGCTGGAAACATTAAATAATTACAAGACGGTGTGCCAACATGTATGTGCCAAGAATGTGCACTTCCAGATAAGCACTGGCTTTGTTTCAGGTTGTTTCACTACGTGAACAAACAACACTGGATGTCACCACAAATTTGTTTCAAATTAAAAGAAATAATTTAAATATGAATTATAAAATATCTCACAGAGAATAAACAAAAAGAACAATGAAAGAAAAATATTGATGGAAACCACAGTAGTTTAACATGCTTAAGCTGCTGACATATCTACCTGGGCATTAAACACGAGGTGGCAAAACTTATGCTGCATCCCAAGTCAGTTTCAATTATGCAAGAGACTTATGAAGAGCTCTTTTAAAAAATTATTAAATAATTTTTGAAAAAAAGATGTTCAAAAATTGAGTACAAGACTAAGATTATTAATTTATACTGCAGTATGGTTCCATTGTGCTAGACACCATACATAAAGATAAGAAAAAGGCAGACTGCTGCCAAAGAGCTTGTCCTATTCATAAGAAGATGATTTCACCGTTGGTCAAGCAGACCCTTTGACCAGGTGTGAGGAGTTAAGCTGACTCCAATAGGGCTTTGTGCAGACACAAACATCCATCCTATCTGACGGCAAGATCAAAGTCCTATAATTTCTTCAGTGAGGTCGCCTGAATTTTTATTCAGAATCACTTTAATCTCCACAGCAGTTCTAAATCCGATTTCTCTTTCAACAAATAACATGCTTACCAAACCAGCCCAAAAAAGAAAGAATAAAACCAGCCAGAGTACATCTGTGCATTTTCTATAAATCAGTGGTCTCCACTCTCTTTGTCCAGAAATACCATTGAGAGAAACCTAAAATTAAAAATAAATTTTCAGTGCAATTACATTTATAGTACTCAGTCTCAAGCATCTGAAACACACTGATAAAATAACTCCTGCTGTGCAAAAATGTCAAACATTTGGTAATTTTTGTATTGCTAAAAACAGTGGATTTATTTTACATATCGTGCACAACAGTCCTATACTAAACAACCTAACCACCCTCCAAACAACGGAAAGAAAGTACTCTGCAGTGCAGGGAAATTGGGACACATTCATCCCTCGAAATGAGAGCTGTCCACTCACAGCAGCATCCAGAGACTATACTCCCAAGCCCAGGCCCACTGAGTACCCTTGAGCAGAGCTTCCATGTATGTGAGTGCAGTGAGCCAAGGACTGTCCAACTACTCCGAGCCAGCCCCTGCCCGCCCCCAGGACTCTTCTGCAGAGAGCTGGAAGGGTTCCCCGACCTCTCCCTCCCAGGGGACACGGGGCCCCCTTTCCCCCGCCACAGACCCCTCTTGCAGAGCGGGAGAGTTCACCTCCCAGAAGGGGAAGGCAGCGCCCCTCACGGCGGGGCTACGCAGCCTGTCGCTCCTCCGCGGTCTGCAGCCCGGCCAGGCCATTGGGAAACGCGGCCGCGCAGGGTCGTACCTGCCCCTGGCCCCCGCAGCACGCCATGCTCCGAGCACGCTGTCCCCGGCCCGCCCGGAGCGGCGAGGATACAGTGCAGGGCCGCGCGGCCGGGCTCAGTGCAGCCCAGCTGCGGCAGGGCTTCCGGGGGCTCCCGCGGCGGTGCTGCGCTGGCCTGAAGCCCGGCCCCGCCTCCCTGCTCCCAGCCCGCCTCGCCGCACCTCACCCCTGCCAACTTAGGGCCGCTGTGGTGCTTTCAGCCGCCGGGGAAACGGCCCCGGCGCGGACTGCCTCCACATCTCCCCCTGGGGAGTCGAGGCTGGGTGCCGGCCGCACAGGTGCCAAGCGCGAGCCCGCTCCGGGCGAAAGGTGCCATGTGGGAACAGAGCGCACTCGTCCTGCTGGCTGCCAGCTGCACCTACTCGGCCGGCGCTTTCCATGGCCTAGAAGGGTTTGCATTGCACAGGCGCAGCCAGCCACAGCGCACTGGTGAAGACTGGCTGAAACCACGGAGAACCCCCAGTACAGACAAGCTCCATTCCCCACCCCGCAGGGCTTCTCTGCCTGCTTTTGAAACTAAATTCCAAAGGGGTAGCCGTGTTAGTCTATTGTAGAAAGAAAGGTCTCCCTAGCCTTGTGTACGCACAGGTTTTGTATCTATTTGGAAAACGATATAGTTAAATCAGTGCAACTTCCTAGTATGGACACTGTGGGTATGTCTACACTAGCAATTTAGGTTGACTTAATAACACTTAAGTCAACCTAAATTACCCCATATCCACACTGGACTTTCATTAAGTCCATTTAAGAAATTCCTTAAGTGGACTTATTGAAAGTGTAAGGTGACTTAATAACCATCCCTCCTTAGGTCAACATAAGCATGGTGTGGACTGGGAATAGCCCTGAAGGTGACTTTATTAAGTTGCCATTTTGTTAAGTCGACTTAATAAGGTCGACTTTAAGTCGAAAAGTCGATAATAATTACAAGACAGTGTGCCAACATGTATGCGCCAAGAATGTGCACTTCCAGATAAGCACTGGCTTTGTTTCAGGTTGTTTCTTTATGTGAACAAACGACACTGGATGTCACCACAAGTTTGTTTCAAATAAAAGGAAATTATAGTTTAAATATGAATAATAAAACAACTCTCAGAGAATAAACAAAAACAACAATGAAAGAAAAATATCAATGGAAACCACACAGGTTTAACATGCTTAAGCTGCTGACATGTCATATATCTACCTGGGCATTAAACACGAGGTAGCATACAAAATTTATCCTGCATCCCAAGTCAGTTTCAATTATGAAGTATGCAAGAGACTTATGAAGAGCTCTTTTAAAAAATATTAAATAATTTTTGGAAAAAAAAATTCAAAAATTGAGTACAAGACTAAGATTATTAATTTGTATTGCAGTATGGTCCCATTGTGCTAAACACCATATATAAAGATAAAAAGACAGACTGCCACTCTCCACGGGGGGGTTGGGGGGGGTGGCAGTGGGATGGATCTTTGGCTTTTGCCTGGGGGCCCGGAATCACTAAGATTGCCCCTGGCTATGTTAAGCATATTGTTAAAGGAAAAATATATCCATTTGAGAAGGCAAAGCGTGGGAGACTTCCTGAATCCTTTTGCAACAATAAAGGTATCTTTTACTTTTCCAAAGAATCAAAATGGTTTTGTTTAATAAATCAAATGATTTTCTTGATGAGTCCAAAGTCTGAGAACACTTTTAAAAATTCATTTGACAAGGGAATTTCTCATTCCAGTCTTACTACAGATGTCTTAACAGTATCCAAAATCCAGTATCCAATTTAATATCCAAAAGTGACATTTCAGAGTGTGTCAGAAATGATCTGATTGCAGCATGCTGGATCAGTTTATGTTAAAAGGAATGCCAGTAAAAGTGCACGAAGAATTACAGTCCAGTCTGCATATTATATTCAGTATTAAGTCCATGAGATAATAACCATTAGAAATTGGAGGACTGTTTATTGCGAGAAACTTGTTCTTGTATTTCAGTTAAAGTGACGGATTGGCAGCCTGCTGACCATTGGAAGTGCAGTTCTAGAGAGCTAACTTTCAGTTCATTCACAGTGTACATCCGAGGGTTTGCAGATATACACTGGCTAGTCTGGATAGGGAGTTTTGAAGATACAATTAGTTTATTCATGGGAGTAAACCATATAATTTGTAGAGCTATCTGCAATACAAAATGTTTCTCATTTGATTATGAAAAACCCGGTGACATTCATTTGCCCATTATCTATGTATTGTCAAAACACCATCATATCAGTTTCATCCTGTTAGGCTTGGCTTTTGTGCACTAAATGGCAGGAAAATTAGGTAGGTTATTATATTAGGGTTTGATCCTATTAGCTGTTGAGCAATGTATGTTATCATTCAACCTATAATTCTTATTTTCATCAATTTGTAGTTTTCCAAATATATCTTGTACATTTATTGTATGATATTTTCATAATTTATAAAAAGTTGTATATTTGTGTCTTCTAGGCAAGGGGATTTTGCAAAAGGAATTTTATCTTTAATGTATGTTTTCTAGATGGACAAATGAAACATGACTAGAGGAAATACAATAACTTGTCTATAGTTTCGTACTCTCTACTTTAAAAATAAGCAGTAAAGCCTAGGAAAAAGACTAGCTTCCCTTTGAATAATACACCTCTATGAAAGTTCACAAGATAACACCAATGGGTGTGCATTTAAGAGGATGCTAATATCTTGAAAATGTATCTCATAGAAAATTATCAAGGAAAATGTTAATAACAATTTGTGACAACTTGACACAAAGGTTACAAACATCATGTGTCTGGTTTAGCCATGTATGTTTTATTTTGTCTTTCTTCATCAGATTCCAATTTTAGATTTCATATTAGGCGTGACCTTTTTTTGAGCAATTTTCCTGAAGTGTTATATTACATTTTTAGGTGATGAAAGGAGAATAGAAATGGAACAATGATTTTTTCAAGTACAGCCTAATTCAAAGCTAATTGAAGTTAATGGAAAGACTCTCAAATCAGTAATTTAAGCCCTCTCTGGTAAACAGTGCAGAAAATAGTGCTTACTTGACTTCAGGCATAGCAAACACGATGCTTGTTAGTAAATACTTTCAAAATGAGTCCTTTCATTTGTAATTGAAGGAAACTAAATAAAAAATTTTAACTACAGTATTTCCCAGAATTTTAAATGTGATCAGAGAAATTAGTGATTGATTGATCAGTGTTATCATTTTAGTAACATGATGTGTACTTCCATTTTATGCCACACAGTGGTGTTCTAATACGCTAATAAAAATATAATCATTTTCCACCACGCAGAATTACAAGGTAATAAGATTTGGATTATCAATTAGAAAATTCTTACATTCAGGATCTCAGTGAGTTATTGTTGCTGTCTTCTCTCACAATAATCATGTTGGGCTATAAAGTTCAAGAATGATTCTTACAGGGTCCTTTGTAAGGTCTTGATCCAATGTGTCAAATATGAAGAGCATTATTTTCCTGATCTTCCATTTCCCTGGCCATAGCAGGGAAACGGCATGCATCCTTTAACTCTGTATGCTCCACTTGGGTCCCTAGTCAGTGGCTCCAGGGCCATCCTTGGGGGGGGGCGGAAAGGAGCGATTGCGGTGGGGCCCACACCGTGGCCCCCCCAAGGCCACGCTTCGCCCTGCTGCCTTTGGCGGTGAGCTGACGGCAGCGGGACGGGGCGGGAGCACTTCACCGGGCCTCTGGGCTGGCTGAGCAGCCGGCCCAGAGGTGGGGCAGGTGCGTGGGGCTCATGCCCAGCCTCTCAGGGCCGGCCTGGGCCGCCTGGCCCACACATGACGGTCTACAGCTGCGGCTCCCACTGGGGCTGGCTCCCACCAGTGGCGGAAGCCTGGGTCCCGGTCCTCGGCTGGGGCCGGATCCCCCCGGCAGCAGCTTGGGGGCCCCAACCAGGGTGCGGGCAGCAGCAGCCTCAGATACCTGGGGGCGGAGGGCCCAACTGGGCCCACTCTTCCCCCCTCCAGCATGGGGGCCCCACTCCCCCCTAGGGAAGGTCCTAAGTGGCTCCCTTCTGCAGCCACGGGGAGAGATCAGTACTCCCCTTCCTCTGGCTCCAGCAGGAACCCCAGCACCTATGTACCCAGGCAGAGTGCTTTGCCATGCTCCCTACTACAGCCAGTGGGAAAGGAAACCTGATCTCTGGTCCCCTTGGCTGCAGCAAGGAGCCTGCACCAGTCTTTTAGCCCCGGGGCGATGCGCTCCCCCTGTGTCCTTAGGCAGTGACTACCTTCTGCAGGGGAGCTGTGGGACACTTTAAAAGCCCCCATGGGCCACTTTTGGCCCCTGGGCCACAAGTTGGGAACCACTGCTCTAATTGGCACCATTTCAGGGCTTTCTCCACAGGAACCTGACTTGCTCCTGGAGAGTTTCCCTTCTGCTGCTCCTTGTCCTGTTGTAATACGACTAGTGTCCAAATTTCTTACACACACAAAAACTACATGAAAAGAACATTACAAATGTTGCCAAGTCAGGCACTCAAAAGTTAAGGACATTTCAAAATGAAGGTTGCCTTAATTCGGCATCCTTGTGTATATGCATTATGATACAATCTTTAATTACACGATTATGGGGAAAAATAAATTGAGTGATTGACTTGGCAAACTTAATAATGTTGTTTTAATATAGTTTTTATGTGTCCTTTCCAATATTTTTTTTAAATAAACTGAAAAAACAGAGATTCCATCATGTGGCATCATATTGACATGCACGTGGTTCATTAGCGAAGTTGGAACCTTTAGAGCCACTGTACAGCTCTCTCTGCCAGTTACGCTAATGATAGCAGTAATGTCATATCATCTTCTCTGTCAGTAGTTTTCAACCCTTTTTTATTTGCGGGCCCCTAAATACTTTTAATAGAGTGTGGACCCCTTTGGAAATTTTAGATCTTTATCTGCGGACTCCCAGTGGTCCACGTACCAGAGGTTGAAAACCACTGGTCTATGATGACAAACTTTCACGGATCCCTTAGATACAATCTGCAGAGTCCTGGGGTTCATGGTGTACAGGCTGAAAACCATTGAATAAGAAAACTTCAGTGGAGCCTGAGGGGAATGGAAGTGTTATTAGTTTAAACATTTACTTGTATTTTCAGTTGGACCTTTCACTACACTGGAAAGGGAAGGAACTTTAGCAGATTTAGCAGAAGGGCCAGGCCACAGACCATCCAAGGGAGACTTGAGAGAAGCTAGTTAGAAAGGGCCAAGCAAGTGGCTACTGGGGGTGCTAAAGAGAACTTCTTGCACTGCAGTGCTCTGACATGGGGGTGCATAGCGAAGGGTATATTACTTTACACCCACTCATGTAGAATAGCATCACATTCAGTTTATCTGTATTGCCTCATAACACTACTGTAATGAGTGCTGTACATGCTTTACTATTTGCTAGTCTTTACCAGTTGACTTTCTGTGCCCAGGTAGCAGTCATGACTCACATCTCATGACTCACTCAGGGAAGCAGTGGGGGGTTATGTGCTTCAGAGGATTTGGGTTTTATTTTCTTTCCTGTTTCCACATAGGCAAGGCAGATTCACTCATGAGGGAGCCCTCTCCCCCATGCAAACCACTGGGGCACCATCTGGACCAAAGAAACAGAGCGAATACATCCGTTTTATTGAAAGTGATATTTAGTTTTATAACTGACTCACTTCAAGCCCTTTATAACCTACTAAGGAAGTTATTGTCTCAGGGTCACCACTCTCTGCCTTGCCTGCCATGTTAATTAAAAGCCCAAACAAGGGAATTAGTGTGCTCCTGTAGCTTTGAAAATGTCAGATTTAGAGTCTATGAAATGTCTTAAATTACATTCATTGCACCAGGGAAAGGGCTTCAATTTTAAGCTTTCGGAATGTTGAGTATCAATATCCATCTCAAGTCCAAAGAAATTAGCTGGTGCTTTGTTTGCTGTTTGTGCCTTGCCATGCCAAAGGAGATGGAGATGATCTATTCACAACTTCAAGGAAAAATAACCCACAAATACCATGAAGATTGGGAATTTCACATTTTTGTTCTGTAAATTATATGAAAGAAGGGGGGTGATGGAGGGAACCCCTTAGAAATTGGGCAGTATGGGAAAGTGACCAGGACAAGACCAAATCAGGGAGTCAGCTAGCAAAGACCAACAATCATTATGATCTGGCCTCTCTAATAATATACCTGTGGCCTATACACTCACATCTGGATTTGTGAAAGGGACTTAGGCTTTCTGTCCATTAATTGGATGGAAACCATAGCAACCAGCATTTGTACCAATACTGTGTTAATTTCAAATGAATCTGCCTGACCTGGGCAAGCTTAACAAAATGATTGGCAGGTGATTACTGAGCAACAGAAAAAAATTAATCTTATCAAACATGAGGGAATTAATCTTATCAAAAATGGGGAAAGCCCTTTGTGCAAACATAAGATCTTTCATAAGTAATTTCCTTCTCTTAAGAGTAATTCGTTTTGATCAAGTGGGTTTAACTAATTTATTGAATCCAAAGAGTTAGGCTGGGGTTCAGGTTTTAAATTGGTGCATTAGTAGAAGCACTGAAAGCTGCCTGCCTGAAATACCTATTGTGATTACAGATTTCCCCCAGAAGGTGTCAGCATAAAGCAGATTAATCAGCTGTTTTATGTACCTACAGTGATAACAGTACCAAGAACTATGAACTCAAACAGGCAGGCCCTTCAAAGTGGTTGCTGAAATATCACCAAGTGGTTTTAAATATTTTGCTTGAATTTTAGTTACTGGCTAACCAGAAAAATGATTTTTGCTGATTCCATTGGTGGCTACTTACAGCAGTTTTCCCAGTTATCACATCCCATAGCATGGAGGAATGTATCTACACCTTGGTTCCTTGTGGGGCTTTGGAAGCATGTACAAGTACATTTTCACAAAGTATTTGTTTTAAAAATAAAAGAACTGGCAACAAACATTGAGGTTTGGGTGGCAGCTTTTCTCTTTTCTTTCCTTTCTTACTATGGACACTTAAATTGATAAACTGTGAAGACCTATTCAATTAGGTAATCTCTAGTCCATTCAGGATTCCTCAGCTTGCTGGCCACAATAGCCCCAGGAAGGTTGTCAAGGAGACTCAGGCGGCTCTGGATGGGTAGACTATGGGTGGGGTGGGTAGGCTGTGGGGGGGCATGCAATAGAATCATAGGGATGGAAGGGACCTCATGAGGTCATCTAGTCTAACCCCCTGCTAAAAAGCAAGACGACCCCTACTAAATCACCCCAGCCAGGGTTTTGTCTAACCGGGCCTTAAAAATCTCCAAAGATGGAGATTCTACCACCTCCCTAGATAGCCCATTCCAATGCTTCACCACCCTCCTAGTGAGAAAGTTTTTCCTAATATCTAACCTTGACCTCCCCAGCTGTAATTTGAAACCATTGCTCCTTGTTCTGTCCTCTGTTACCATCGAGAACAGCCTAGCTCCCTCCTCTTTTGAGCACCCCTTCAAGTAGTTGAAGGTGGCTATCAAATCTCCCCTCAATCTTCTCTTTTGTAGACTAAATAAGCCTAGTTCCTTCAGTCTCTCCTCATAAGTCATGTGCCTCAGCCCCCTAATCATTTGTGTTGCTCTCCACTGGACTCTTTCTAATTTGTCCACATCCTTTCTGTAGTGGGGAGCCCAAAACTGGACACAGTATTCCAGATGTGGCCTGACCAGTGCCGAATAGAGGGGAATTATCACATCCCTCGATCTGCTGGCAATACTGATGCAGCCTAATATGCCATTGGCCTTTTTGGCAGCAAGGGCACACTGTTGGCTCATATTCATCTTCCCGTCCACCATAACCCCCAGGTCCTTTTCTACAGCGCTGCTACTTAGCCAATCGGTCCCCAGCCTGTAGCAGTGCATGGGGTTTTTTTGTCCTAAGTGCAGGACTTTGCACTTGCCTTTGTTGAACCTCATGAGGTTTCTTTCGGTCCAGTGTTCCAATTTGTCCAAGTCTCCCTGGATCCTGTCCCTGCCCTCCAGAGTATCTACCCTTCCCCCCAGCTTGGTGTCATCCATGAACTTACTAAGCACGCAGTCTATCCCATCATCCAGATCATTAATGAAGACGTTGTACAGAACCGGCCCCTAGACCAACCCCTGGGCCACTCCACTTGTTACCAGTTGCCAGCTAGACATCGAGCCATTGATTCCTACCCGCTGAGCCGATTGATCTAGCCAGTTTTCTATTCAACTTACGGTCCACTCATCCAACCCATACTTCCTTAACTTGCCGACAAGAATGCTGTGGGAAACCATATCAAAAGCCTTGCTAAAGTCGAGGTATACCACGTCAATGGCTCTTCCCACATCCACAAATCCAGTCATCTCATCATAGAAGGAAATCAGGTTGGTCAGGCACGATTTGCCCTTGGTGAATCCATGTTGACTGTTCCTGATCACTCTATTTTCTTCCACATGTTTCAGGATGGATTCTTTGAGGACCTGCTCCATGATTTTCCCAGGGATTGAGGTGAGGCTGACCGGTGTGTAGTTCCCCGGATCCTCCTTTTTCCCTTTCTTGAAGATAGGTATTATATTTGCCTTTTTCTAATCCTCTGGGATCTCCCCCATTCACCACGAGTTCTCAAAGATGATGGCCAGCGGCTCTGCAATCACATCGGCCAACCCCCTCAGCACCCTCGGATGCAGTTCACCCAGCCCCATGGACTTGTGCACATCCAATTTCTTTAAGTAGTCCCTAACCTGACTTTCCATCATAGAGGGCCGCTCTTCTCTCCATTCCGCGTTACCCCGTGTAGTAGCCTGGGAGCTGGCCCTCCCTGTGAAGACTGAAGTAAAAAAAGCATTGAGTACTTCAGCCTTTTCCGCATCATCCACCACGAAGATGCCTGCCCCATTCAGTAAGGGACCTACACCACCCCTGATGTTGTTGCTGACATACTTATAGAACCCCTTTCTGTTATCCTTCACATCTCTTGCTAGCTGCAACTCCAATTGTCCTTTGGCCTTTCTGATTTTATCCCTGCAGACCCGAGCAATATCTTTATACACCTCCCTTGTCATCTGTCCAAGCTTCCACTTCTTGTAAGCTTCCCTTTTATGTTTCAGCTCACCGCAGAGTTCTCTGCTAAGCCACGCTGGGCACTGTCCACATTTGCTGTTCTTTCTGCACATCGGAATGTTATCTTCCTGTGTCTTTAATAGGGTTTCTTTAAAATACAGCCAGCTGTCTTGGACACCTTTCCCCTTCAGATCAGCCTCCCAAGGGATCCTGCCCATCAGCTACCACAGGGAGCCAAAATCTGCTTTTCTGAAGTCCAGAGTGTGTGTCCTGCTTCTTTCCTTCCTTCCATTGATCAGGATCCTGAACTCTACCATCTCATGGTCGCTGCTGCCCAGGTTGCCATTTACTTCTACTTCCCTGATCAATTCTTCTCTGTTTGTGAGCAATAGGTCTAGAGGTGCAAGGCCCCTAGTTGGTTCCTCCAGCATTTGTACTAGGAAGTTGTCCTCAACACTCTCCAAAAACTTCCTGGATTGCCTGTGCACTGCTGTATTGCCTTCCCAGCAGATGTCAGGGTAATTGAAGTCACCCATAAGAACCAGGGCCTGCGATCTGAAAACTTCTGTTAGTTGTCCATAGAACGCCTCAACCATCTCCTCCTTCTGGTCTGGCAGTCTGTAGCAGATACCCACCACGACATCCCCCTTGTTGCATTCTCCTCTAAACTTAACCCACAGACTTTCAACCGGCTTCTTTCCACTTTCATAGTGGAGCTCCGAGCAGTCATACAACTCTTTTACATATAGCGTTACTCCTCCCCCCCCTTCTTCCCTGCCTGTCCTTTCTGAACAATTTATATCCATCCATGGCAGTGCTCCAGTCAAGCAAGCTATCCCACCACGTCTCTGTTATTCCAATTGTATCATAGTTCCTTGTCTGTGCCAGTACTACCAATTCTTCCTGCTTGTTTCCCAGGCTCCTCGCATTTGTGTACAGACACTTAAAATACCGGGCCGATTGCCCTACTTTGCCCTGTCGATTCTCTCTCCTGTCGCATCTTCCTCCTTGCAATTTCTCCCAGTGTCCTCCTTCCCTGCTCGCCTGAGGTATTATGACTTCATTAGGACATAAAAAAACAATTATTTGATTCCCCCCCAGTTCCAACTACCCTCTCTTTTATTCCTGCTGTTAAGGCCCCAGCACCCCCCAAGTTCCATCCATTCCCCCAGGTCTCCCTCAGTTTCACTCACCTGTGGGCTTTGGTCACCTTCCCCCTTCAAACCTAGTTTAAAGCTCTCCTCACTAGGTTAGACAGTCTGCTTCCAAATACACTCTTCCCCTTCCTCGATAGGTGGAGTCCATCTCTGCCTAGCAGTCCTTCCTGAAACAGCACCCCATGGTGGAAGAAGCCAAAGCCCTCCTAGTAACACCATCTCTGTAGCCAGGCATTCACCTCCAGGATGCATCTGTCTCTGCTCAGGCCCCTACCCTTGACCAGAAGGATCGAGGAGAACACCACCTGTGCACCAAACTCCTTCACCCGTGCTCCCAGAGCCCTGTAGTCGCTTTTGATCTGCTGAGGGTCACCTCTCGCAGTATCGTTGGTTCCCACATGGATGAGTAGAATCAAGCAAGGAAATAGGGCAGTCTCAGGAGAGCTGAATTGCCATAGCAACACTGGGCACATCCTCCCTCAATTCCCCGTGGGATGCACCCAAGCAGAAGGAAGTGCTTGGGCACAAGTGGGAGAGGAAGAGTAGACACACACCAGCCCTTCTCATCCAGGAGTGTAAAGGCACAGCTTTGAGGGGAAAAGTGGGTATTTGGATAGTCTGGAACAGAGGGGACCTTTGGAGGAGAAAACAAACCTGGGGAGCAGAGGGATGTTGTATGGCTGAAGGAAAGAACTGATTTCTTTTGTATGAGAGAAGCACACCATCAGTCAACTAGCAAATACAGTTTCCTATCTCCCTTCCCTCCCTGCCTCCCTCCCCTCCAGCCCTATTTTAGCTCTCTTGTGGCTATCGATAGGGAAAAAGTTTAAAAGCACAGACATAGGCAATTACTGCTAGCAAAACACAGAGACTCAGGCTAGGGATTATATTAATTACTAACATAATAACAGATACTATATTTATTAGGTCTATTGTAGGGATTCATGGCCTGCGGCTCATGCAGAGACGGCATGTCCAGGCACACCTGGATGACCTCGATGCATGATCACAGGCTATCCACCTGTAAACATGCTGGGCAGGTGGAAAGAGAGAGTGTGATGAAAAGACACTGAGTATATTGAGAGATAGTGAAAGATTTATTCTTTTCCATGTTCCAGCTTTCTTTCTCAAGGCTTCAGCTAGAAATGTAATCAACAGAGCTTATTTTCTCATCCCTGCGTAAAAGGCCTTGAAAGAACTTGTTATGTTCTTCTATTCTGTTATGCTGTGTTTTTGTACATGAATGCTTATTATGATTTTATGTAAGCTGTTTGTGCAGCTTAATAAATAGGAGGTGGCAAGCTCAGACAGGCAGCTTTTGCTCCTCCATGACATGACATTCTGTGTCTGTCATCCCTTCAGTCTACTAAGAAAATATGTGTGTTCTTTGCAGATGGGCAGGCTGACTGTGTCTGGAGTACTAGAGAGATATGGTTTCCAAGCAGTAGCAGGTTAAGTTGTGACAAGTGGCAATAATTCATTTATGATGCGGAATTAGGTCATGTTTTGTAATAACCTATGCCAAAATTTTAAAATGTCTAGAATATATGTATGTCTAAACTAAGTACAACTTGGCACAACTATATACTATCTATAATACAATTATTTAGACATACATTCATTCTATACTATTTAAAATTTTTGGCATAAGTTATAAAACATGCCCTCGCTTCTCATTAGTGGGAGCTATTGCCACTGGGCACAACTTAATCTGGTACCTTCTCTAATCCAGGAGGATTCCAGTTGTATTGTAGATCTATATAAAAATCTCTAAATATATAAAAAATATCTGGTATCCTTCTGGATTAGAGAAATGGACAGTAAATCATCTTATGCATTGACTTTCCCTTAGAAATGCCTGGTTTTTATTTGGCTGACAGAATTGTATGAATCTGTGAAGATGTTTTGTGCTATCATCCCTGTTGGAATAATACAAGTAACGTTTGAATTTGTACACTAACTTTTATTATGCATTTGTCCCACTTATCTTTCCATTGGCTCAACTGCATAGTTACTGCTAGCTTAAGAAAATAAAAAGTTCCAAGACTGTCCTCAAATTTAAAATCCATTAACTTTCTCTCCTGATTTCCCAGTGAGGTGCAAATTCAAGTAATATGATAAATACGAAACATCACAGCTGCCAATCCCTTTTCTCTTTTGGAAGAGGAAATTACGCACATTCAAACACACCAAGTACCTGTATCTAAGTGTGTGTCCAATCTTGCAAGGTACCGAACACTTCTTATGTGACAAAGTCAGTAAGAGTTGTGGGTACAAAGCACCTTAAAGGCATAATCCAAACCTAATCCAAAATCCAGTCTTTCTATTGGACTTCAGTGGGCTTTGGATCAGTCCTCAACGCAGGTATTTAGTATCTTGCAGGATTGGGCCCTTTTGCAAATGTGATGCACACTATATGCCAGCTTCTTCAAAACTTACTCATAGCCTTGCTACTACAGGTGTTTATTGATAAGGTATAGAAAAACATTGAACCTTCTATTTTTACCTCTGACTTTTGCCAAAAACTTATTTATGAATTAGGGCCTGATCTTGCAAACCCTTAGTGGCGTGAGGGGTCCTTACACAAATTATCCCATTGAAGTCAATGGAACTACTTACATTAGAGCACGCAGCATCAGGCCCTCAGTTTAGAACTGATACGAGAACACATTCTTATTGACTAGGAGCAGGGATGTAGTTCTTTGTGAACATCATTCCCTGGCAAAATTAATTTGGCCCTATGTCTTTGCATTGTTTCATACTTGAACTGGTGTTGAGCAATGTCTTGATGAGCAATCTGTAAGTGCCTAGGTAGCTAGAACTGTTAATGCTGGGTAACATATTGGTCCAAATGTAAATTCTCTGGAGGTAGGAACCTGGCACGTTCTTTAGAGTACTGTGATTTATGTTGCTAACAAAATCCTCTTTAAGAAAGTGAAAGTACAGCTTAATGGGCTTGCATCTGCTCTCATATATATTGGTTTTATACTAGTGTAACTCCATTGACTTTAATGAAGTTACTCTGGGTTTACTCTGATTAAGTGACAGCCAAATGAAAGTCAAATTGTTTTCCTCATAGTCCAAAATCCCATCCCAACAAATAAAAGGACATAGTAAAACCTTGTGCAGCGTGTTCCATTTAGTTTTATAGATGTTATTGTATAAACGTAGCCAGTCAAACGATAGTGTGGGCCTGAACTAAGAACAATTTCTAAGGTGAATAATTATTATTTATTTAAACAGTACCTCAATGCAGGATAACGCTTTTAGTTTGTAGTTTTTGTTTTTCTGTATCACTTCTGCAAATAAATGTAAAAGACAAGAATTGCATCCAAAATCTCATTGCAGTGTAGGTTAGAGCAAGTCACAGGCATCAGATTTTTAGTGCTTGAAAACACAGCATCATATATGACATTCTGTTAGATCACTGTGTTATTAGCTGAAGGAAATGTGACATATTTATTCAGTGATAATATGTTCCCTTTACAAGGAGTGGCAAGCTGCACTGAAAATACTGATGAATCAAGGTGTTTGACCAATATTTGCAAAGTGGATAGTCAGACTGAACTGCCTCATGGCTAATGATTTTTTATTGATCAGACCTGTTGCCCAGACTACTGTGGATTTACCTTGCAAAACCTTTCTACAGAAGTGTTTTTCATAAAAGCGTCCTGACTTCTCATAAATTACACCTTACACAATTTAAAACAAAAGAGATAATGTCTTTCTCCTTCATTACTAACAAGTTTTTTTAAAGAAAAAGGAAGGTAACACTGGAATTAACAGAATGATAGAGAGGCAGTGTGTGAGAGAATGAGTCACTTTTAAAATGTTAGACAACAGAGTCTTGTGGCACTTTTAAAGACTAACAGATTTATTAATCGCAATTTGACTACATGGAGGGCACTGAATACAGCCGTTTGAAGTGGAAATCCATCAACTTCATGAAACAACTTGCACAGATCCAGAGGTAACTTTCCTATCTTCAAAGCGTCTGACGAAGTGGGATTTTCTCCCACGAAAGCTCATGCGATTAATAAATCTGTTAGTCTTTAAAAGTGCCACAAGACTCTGTTGTCTTTCTACAATAGACTAACACGGCTACCCCTTTGGAATTTTAAAATGTTAATTCTGTTTGTTGACAGTTCTCCTTAATCAGTGGAAAGGCCTCAAAGTACAAGCTGTCACTCATACCAGTGACTCTGACTACAGGAGACTTCAATGCATCTCCTCAGGTGAGCAAGGACTTGCAGGGTGGGGCTCTAATATCTGATATGTCCCCTGCCAGAAAACTATTGCCCATTCATGTGTATGGTCCTTAGTCAGAGAAATAATCCCATTATAGTAGTCCCAACTCAAGGATAAGGGCTACTCTGCCACTATGTTCTAACAGGTCTTTTTTGTATCTTAACTAATAAGATCCCCATTGTCCAATAATATTGTCAGCATTGCTACATTTACAAGTCAGGCACTTTTCAGTTGAAAAGTTGCTTATCCTTGGTTAAAGGTATCAGGTTCAGACGGCTACTGGTGTTGGTGGTAGAAGTAGAAGACCACTTTGGTGGCCACATTAGTTCTGACTCGAGGGCTTTGACCAGCATACTCCATATGCTACCAAAGAATTTGTCAGAATATCACTTACGTAATTTCAAATATAACTTTTATGTAGATTTAAATGTCTGTTAAAAGATTAGTTAATCCAAAACATCTGAGGAGTAAAAGAAAAATCAGATTTCCTATTCAGGCAATAAGATTAAAATTTACTAGTTTTATGGTACTGTCACTAAACTTGTTTTATTTTCAATCTTAGATAGGCACTATATTCCTCTGAGGCAAATTTTCAGGTGATAATACTGCTACTAGGATGATAATTCACTCATTAATATTGTAGCCATTATGCTTATTATTGAATCAAGCTGCTATGGCTTATCTGAAAAAAAATTGAAGGATTCATGTTCATTCATATTTTTTTTGTATTTAAAAGTAAAGTTTTTTAACATTTTTGTGGTGTTATGCGATGAGAAATGAGAATAACGATCCTTCCCCCCTTTGAAACAGAGCTTAAAATCTACAGAAAAAAAGATACATGCATAACTGCTAAATATTATTACTATTTGATTATTTATAAGTTGCACGAATTTCCATGTGTTTTGTATATCGGGTCATTATTATTATGATTAAACAATGGAACAGGGCTGCTTACACTATTGCAGTATCATTGAAGTTACTGGCTATCTACTGGATTGTTAATGTTCAGGCAACAAAAGGAAACTATAATCCTACTAGGTAAAAGAAAATGGGGTTTGGTTTTGTTTTTTGCCTAAAAAGCAGTTTTGTTACACCAAACTACTAGATTTCTCTTATTAATTGCAGTGTTTTAAGAATGACAGTATTACACAATATAGGATACAAAAACATTTGATGGAGTAAAAATAGCTGTATCTTTCTGGTGTAGCTGGTGAGGAAACACCAGTATGTAGCAATCATAGCATATTTCATAAGGGAAAGATGTATTGTTGGAAAACAGGATGCTGTTTTTTGTTTTAATGACTAAAAGCCTAACTGCAGTGTGCAGTGACCATTTTGCAATGCAATTTTTAGAGCAAAATAAAATTCAGTTCCTGTTCACGTAATATATTTTGCATCACATTAGTCTACTGCTATCATGAACTGCTTAGGAAAGTTTATAAAACCCAAAGGATATGTATACGAATATGGAAATTCCCTTGATCCACCCTAGTCACAGCAAGACATGGAATTATTAGATCCGAGTGAAGGAATTAGCAACCATGGACCTAATTATGCAAATCTTGGCTATGTCTACACTTGTAAATTTAGGTCGACTTTAGCTAAGTCGACTTAACTAAGTCGACTTAAAGTTGACTTAGTTAAGTCGACTTAGCATGTCTACACCTACATTTAAAGCCGACTTTGGAGGGAACTTACAAAGTCGACCTAGAGTGTCCACACTGGACGCCTAGGTTGACTTCTAAGGGCTAGGGGGACCTAGGGCAGGTCCACGGGGGCAGTGGGGGGCACCCCTTGGCCAGTGTCAGGGTGCTCAGCCTTTGACCCATTGTACATAGGTACAATGGGGCAAAGGGGGACAGGGACCCTGGCAGGGCATAGGGGCAGGGTGGGCAGGGCTCTGCCCTGCCCTGTGGGGGGCATGCCAGGCTCTCCCTGTGCCCCACCCCTGGCAGGGAGGGCAGTGGGGGAGTCCTGGAGTAGCCCTAAGTCGACTTAGGGCTACTCCAGGTCTACACTGGCCTAAGTCGACTTTAAAAAGTCGACTTTAGGCTTAAGTCGAAGTAAAAGGAGGTTTAATAAAGTCAACTTAATTTTCATTAAGTCGATTTAAGCAACTTGCTTAAGGGTAAATTAATTTACAAGTGTAGATGCACCCCTTGTGCTTTACTCTTTCCTCGTCCAGTGAACCCATCAAACACATTACTCTACAGTCTGTTATATTAACATAGCATGTCATATACCCAATAGTAATCCAGCCTTCTCTCAATTTTGACTTGGTGAATGAATATAACTATACTAAAATAGCCAGTCAGTTAGGAACAGACTAAATTTTACTTCATTTTTGGCTTCCCTCTGAACCCATAGACATGCCACTCTGCAGGTCATTAGTGGCTTTGGCTTTTAATCCAAAGCAGATTCTTGCAGTCATGTCGCATACTGATAATTTGCATCTTTCAATGCATATACATCCTGATTTCTCTGCACTCCCATAAATTCTCCTTTGCTCATCCTGTTCTTTCAGAAATTATTTGCACAAAGTGGTAGTGCTGTGTATAGGGCCATGGGGGCTTGACCCTTAGATTCTAGCTCAGTTCTATCATTGACTTGCTCGCTGGTGGTCCCAGACAAGTCCTTTCAGCATTCCAAACTCCTTATGTCCTTCTGCAAAATGGTGACAAGATCTCCTCCACACCTGTAAACTTCTTTGAGATCTTTGCATAAAAAAAGCTATATCATATTATGCTGAGAATTGTTTTTGTTATGTTAATTTGTGCAGGATCTATCCTGGAGTCAGATAATTATAGGAAACAATATGTAGGAAAAACATACCCATAAGTAAGTTATACTCTAGGTATATCTTGACCCAATGCTGTAAAAGTTCTTAAGTTGCCAGCTAGTCTCTGTGCATCCTATTTGTCTTTCTACCTGATTCAGAATAAAGTTAATTGATATTATATTTCGTGCCAAAAGAATATGCATCCTTCCCAAAAAGATTTTTATTTAAAATTTAATCTAAATACATTTAACTATTAATATATTTTCCCCTAGGAATCCTCTATAAAGCAGAGAATCTTCAGTGTCATATACTGGTGCCCATAAATGAAGTGTGAAAGACGACAATTTCCTGTTCTGTTTGGGGTTTTTTGTCTAACAGTAGAAAAACCCCGTAGTGATGCATGACAGCTTTTCCCAGAATAATGCAATTTCCATTCTCACTGAAACGCAGTCTCAGGGAAGCAAGCATTGTATTGGCATTTGATGCTATGGAGCTGACATGGTTGCAGTCCCCAAAGGGGCACTAACACCCACAGCCTGCATTACTTTTGACTCAAATTATACAACTGAGCGTGGACTACAGTGACAGCAGGATCCAAAGTAAACATTAATTCAGCAGCTGTTTAATGATGCGTATCATGTGTAGGATGTTTACTGGCAGAAGTTCAGGTTTGTGGGATGTGGCTTCACATATTTTTATCTGTGTTGACACTGCGCTTTATACTTCGGCTTTCTTATTGTGATGGGCCCCAGAATCTCTGGTTAAAGTAATAAAAACCCTGATCATATTTACTCTAAATAAACTGACAGTCTGGACAACGTCTTTGTTTCTTTATGCTACAGTTTGTATGATACGTTAATATATTTTGCACATTAATATATTACCAATCTGTCCTATTGTTGCATGGTTTTCACTCTAAGATGGCAGGCCCTACATGCCCCTGTGTTCCAGAGGTATTCTCAGTGTTTAAGGTAGTCTGAAGGAAGTGCAGGGTCCGCCATTGCCTGGCAATGCTGTCTGACACAAATCTTCAGAAAGCTCTACATGTAAAGTTTCTTCCTTTTTAGCAAGCAAGGTCATGGCTCTTTTAATTCTGATCCACCTCAAAGCCTTTTCATTTCCAGGCCTGCAGCACATCCCAAATTCAAGACTTGATTAATGTACAAAGGTGCAAACATTATCCTACTGTGAAGGCAAAAGTAAGAGAAATGATTCCAACTGGAACTGGGAATTTAGGAACTAGAACAATAAAAGCAGTGGTTTTCAAACCATGAGTCGGGACCCAGTACTGCGTCGCAGACCCTCGGGTACTGGGTCTTGGCACTGCTGCCAGCACCCAAAGACTGGAATGCATTGCTGAAAGATGTAATTGTTGAGTCGTGGACATAAATGATTTTTTTCAACTGGGTCCCAAGGAAAAAAAGTTTGAAAACCACTGAACTAAAGTCCCAGAAGCTAAAGCTCCAAGTTAGAACATAAAAATGGCCATCCTGGATCAGCTCAATGGTCCATCTAGCCCAATATCCTGTCTTCTGACAGGGGACAGAGGCAAATGCTCCAGAGGGAATGAACAGAACAGGCAATTATCGAATGATCCTTCCCCTGTCACCCACTCCTGTCTTCTGGCAGACAGAGGTCAGGGACACCCAGAGCATAGGGCTGCATCCCAGACCATCGTGGCTTACAGCTATTAATGAACCTATCTTTCATGAATTTATCTAATTCTTTTTTGGAACCCCATTACAGTTCTGGTCTTCAACATATTGCCAAGCAACAAGTTCCACAGGTTCACTGTGTATAGTACTTCCTTTTCTTTTAAGCCTTCTGTCTATTCACTCCATTGCGTGACCCTTGGTTCTTGTGTTATGTTAAACAGTAAATAACACTTCCTTATTTTCTCCATGCCATTCATGATTTTATAGACATCTATCATATTCCCTCTCAGTTGTCTCTTTTTTAAGATGAAACGTCCCAGTCTGTTTAATCCTTCCTCATATAGAAGCTGTTCCATATCCTTAATCATTTTTTGACTTTCTGTGTATCTTTTCCAATTCTCATAGATTCTAAGGTCAGAAGGGACCAATATGAGTATTTAGTCTGACCTCCTGCACAATGCAGACCACAGAACCTCACCTACCTACTCCTGCCAAAAACCTATGACTAAGTTATTAAAGTCCTGAAACCATGATTTAAAGACTTTAAGGTACAGAGAATCCACCAGCAAATGACTCATGCCCCATGTCACAGAGGAAAGCGAAAACCCCCCAGAACCTTTGCCAATCTACCCTGGGTAAAAATTCCTTCCCAATCCCAATATAGTGTCCAGTTAAACCCTGAACATGTGGGCAAGCCTCATCAGTCAGATACCCAAGACATAATTCTCTCTAATAACTTAGAACCCACCCCATCAATCATCCTATTGGCATATCTACCACCAGGAGCTAAAGATCAGTCAATTATCAAACTAAGCTTTCCCAGTATACCAATCCCTCCATGAATTTATCAAGCCCAGATTTGAAACCAGCTAGATTTTTTGCCCCCACTGCACCCCTTGGAAGGCTATTCCAGAACTTCTAATATATCTTTCTGAAAATGAAGCAACCAGAACTATATGCAGTATTCCAGGTATGGGTGTACCATAGATTTATATAGTGGTATTATATTTTCTCTTTTATTATGTATCCCTTTCTTAATGGTTCTGAACATTCTCACAACAAATTTTTTGGTGGCCTCAGAGTGCAGCTACCAATTCTTGTTAGCTTTTTTGACTACACTTGCACAGTAAGTGGATGTTTTTAGAGAACTATGCACAATGATTTCATGATTTCTTTCTCGAGTGGTAAAAGCTAATATAGTTCCCATCATTTTGTATGTATAGCTGAGATTATGTTTTGGCAGGGTGCGTTACTTTGCATTTATCAACAATGAATTTCATCTGCCATTTTGTTGCCCAGAGACTCTGTAATTCTTTGCAGTCTGCTTTGGATTTAACTATTTTGAGTAATTTTGCATAATGTACAAATTTTGCCACCTTACTGTTTGCCTCTTTTTCCAGGTCATTTATGAATATGTTGAATAATACTGGTTCCAGTACAAACCCCTCTATTACCTCTCTCCATTTCAAAAACTGATAATTTATTCCTACCCAAAGACCTTCCCTCTTAGCAATAGCAAAGCTCATCCTAGCTCAGCATTTCTCAAATGTGGCCACCATGGCTACATGCATTCACCAGGGGCTGTTCCTGCAGTCACAAGGCAGAGATGTTGGAGGGAAAAAGCAGCAGTGCCCAAGGACTATAGCTTCCCTGCCCTGGCTCAGTCAGAGACTCTGGGGGAACTGGCTTCAGGCCCCTTGACTGCATGGTCAAGAAGCAAGTAGCAGGGTGAACTTGGGTGTGAGGCTATGGAAAGGAGCTTGGGCAATTGGAAGGAGAAGCAATCGGACCCTGGGGGCGGGGACTGGGAGCTTGGCAGTGGTGAGGAACCAAGGGAGGCAACAGCGGACCAGCAGGGACACTTGGAGGAGTAGGAGGAGGCAGTGGGGGCCTGAGGTAATGGGTGAGGGGCTGGAGAAGGCAGTGGAGGCCAGGAGTACCAAAATACAATTGTACGACTTTACATTATTTTTATTTTTGAGCCTGCAAAAAAACCCTATAGGAGTAAATTACAATGTTCTGGACACATACATGTACATATTTATTTGTTTTCCCTAAAGTTAATTAAATATTTTAGGAAAATTTGTGACAGTGGCCACCAACAAGAGTTGGTAGTGGCACTCTGAGGCCACCAAAAATTTGTTGTGAGAACCTCTGTCCTAGCTGGTCCAAAAGGAGGATAACTGAACACTGTAAAAATAGAGCAGGACAGAGATCCTACGGCTTGAAATCATCAACCAGGAAACAGAATTTTGAAGAACAGACTGGTGGAATCATCTGGCAAGTCTCAGAAACAGTTTCCTGTTATCTTTACAGAGACTAAGTGGGTGAGGTAATATCTTTTATTGGAATAAATTCTGTTGGTGAGAAACAAGCTTTTGAGTTACACAGAGCTCCTCCTCAGGTCTGGGAAAGGTACACTATCAAGCTAAATAGAAAGTGGAACAGATTGTTTAGCACAAATAGTTAACACATATTTGAAGAGGCCATTCATGGTTAACACTCCTCAAGTGCTAATGGTAAAAGCAGCTGTGGAGGAGTTGTTAGAGGTTTAGAGATTGTTGCAATAAGCCATGCATTCGGTGTCTCTATTCAGTCCCTGGTTTCTAGTGTCTAGCCAAGTTATGAAATTAAGCTCCCGGGCTCATCTTTTGAAAGTATTGTGAAGGTTTCCTTTGAGGATGAAGACTGATAGGTCAGATATAGAGTGATCGCTTTGTGAAAAGTGTTTACCTACAGTTGATAGAGAGTGTTTGTCTTTTATCATTCTCCTGTGTGAGTTCATTCAAAGCACAGTCACTGTCTAGTTTCACCCACAGAATTGTTATTAGTGGTATTTAGGGCACTGGAGGATATACACCACATGTTGTGATGGGCATTTGTAGGACTCATGGGTCTTGAAAGGTATGTTGAAGGGGTGCTTATCATTGTAGCAGTGGAGATATATCTCCAGGTTTTGTGTCTGCTGTTCTGGCAGAGTTTGGTGCCACTTTGAGTTGGTGTGTCTTCATTTGGGGGAGCATGCTTCTGATGAGCTTGGAGAGGTTGAAAGATTGTTTCAAGCTAGAAGAGAGGGTCAGGAAAGACTTCATCTGCATCTGAATTCTGCAGCTTTCCACCATCTCTGCAATAAACCATCACTATGCCATAGTCCCATGTTTCATTGATCTAGAAATCTAAAGCTTTTGAATGTAATAATCAATGTTTGATGTGTTCTTTATATAGCAGTGAAGATCTTCAAAATGAAAAGAGAGATATTTTTCTTTTCAACTGTACAGAGATTTATTAGTAGCAAGAAAGTCAGGGAAAGTCTGTTAAATTCTCTTATGTTCCTTGTTTCTCAAAGTTCAATGACTTTCCGCCCAGAGAGGTTGCTTTCCATTTCCATATATACTTTTCTTTGGTTTTGTCATCATTTACTTACTTACTATATTTAGTGTCTTTATGTATTACTATATTTAGCATCTTTGAGATCTTTGTGTAGTTTCCCTCTGTGGCATCAGTGGCGCTGCGCACACGGGGCACAAGCCCCAAGTCCCAATGCCCCAAGTCTGGGCCGTCCTGCAGGAGAATCTGGTGCTGGGTCTGGGCCGCCAGTGGTGGCAGAATCTGGCCCCAACCCTGGCTGGGGACCTGGGTTGGGCTACTGGCCTGTGGCAGGAGCCCAATCTGGGCCCTGGCCAAGGACCCTGGCTGGATTGGGCCCCGGGGCCAGATTGGACTCAAGGAGCAGGGCCAGTGTGGCAGGAGGTGGGGCCCAGATCTGGGCCCCGAACCTTTCTTCAGGGCATTGTCACCTCTGTTTCCCTTCCCCTCACAACTGAAGAATTAAACAGTAAATTACTGCTACTACAATTCTACATGAAATAATCTGAGGACAAGAAAACTGTATGTCCATTTTCTGAAAAATAATTAATTCTAGTGCGTCTTTTGTTTTAAGTTTTATAGTTGCTAGGATGTTTCTGATTAAGTCTGATTACAAAGAGGGTTTAATGTGTTTCTTTTACGATGGGAATACTGACCAGAAAATGAAGTGATCATCTTTCTGAACTGCCACTATAAATAAATGTAACAAAGATAACAGACAACTATATACAGAAAATGCAGGGATCACCACATTTAGCTCCATAGAGTCAGCGAGCTCCTCCACACATCAAGAAATCTGTTACTTATAACAAGGCATTCAAAGACACCACAAAATATGCTCTGAGGAGAAAGTCCAAGATATACACTGTAACATACTCAACCTCCCCCCCCCCACCTTCACCAAATAAGGCCACTCCACCAGAGAAGTAGTTCTTATCATAGAACAGGCCACCCAAATACCCTGAGAGGACCTGCTTCAATATAGAAATAAGCCCCCCTCCAATCGCACACTCCTCGTCATTACTTACCACTCCACACTGAAACCCATACAGAGTCTCATCAAACATCTACAATCCAGATTCTATGGGGACCCCCTCCTAAAACCGAAGTTTTAAATGAAGGGATGTTTCATTCAGGTCATTGAGATAAAGGACGGGAATCTAATTCAGATCTAAATGAGAACTTTTGCAAAGTTTGTGGGTATTTCGATTTGCGGTTTTTGATTTACTCCCCTCTCTGTTAAATTGTATTATCAGTTTTTTAAGGAGTCATACTGGAGGCTCTATAGTAATGGTTGCCGGGGCACTGACAGTCTGTAAAAAGATGTAGAGTCAAATATTTTCAACTACAATTGGAGTTGACTAAAAAATAATTTACTGCAAACAATTTATTTGAACTGAGCTTCTTTTTCTGCTCATTGACTTCACACATTATTTCCTCAAACTTTTTTGTTTAAATCTATCAAATGAATTATTTTTTGAATTTTTTATTCTGTGGATGGATTATGAATATTCTGAATTTGAGCTGTGTACCTGTGGTTGGTCAGATAAATCATGTACTATTGTTTGTCCTCTGTTACATGAATGTGCAAGCTTTTATGACATTGTGATGAAATGTTCAAACCCAACCCTGGAAAAGAAGGCGTCAAGGAGCAGCTGTGGCCTCAGCTGGCCTCACCCTGCTGCACATATAAAGCCTGCACAAGCAGGAGCTGGAGTCTGAAAGGGGAAGAGTGAGAGTAGTTTAGAGGGAGAAAGAGAGTAGAAGGGAGCAGAGCAGACCTATTATCTGAGCTCTTGGGAAAATGTGAAAACTTCTACATCATAGGGGTCTTTATGCGTATCCCAAAAGGGATGGACTCGAATGACTGACCTGATCAGAGGGCTGAGTCACTAAAAGGACAGACTCCCACACAGTTGTATTATAGTGAGAAAAGGAAATGCCTAGGAGGAAGACAACTTGCCACATCCCGGCCTGACAATTGGGCAACTGCCTTTTACTGGTACAAATACAGACACACAGAGCAATTCAGTTTATTGGCATCAAATCCTTCTGGAGCATGAATTGTGAAGCAATGACAGCAACTCAAGAGGGATGTAAGCATGGCCAAAGTGAATTCATTCACAAATTTAACTGAATGTTCATGAAAAGTATCTTGTTTTATTCACCTATCTTTTCTCACGACCTAGCGAATTATTATATAGTCTTTGTTCACATTGAGAATGATTGGATAAAGTTGGCTGTACTTTTAAGGGGTACAGACAAGACAAAGGACTCTCTTAATTAAAACTATACGTATTGTGTGTACCTATAGGGTTGGAAGGATGAGATTTTTATTGGTAAAGGTCAGTAAATGTTGATTTACCATTCACACAGAAACAGATGAAAAAATATTTCCATCAATTTACAGATAGGCAAAGAAAGAAAAATGCTGCTTGAGAACTTTGATGAGAGGATATTTACTTTGTATATTTTGCATGTAATGTTGGTATTTTGTATTTTAAGTATTATAATGTTCTTGAATCTCAACATCTACTGTCATTAAATAACTTTTTCTGACTCTCCCCATAGCTTCCTGAAACTGTGAAAATTTAAACCAATCATTAAAAAAAATACTTAAATATGAGCAACAGTATTATAAAAAAAATCCACCGTTTTAAAAAATGAAGTATTGCAAGCCTAAATATGTAGTACAGGCTGTATTCACTCAGTGTTGTGTTTAATATGGCAAAGGGCATGGTACGTTAGAGGAGTTCACACTCACAGCAGAATCACAGCAAGCCTGGAAATCAAACAGACTGTTAGACAAGGAATGTATCCTCCTACCCTTGACTCATACTAATGACTGCACCGGTTGCATTCAGGGAAGTGAAGAATCACTTTTCTGTTTTATGCTCTCAAAGGGGAGCAACATCAAGAGGAGAGATGATAGAATAGGTCCTCCCAGGGGGTCTCATGTTTCCTTTGCTAATAACTTCATTCTTCACTCTTGTGTTTTCCTTGATCTTTTCATACACCCTCTCCCTCCCCCCAAAAAAGCAGAGTTGGCCCAAAGGTGAATGGGTGGTAAAGAATGACTCATCCTTAGCCATGGCTTCCATCAGGCTTGAAGGAAGCACACTGGTGGGATAGTGTGGGGAAGCTCACTACTATTACTCATGCTGATACTGTCTTGCGGAATGGATAAACAGATAATTCTTCTCTGGCCCTTTTCACAAGACCTACTGAAAATTAACTAAAACCAAAAAATTAAAGGATAAAGTGGGGAGGAAAGAACCCTAGGGAAATGCTAGTTAAAAAGAAATATTGCTGGGGAGAGCATGTCCCTGTATTGTGCCCTCACGGTGCTGCCACCAATTCTTGCTGGTGCCTACTTTGACAAATTTTGCTAAAATACCTCATTAACTTTAGGAAAAACAAATAAATATGAACATATACATATCAAAATCATTGTAATTTATTTATGTAAGAGTGTTTTTGCAGTCTTAATAATAAAAATAAAGTACAGTTATTTTATCCTGGCCCCCTGGGCTCCTCACCAAGCCCCTAACCCCTTTGTTTCCCACTCCCCCTGCCTCCCAGCCATTGCCCCGAGCTTCCTTCTGTGGTTTCACATCCCAGGCGTACCCCACTTCTTGCCTCTGGATCATGGTGCCTGGTAAGGCCAGCCCTGCTGAAGTGCCTATAATCTTGGGCTGAAGTTTGCCCCCAGAGTCTCCAGTTGAATCAGGGGAGTGGGGCTGAAGCTAGCCTGTAGTCCTGTAGCTGAAGATGGGGAAGGAGGTCTGAAGTCCCCCCTTGGAACCTCTGCGTGCTGCAGGGAGGGAGTCACTGCTTTGCCCCTCCCCCTCTTGCCCAGGAGGCAATTGTGGCCACAGGAAAAACAGCCATGTCAAAACACTGTTCTAGCCAGTGCAATGATGGGGAGAAGTCCACAGACGAGTGTGTCCTTAGCTACTGGGATTCTTCTGGCTCACAACAGGATTGCACACATGGGGACTCTGAGGCTATGTCTACATTGGCAAATTAGTTCGAATTAAGGAAGCTTAATTTGAACTAACTTAAGCCTTGGCCACACTAGGCTTTCATTAGTTTGAATTAAGGGCTTTCTTAATTCAATCTAATAAATTCGATTATACTTTTCGAACTAACAGTTAATTCGAACTATTTAGTTCGAATTAACCGAATGTGGCCATGTTAGTTCAAACTAAGCGCTTAGTTCGAACTAACTGGCATATTGACCTTAATGCAATTAACTAATTCGAACTAACTTTTGTAAGTGTAGACATAGCCTGAGAGATCAACTTTGCTGCTTCTCTGAGCAGGTGCAGTATGCCCATGAGCCATCTGCAATTGTTCTAACTAGCAATGGTGGGGCTGCATGTGCCCTTTAGCTCATAGACCACAGCCCCTTGAGAACATAGGTACAGATCCAAAGCCTGCTGAAGTTGATGGAAAGACTCCCATGACTCTTTAACCAAATCTCCCTTGCTATCAAGTGCTTTTTATGGAGTAAACCTGTCCTGTTGCTTGTACAGAATTATGAGAAATCCTATGCTTTTCACTCCCATCCTCCACTTTCTGTGTGAACACAAGGCACGAATGCATGAGACCTTTGTCTCAAAGGCAGAACAAATACAATGCATTTTTCACTCCCTGGGCAAGCACCAATGCACCCAGGCCACAGATGTCAGAGGGAAAAAGATTTACATGGTCATCAGGTCCACTTCCACCTCCACCAATAAACACAGAATGCTACCTACAGTGCATCTCCTAGGACTCTGTCCAGACCAGTTTGGAAATAGGTCAGTAGGAAATAGGAAAGTAATGGAACTTTCATCACTTTCCCTGGATGAATATTCCACAGCCAGTAGATCTCCCTACCAACTTTTTTCTTGATACTCAGCCTGGGTATTCCTGCCCATCAAAAATAATGCCTCTTGTTCCTCATTAATACTTTTAAATTATTGCTGTTACGATTCCACCCCATCCTTGCAGTAATCAGACAAAGGAGCTAAAAATATGATCTCACATCAGTGTCAATCAATAGTAATTCCACTGGCTTCTGTTAAATTATTCTGGGTTTGCACTGGTTTACCTAAAAGAAGAACTTGGCCTGCTATAAATATTTAACTTTTTAATCTTTCCCCATGACTCAATCCCTCTAGCCCACTCAGCTGTTTGCTGGCTCAAATTTCCCTATGTTTTACAATGAGGAACCCAGGACTGGATGTAGTACTCACCAGCATAGTATGGAGAAGGACTTTGAGATGCCTGCTCCATGACATGATGATTCTGTATGCAGGCAAAAACAACATTGGCCAATTTTGTTGACTAGCAATTTTCTGCCCGATAGTATTCCAAAGTCTTTGCCAGCATTACCACTTTCTAAGTTTCTCTGCTTACTGAATATTTGTTAAGCTATTTTTGTTTTTCTCCGAGGATCAGCTTGTCCGTTGATGTAAAAAGTGATGGCTTCTTTGACCTCAATGGAGCTATACTAATTTACTGTAGTATCTGGGCCAGTGACTTCAACCACCATTCTAGCTCCATTTTCTTCAAGACCAGAAGCAATTCAGAAGTACATACTTCAATAACTCTTTGTGACTTCATCCATGAATCTGAGTATTGCATACAATCCACACCAAAATGGATTGGATCTGTCAATCTCCATTCCTTGTAGCAGTTGTTGTTTCTTTTTTTAGGTTGTCTCCTCACTTGTTAGAACCTGTTCACATCAGGATGCTCAGAGGTCCCATGTTTACAACTCTCCCGTTCATTTTTTTTTCAGTTTATGTTCACTAGCTCCCATCTTTGTTAGTTGCTCCCTCAGTTTAGAATTCAGCATCCAACTTCCGTTCAGATCAAGTCCTCTCATTGATTGGAGTCAGTTGGTTACTAGGTAATCTCCACTGCTGGCTGTTTCCTTGCTATCTATCTTTCTTGTGTTCACTCAGCAAACCACTCACTTTCTGTTCCCTTCCCAGTTTTCCCTGGGCCCATCCTTTCTCATATCGAGCAATGCCAACTTCACTAGTAGTTAATTTCTTATATGGCCCCAGTCACCACAATGGGCTCAGCTTACAACCTAGTCTCTCCAATTCAGTAGGCAGAGCACACAGCGGAACTGAGAAATAGCAACAAGTAAATGTTCTCTATTCCAAACTCAACATTCTCTGAAACGTGCTAAATAAAAATACTCAATTAATTTTAGCCATTGCCTGATGCTTTGGTCAAACATTCCTATAATTTCTCTCTCTCTGAGTACCTCTATACAGCACATTTCTTTTAGTAGTGTGTGGAATATATATACGGGTATCCCAGAGGCGGCCTTTGGCTCCTGGGGGCCCTAGGTAAAGGCCCATTGTGGGGCCTCCTACAGTCCCTCAAGGACCCCTATAGGCCCGTGGGGGCCACTTCTGTGGCCTTGGCCCCCCCACTGCTGGCCACCCCTCTCGGTCCCATACCTACCCCCTCCTGCCCCAGCTCCCGCACAAATGCCCCTGGCCTCCTGGGCCAGCTCCTCCTCCTGCTGCCAACCAAGGCAGATGTGGCTTTTGGGGTAGGCAAAGCACTTACTACTCGGGGCCCTAGGCATGCGCCTGCTTTACCTACCCAAAAAGCTGCCTCTGGGGTACCCTTCTACCACTAGCATAAACAGCAGGGTAGACAGCGCAGCATGACTTTGGCAAGTAAAGTAAAGATATGCCTACGTTCCCAAGTACATGCCTTCACAGCTCTCTCACTCAAGCTTTTCTTCCCCATCTGTACCACTGTTTTAGCAGTTTAGTGTCCTGCTACAGCTGGAGTCCTTCCCTCCTGGAAGGAAAGGCTCTGGCAGTGAGGAGGCC
>ML685795.1:3777007-3807890 GCA_007922175.1 Pelusios castaneus | reverse complement strand
TGGGGAAAGGCTCTGGCAGTGAGGAGGCCGTGGGGAAAGGCTCTGGCAGTGAGGAGGCCGTGGGGAAAGGCTCTGGCAGTGAGGAGGCTGTCGGGAAAGGCTCTGTCAGTGAGGAGACCGTGGAGAAAGGCTCTGGCAGTGAGGAGGCCGTGGGGAAAGGCTCTGGCAGCTCCCCATTGCTGGAGTCTTTCTCCGCAACAGGAAAAGACTGCTGCCACCAGGAGAGGCTCTGGTAAGAAAGAGGCTGCCTCTCCCCTGCCAGAGCCTTTCCTCCCTGCAGTAAAGAGCTCAAGCAGGAGGGAGCTGCTGAAGCCTTTCCCCCACTCCCTTTCTTGACCTGTCTTGCACTGCCATATTCAGCTACATACTACAGAGCTGATGCAGCTTGTTGTTCACTTTGGCGACACACCCTATCTCTTGCTGCTAATGGTGTGTAGGGTACGCATAGCCTTTACAGTCTTGAGGAGTTTGCTAGTTGACCTACCAGAGAATGATGGACTCTAGGACGTATTCATAAGACTGCAAATAATGTGGTAAGAAGCTATGCAATCTTTTTGAGGGTTTTAAACATCATTTCACAATATCTAGTTAATAACCATCTGTACTGAGTTCATTTTGGGACCAATCACTCTTAACGTTGACATAACCAGCCAGTTCTGACTGTGATGTTACTACTTGTATGTTTTTAAAAAACCAAGAAACCCTAGATAAGCAAACAAGAAGACATTCCCTTGGCTTACATTACTCCTGCATACAGAAGCCAACCTTGTTTGTTGTTGTTTCTTTGCATGTGTGAATGTTTGGTTCACCTTGTAAAACTATGAGCCCACTGAAAAACAACAGTAAAAATTAAACTGATCCTGGAATTTTACTAGTAAATAACAATGTAATTAATTACCTTATTTATTATTATTATTATTAATGCTAAGGGCTGTACAGACGTATAATGAACAGTCTCTGCCCCAAAGATCTTACATTCTGAAAGACAAGACATAGTAAAAGAGACAAGATAAACAAGCAGGTGCAGGAGGGGCAGTTTATACAGGAGTATAAATAAATATAAAAAAATATGGATTTTCCTCAGATGTACAGTAGTAATGATCACAGCTGTCAACTGCCTAGCC
Source organism: Pelusios castaneus (assembly GCA_007922175.1). NCBI lineage: Eukaryota > Metazoa > Chordata > Testudines > Pelomedusidae > Pelusios > Pelusios castaneus. The sequence goes on along the minus strand of ML685795.1, from coordinate 3,806,766 downwards.
CTAATCAGGTTGTAGTTTAGTGTATGGAAGGAAGGACTTAAAGGGGAGAAGTGATGCCCTCAGTCATGAATTAGTTCTTTTCTTTCATGAGGGAATAAGCGTAGGTTCCCGAACTGAGATGTTTGTGCCAAAATCATCCCTGCGGTGGCTCCATTAAAGTCAATAGAGTTACACAAAGGTTGCACTCGATTGCTAAGAAATGAAAAGCCACATTCCAGTGGGAGAGGAGATTTGTATGAACAGGATAGCATAGCCTGCATCTTCAGGTAGAGGGACTAATCTCAGCTGGAGACTAGCTGGAACAGCAAAGGGAGGGTGTTTAGGAGGCAAATGCAGTACAAACTCAACTTGGTATGCCATAAACAAATTGAAAATAAGGTGGCAATGAATGGGAAGAAAAGAAATTTTTCCACTTACTTACCTATGCTAGGAATCTGTGTAACAAGCAATAGGAACTGGAAATTCTTATTGTGAAAACATTTGAAATCATTGGCATTATTGAAATTTGCTGCACAATTTATATGATTGGAATGTTAAAATCTCTTTAGGGAGTACAGCAGAGGTAAAAGAAGTGTGCAGGGGTGCATTAAAGATGCCATTACTTATTGCAGGACTGTTGATAACTCAGGCCTGCAGGATCTTGAATGCATATGGATCAATATGCTAATAAAGTGCAGGAGAGGGGCTGGTGGGAGTCTGTAAGGGAACGCAACTCAAACTAGGAAATGGGATAAGTTACTGCTTAAGCAACTGTCTGTAATGTGTGGAAGAGAAATTGTATTGTTGTGGGGAACTTCAATTTGGGAGACACATGCTGGAGCTCTCAGGCAGCCGGTAATAAAACATCATTTAAATTTCCAGAAATTAGAGATGATTTTCTTACACAAAAGATATTGCACCCATGAGGTGATTCTATTTGGGACCTCATTACAATGAAAAAAGATGAATTTATCACTGGACTGAAACTTCGTGGTTGCTGAAGACTGGTGATTATGATCTGATTACATTCAAAAGAGGCAAACAGAGGCAAATTCTAGCTAATTTGAGAGAGAGAGAGATTTGGTGCTTTAAAATGGCTAATTTACCAAAGATGAGGAAAATTATAAGTGAAATTGACTGAGAGGAAAAATGCAGAAAGAAAAATTTTTTTTAAAGAAGAGTTTAATAGATGGCTAAAAAGCCAATGTTTCAGGTCAATTCAACAAGCCAAAATAAAATGTTTTGATTCAGGAACATCAGAATGTTTTGTTCTGATTGAAATGCAATGTTTCACTATTTCGAATCAAAATTTTTCTTAACTTTTTCTCCCTTTGATGTTCCAGTTTAGGAAAAACACATGTAGAAATGTTGGCATTTCCCACACAATGGGAATTCTGATTTTTGCACAGCTCCAGTTAGCTGATACGGATCAATTCTGAATAAACATCAGATTGAATATTATCTATCTGAATCCTGTATTTTAAGAGTTAAAGATTTAATCTAGTATTTTACTAGAGGGAATAGCAGTTGTTCTTCATGTTCTCTCTACAGAGGGAAAATACAGTACATCCATAAAATTCAAATTCTCTATTCCTGATATTGTTTCCAAGTGATACAGTTGGACATTGTTTACCATTGCCCTTGGAGTTTGGCGGGAACCTCCTTCTCCCCCCTGGATCTTAATTCTCCAGAATTTAGAGGAAGTTTAGATCTGCAACTGAAATTTACTTAAGATTCCAACCCTTGCTTTTTATTGGACTGGATGCAAACACCAGCAGGAGCTGAATTCTGATCGCAACTTTGACTTCAGCCCAGCTGTAATGCTGATTCAAGGAAACATTAGGTTAGGACATGCCACGGTTCAGCATGGGAATGTAATTTAGAGAGAAGGAATGTTTGTTTTCCTGACATATGTCAAGGTCAAGAATACCAATGCCAAAAGCATGTTTTTAGCTTTTCTTCCCATGATCCAAAAGGTAGGTGTTCAGCTTACAGTTTAACACTTTTTACTTTATGATGTAAAATGGTCTTTAAGTGTTCATTTATTTAAGATGACAGAGGAAGGAAGGAAAATAAACTAGGAACACCCAGAGTGGTATTATTAACTGCAATAATAACCAGGAGAAGAGAGAGAAACAAGGGCTTCTGATTTAAAAATAAGGGTGCCAGTAGGAATGACTCCATTGACTTCAACATAAATGAGCCAATTTACACTTTATCTTTTGCCTTTTTAAAAAAAAATATATTTTTGAATACTTTGATTTTTCCACATGTGGCTCCAAATCCCACAATTTCCCACTGAACTTTCTGAAATGTCTTAGTGGATTTGAACTCTACATACCTAATAAAGTAATATGGGAGTGAGATCAGGCCCAAAGATATTAGCAGATAATATGCCACTTTTCTTTACAGTGCTTTACACAGGTGGGTAAGTATCATTACCCCAGTTTCAGAGATGGGAAAACAGGCAACAAAAAGAAAAGTGACTTGGACAAAGTCATGTATGCTGGCTTATGTTCTAGACCACACCTCTTCCCTTTGCCTCCCACTGACAACACCATTGTTTTTAAGTGTATGACTTCTCATTTAACAATGTCTTTTAATATCAGTGACAAAACTATGCATTGTTACAGGTCTATTAGCTTCAGTGGAGTCACCACCACCTATATCTGAGCTGCATTTAACTACGGTGTTGAAGGGACACCATCAATCTGAAATCCATCTTTTTTAAAAAACTGTTTAAAAGCAGGTATCTCCCCGTACAAATTTCTGTGTTTTCACACTCATAATCATAGCCATCATTATAAGCTCAATGCTGGCAATTTTAGGTCATCCTGAAAGGTGCACTGGGAAACTACATCCCCCATGAAAAGTTGTGCCCTGAGAAATTAGGGCTTGCTCCTGCTCCCACATCAATGCAGCTAGAATAGGTTCCTTAACAACTGCTAACCTGAAACCAATTTCCCACCTAGTGTTTATTCTACACGTGTGGCTCATAGCTGTATATTTTTCCTTCCATTTTCAGAATTAAAAAGTCCACAGCAATTGACCAAAACATTATAGAATTTGTGTACCTGTGAGGTTTTTTTAATCATGACAGTAGAATAAGAAGAGTTTATCATACTGGATTAGGTCATTAGCCCATCTAATTCAATATCCTACTGTCTAGCAATAGCTGATGCATATTGCTTCAGAGGGAGACCACACAGGTGTCTTCACAAGACACTAAACAGTTGTGCAAAGCTGTGTATGCGGCTGGATGGAAGGAATTTTTGTTTGAAGTTTCTGGAGATCATTTTATGCCCAGCAGCATAAGATTTGATCACCTACATCTAGGATGGTATGGATAATCAAAAATTTTATTATTGGTCAAAGTTAAAATTCAACAGTGTTGGATATAGTTTATACAGTAGTAGTTTTCTTATTTCACATAAGCCAACAAAACTCTTAGTAGCAATTTTCTGGTAACATCCATTTGAGATGGATTCTTACCTATGAAAGATTTCTTACCCAATTATCAGTCTCTTGTTGATGAGTGTGGTTTTTTATTTCTTTTTAAAATCGATGCAGAAACTCCTTACATACCTCACTTTCTACATGTTTCTCTCTTGGTTTCTCAACTGTCAAACTTGAAAAGTTAACCTTACAAAAAAATCTCTATGGTCAATACCTAACCCATTTGTAAAACAGTATTACAGACATAAGCAATGCTAAGCAATAACCTATTATTTTCTATTTCTGTTGTTACTGATTTAAGAGCCCAATTCAATAGATTACTTACATATAATTATATGGTATGGATTTGGTAGAAATTGACATTGACATATTATCCTGGTACAGGACTTTTCATTAACTGTGATGAGTGCTGCTACTGCCATTTTTTTAAAATGAGGAACTAAAAGGCAACACTAAAAAAAAAAAATCACCCAAAAAAAAAAAATGCCACAGGACCAAAATTAGCTTGTAATACTACACTTTTGATCATGTGTATATGACTTGCTGAATAATGTTAGCCCCATAAAAATAACAGTACCGTCCATATTCTTGGAACTTTGTTGTTCATTTAGACCACATCCTCTGCACATCAAAGATCTTGCTGAATCTTCTCACGTAACATTAGGGGCAGTGGTATTTTCAATCAATTCTTTCAGTTTCTAAGATTACACATTTTCCAGCTTGTTTGATTGCTTCAGACAAAGCTGCATCACTTTCTGTTTATAGCAAATGATGTGTCGGAAATGCCTAGTAATGCTATGACAGAAGTGAAGTGGTTATGTAATTAGATTATATGAATGCTCTAAACATTTCTATGTATTAATCTGTTACCACTGACATGCAGTAATGATCTGTACATTGCAGGTGATTAGCTCACTAAAGGGAAGTTATTTGAGCTCCCTATATGAATACATGATCTAGTTTGTATTGGGTTTAGTTTATTATACACCTATAATTTGCTTGAATTCAGTGGAAACTGTACAGGAAGGCAATACAATAGCTTCCCAAATAAGGATACCTAGGTACTTATAGAAAATCAACAGAGACTAGCTGTTGGCTTCAGAGATCCTGTATCTTATCTCCAAAATGCAGTAAACCTTGTAATATCAGGCTGCAACTAGAGATCAAAATACCACCAGACAGCAAATGAAAATGTGAAGCCCATGTTGCCATATCTTCTCTGCTGTTGTGGATTCACTTACAAACAGCTGTCTAGGCAGACAGGCTCAGTGAAGGAGGCTAAAGGAACTGGGCCTTGAAGATGCAGGAAATGGTAAGTCTTAGAGAAGAGCTAGATGTGTGTGTAGTATGCTTTGTTATTTTTTAGCTATGTTTTCTCTTAAACAACACTTGGCTTTAAGCAGAAGTCACTCAAGCCAATCTGCCTTCCTGGGCAAAACTTCAGCGTGTAACTCCTCTTAGAAGTTAGTGACACTGCTCTCCATGCAGCTGCTCAGCTTAACCACAGCAGGAACCAGGCACCTGAACCCTGCCTGACTCCTTGCTCACTCCCCTCCCACCCTGTCAGTCCATCCCAGCTTTGAACCCCTACTCCAGATCACATATACCCTGGGTATCTCACTGTTGTACCCATAGCACGGGATGGCCACAACCCAACATGGGGGCAGCAGCAGAGGTCGGGGCCTCTGTATTCCTGCTTGGGTAGCAGGGGCTGAGTATGACTTGGAAGATGCAGGCTGGCCACCAACATGGAGCACACCAATTGTTCTTTTACGGCTGAGCCCACCAGCATTCATAATGCCACTAAAAACAGCCATGAGTTATGGCAACAGAATGAATGACTGAGGGTCTAAAGCAGCTGCAGAGAGGGCGGGAGTGCTTCCCCAGAGCCACCCTTGGGTTGCTTCCTGCTTTTAGGAGCCCCAACTGGCTCTCCTGGGCTGGCCAATCTCTCATTGCCATCTATGAAGGGAACCAGGAAAGATCCCAAAATCTGTCACTTTAGGCAGCTGGCTGGGTTGCCTATGCCTAGAGTGGCCACTGGTCTTATAGAAGTGGTTTGGTTAGAAAATGCCACTGTTATGTCCTGGAGAGAGCAAAACTGGAGAGTTTGGGCCTGAGTCAGACCTTCTAAAGTGATCGTGGCTGATACACAGGGAACTGTCACCCAGCACCTGGTCTGAGAGTGAAGAAAGGCTTGCTTTCACCCCAAAAAAGAAGTGATGGCTCGAGGCCTGAGATCTAAAGCCTAAAGGGGGTACAATTGGCGAGATGAGGAGGTGTTAGAGCTGCAGTTTGCCTGGCAATTGCATGAATCGCTGTGTTACTTAAATCATTCTTCCTTACATAATAGTTTATTTGAATGTTTGGCACTGCTGCTGTGTTTAAATTGAACCAATTTTTCTTTGATTGTTCAACAGAAAAATGATGCTTTGTGCGGTCTCCTGTTCAGTCCGTATTTGCTGGCTTCAGTCTGTTTACCTAAGGCTTTTTCCATTCTCCATTCATGTTCCTTTCTGTGTGCACATTAGTTAATGCTTAATAAAAGTAATATACCGCACCTTTTGTGTGTTCCTTTCTTAAATATTTGTTTTCTTTGCTGTTGCTAGTCAAGGTCTATTTTTTTCCCTAGGTAATAGAATTATTTATATTACTAGCATTGCCAACTGGCCATAAATTCAGTCAGTCGGTAAAAAAATGTACCATTTTAAAACTGTCCACAAAACCATAAATAAATGAAAATAGCCATGAAATTGGGTAGAAATAAAATATATTGTATTTTCACATTGATTATTGTCGTTCAGAATCACTTCTTGTATCATAAAATTGCACTGACTATGACTACGACAATTTCCTGTTTTCTATTATTGCACACATGCAAAGAATGCAATTGATCAATTAACTGCAACTAAAACAATTGCATAATTCTGAATTCCTGAATTAGCCAAACTACTGTTAGTTTAAGGCTTTAATCAAATACTGTTAAGATAAACTTGCGATGACAGACCAGTCTAGTAGTTTACAGTAGGAAACTGATAACTGGGAGCCAGAGCTCCTAGGTCCCGTTTCTGACTGTCATTGATTGACAGCATGACTTTGGCCAAGTCATTTAATCTCTCTGGCTATATCTAAACTTGAAAATTTAGGTTGACTTTATGAAGTCAACTTAATAAGGTCGACTTTAAGTCGACTTAAAGTGGACCTTATTAAGTCAACTTAACAAAAGTCGACTTAACTTTTCAAGTGTAGATGTGGCCCCTTTTCAACCTTATTAAGTCAACTTTACGTTTTAAGTCGACTTAAAAGGTCCTAATTGGGCTTTCTGTGCAAAAGCCACAATAAATATAGGAGAAATGTTTGAAGTTTTTCTAGTTCAATGCTTGTGCAGAATGTCCCCTTTCATTATGTGTCAGAGTCCATTTTTAAGTTTCAGAATACCTGGGCTAGTATGATTTACAAGAATTTCCAATTATAGTAGCTGCAGTATTTCTCTTTGATACTGTTTTGGTGTGTGTGAAATGGGAATTTTTATAATATATTCCCTCTCTTTTATTCCCTTTAACTTTGTACCTTATTCTTGGACTCCCTAATTTAGCACACTGAGTAGCTAATACATACCAATATAAAGGATATAATTTCTAGATTATCCAAGTTTTGGTTGCAAGACAAATTAAAGATTTTAATAACTAGCTTTAAAATGTGGCTTATTTCATGTCACCACCTCCAAGTTCTCATGTATGGTATATTTCTGTATTCCATGAATCTGGAAAAGATTATTATACAAGTGGGAGGATGGTGGGGGAATAACAGGAGCATCTGACTCATGTAATTAGAAATGCAGCCACCAACTCAGCCAGAATGAGGTAAGAATGCTGAAGGCAGAAAAAACTGTGGTCAACAAGAAAAATGTTACATACATATTAGTTTGTGTGTCCTAGATGCATTTCACTTCACATGTACATATGATCAGTGTATTAAGCAACCAGAAAAAAAAAATAGTATACTTCATTAAATTGATCTAAAAATTTGTAATTTTGTTCCAGGCCAGTCATTTTGTAACCAGAAATGTTACTTTAAATGAAAATTTTACAAAACAGACTATTTTGTGGTTCATTCCAATATTTGTATCTTTTTGTGATCAATACTTTTATTTTCATAAAGAAAAAAAATACAAAAAGTCTTGTATACATTACCAACTCCAGCACATTTCACAAAATATCCAATAAAATTATGCAGTTACACAACTTAACAACTTGTCAAAGCTGCAAGTAAATAATTGTTTTTAGTATAAAAAGAGATCACTGGAACAAAGGAAAACTTCACATTTAAAAATTTAGAATTATTCAGTTTCACTCAAAACTGATTTTATCATGGGGAAGGGGAGATTTATTCCCTTACCCATTTTTCACCTTTTTGTTTTGTGAAATCAGACCACTTCTATCAATTAATGTTAAATTCATAATCTTATTATTAGGTTGTTGAATTTTATTTGTTAATATTTCATATAGTCTTAATAGGTATGTGTTTATACTGTGATCTCCCTTAACAAATTTACCAACTGTCACCACACAGTCAGATGTCACAGTTTCTTCTCTACTTGGAAAATGAAATAATTGAGGAAATGTAATTTGGAGGAATAGATGAGCAAATACCAACTTTCTAAGAACACAGCCACTACGAATATATGTGTGTGTACAAAAATGAATACATAATGGAGTGGCGTGATACAAAGTGTAGATTTGTTCCAAAGGGGTAGCCATGTCAGTCTAGTTCAGCAAAATGAACAAGGAGTCTTGTGACACTAACAAATTTATTTATTGCATGAGCTTTCATGGGAGAAAATCCCACTTCAAAGTGATCTGGCAGTGGTGTTATTCTACATTTGATAAGGAAAGGGAGGTTTCTCCCTGTGGCAGGTTTTTTTTGTTTAACAGTGTCTGAGGCAGCTCAGGAATTTGGGATTTTAACATAATAACAACAATTACCACTATTTAGTTCTTATACATGGCTTTTGGTTCACAGATCTCGATTGCTGTACAAAAGGAAGGTAAGAATCACCCCAGTGAAGGCAAATTAAGAAGAAGAGAGTGGTTAAAATCATGCATTGTTTTTACGAATATCATCTCTGTATAGGGCAGTGGTTCTCAACCTTTTGCAGGTCACAACACACTTGGTGGCATAGTGGGAGCCTACAGGACACACCAGCCCACCCCCTCCAGGCCAAATCCAGACATCTCCCCATCTCTCTGCGACACACCACTGTGTTGTGATACAGTAATGTATCCTGATACAGTGATTGAGCACCACTGGTATAAGGAATGTATATTATGCATTTAAGTGGCTGTCTTACTAACATCCGTATCATCATACCATATACCTGTAAGAATAGTGAGATATGGCAAAAATTACCTAAGAGTGAAGTCAATTCTCCATCTTATTTTAAATGCTGTTGGATGGCTGCTATAATTTTGAATATAATATCAATTCTCTGCCCTGCTTTCAGTGATGAGCTGTTGTTATTAAAGGGTAGGAAGAAAACAGTTTTCAAATACATTAGAAACAAGAGGAAGACCAAGGACAGTGTAGGGCCATTTCTCAAAAAAGAGGGAAAAACAATAACAGAAAATGTGGAAATGGCAGAGGAACTAAATGATTTCTTTGTTTCGGTCTTCACTAAGAAGGTTGGTGGTGACTGGATGTCTGACGTAGTGAAGGGCAATAAAGATGGGATAGGATAGGATCAGAAGCTAAAATAGGGAAAGAACAAGTTAAAAATTACTTAGACAAGTTAGATGTCTTCAAGTCACCAGGGCTTGATGATATGCACCCTAGAATACTCAAGGGGCTGACTCAGAAGATATCTGAGCCATTACCTTTGAAAAATCATGGAAGGCTGGAGAGATCCCAGAGGAATGAAAAAGAGCAAATAAGGTGCCCATCTATAAAAAGGGAAATAAGGACAACCCAGGGAATTATAGACCAGTCAGCTTAACTTCTGTACCAGGAAAAATAACGGAGCAAATAAATAAGGAATCAATTAGCAAACATCTAGAAGAGAATAAGGTGTTAAGTGATTGTCAGCATGGATTTATAAAAAACAAATCATGTCAAACCAACCCAATAGCTTTCTATGACAGGGTAACAAACCTTGTGGATAGAGGGAAGCGGTAGATGTGGTATATCTAGACTTTAGTAAGGCTTCTGATACAGTCTTCCATCACCTTCTCATTAACAAACTAGGGAAGTACAATCTTGGTGGAGCTACTATAAGATGGATGCATCACTGATTAGATAACCGCTCCCAGTAAGTAGTTATCAACAGTTCACGGTCATGCTGGAAGGCATAACAAGCAGAGTACCACAGGGATCAGTTCTGGATGAGGTTCTGTTCAATATTTTCATCAGTGATTTAGATAATGGCATAAAGAGTACACTTATAGAGTTTGCATATGACATCAAGCTGGGAGGGGTTGCAAGTGCTTTGGAGGATAGGATCACAATTCAAAATGATTTGGACAAACTGGTGAAATGGTCTGAGGTAAATAGGATGAAATTCAATAAAGACAAATGCAAAGTACTCCAAACTGCACACATATAAAATAGGCAATGACTGCCTAGGAAGGCGTATTGCGGAAAGGGATATGGGTGTCATAGTGGATCACAAGCGAAATATGAGTCAACAGTGTAACACTGTTGCAAAAAAAGTAAACACCATTCTGGGATGTATGAACGGGAGTATTGTGAGTTAGACACAAGAAGTAATTCTTTCACTCTGCTCCGTGCTGATTAGGCCTCAACTGGAGTATTGTGTCCAGTTCTGGGCGTCTCCTTTCAGGAAAGATGTGGAGAATTTGGAGGAAGTCCAGAGAAGAGCCAGTAAGGCACTCTTGCTATTAAAAAAAAGAAAAAAGTACCAGAGTCTGCATTGCTTGGGTCACACACATAGACAGACAGGCAGGAAGAGAGGCTACAAGTGTTACTCATTACACTGACTGCTTTACTTACTCACTACTTTGCCATGTGTGGGTAATGTGGTCATTATAAACTATGGATCTAAAACTTGTCTTTGTCTCAGTTTCTGCACACCATAGCACATAACAAGACAAAATATACAACATGTATGCTTGCAGCTGCACATAGATAATAGTGATGGGAACGACAAGTTATCCTTCAACATCTGGGGGTACACTTTTTTATTGCCAAGGGGCATATTTCTACAATGCCTCCCTATTACCAGATGTTGTTTTAACAACCCCATTTATCATGGTGAGAATGAATTGTAGTCAAGGATAAGAACCTAATTTTGGTAATTAATACATACAGTGCTTTTTTTTTTTTTTTTTTTTTTTTTAAAAAGGTGCTGGTACTCATATTTTGTTAGTAAATTTGAAAACTGCTTCTCCCATCTCTCTTCTTCCTGAGCTACTCCTCTTCTTCCAGGGGCATGCTCCTTTCCCCTGCTGACCCCAGCCCCCAGCTGGGCAGCAGGGCTGGCAAAAAGGGTGCCGGAACGCCGTAACCCTGCGTACTGTCACAAAAAAACCACTAAGTATATATGATAATGAGATGAGAAGTAATTAGTTGAAAGCTGTTTATGGAAGGGTATAAAAAGTTAGCTCCCAGTGACTGCTCTTACTTACTCATCTTTCCTTTTCTTTTCCTCCTCTTTATTACAACACCAGGAAATGTAGTCTCTCTACAACTCATCCACGCCCCTCTTGTCTCTGACGGCTACCATATTTTAATTACCCTCTTTCAGGAACAAGCAAAAAATCATACCACTGGTGCAAGTGGAATCAGGATCAATTCAACTTATCTATAAAAGAGTGATAACAAAACCCCATATTTTGGGGCCACAGCCTGTGCTCATTCAGCTCATGGGACTCCTGTTAACTCAGTACATGACAGAATAAATAACTAGAAAGCATTCAGAATGCAACTGCTTGACAACTAATTCAATATTTTAGATAAGAATAATCCCCCTTTGTAAACTTAAGTGTGTGTGTGTATGGATTTCTGGACTGATGGAAACACATATTGTAAAGTTTAAACATTAACAAATTAAAATGAATAAGGGTGAGACATTGCTATAAAGCCACAAAGTTCAACGTCTTGGCTGGCGCTATCTCCTTAGATAACGCTGTTGTGCTGCTTGTAAAAACAACCTCCCCTGCCACCCCCTACCAAAAAACCCAAACCCAACTCACACAAATTGAAGGAAATGCATGGACTTCAGCTACCATATGATAGTTTATCAGCCTGTGTTTACAATGTTAACATTGTTTAAACAGGAATTGCACGAGAGTTGAAGTTGGCTCAGTAGTATAATATAGTCATCCTCATTTTGTCCTTACTGATTTAATGCAATCCATGGCCTCCAGTGGAATTTCTGGGGTGTAAGCAAAAGCCAGATTTGATCTAGTAAGTGCAATGACCATCCTGCTTTGTGGGGTGAGTGAGAGTGAGAACATCTGGTATCTAGAATACATCTAATCCTAGTAGAGAGGGGCACCTAGAAAAACACTGCCATGTGCCTTCAGAGATACTGGAGATTTAGTGGAGTGTAAGGAAATCTGTGGAAAAGACCAACACTAGCTTCAGCTCCAGATATCTGAAAAAAATGAAATGAAGGCATGGAATATTAAGTGGGGCTGAGAAAGCAGAAACAGGTGCTAAAATGGTAATATGCTTGAATATGGGGAGGCACAGCACTGGCAGAAATGATTGTCTACAACAAGTAACCTTGAAGATGGGGCCTAAAACCTAAATCTCCAGGAAAGCATGCAAAGAAGCACAGTAAAATAAACCGGGAGACAAGCTTTTCTAATTCTGACAGTGTGACTTTGTTATTTTGTCACAAAGGCCTTGTCTACATTAGAAAAATAAGTCAACCTAATGTAGGCTGACAACTTACAAGCCACCACAGTAATCACTACAACGGCTGATGTCAACACCACCATCCTTGTGTTGGTGGAGTGTGTCCTCACCATGAGCACTTTGACCAACCTAAGAAAGGCGGTGTAGAAAGGAAGTTGAGAGCCATGTCTCTCAGCTCCTTGTCAGAAGCCCCGCAAGCTCCCAGGGGGCTGCTCTGTCCCCACTCCCCACTGGGAGCCAGCCCCAGACTTCTCCCCTTCCTTCTCCACTGGGATCCAGGAGAAACTGCTGCCCTCCGCATTCCCAAGGGGAAGCCGTCCATGGTTTCTCACCTCTAAGGAATGGGGTACAGTTGCCCTGGCTTCTTGCCTCCCCCTCCCACCAGCTCCCTGCCTAGAGTCGAGCAGCTTTCTCAATTTCACAGCTAAGCCATGCCATTGACAAGGTTGCTCTAGCTTGGAGAGTGGGTGGGGAAGCTCCTAGGGTTTTTTGCCCCATTGCCAGCAAGGAGTGAAGACCAGCTGCTCCACTATCATAGGGGCTTTGAATGACAGCTCCACAGCCCATGGGAGGGATGAATTGATATTAATTAAGCCAACATAAGCCCTACACCTCTCACTGAAGTGATTTTATTATGTTCACATAGCAGGGAGGTTGCAACAGTGGAAAGCGCCTTTGAGGCTTTGTCCAAAATTTGTCGATTTTCAGCCACCGCTATAATTACAATGGTGGCTGATGCCTACACTGCTCTCCTTGGGTTGGTAGAGTACATCCTCTCCAGTAGCATTTACATGCATGTAAGGGGCAGTGTGGGGTTCCTGAGTTCCCTGTGGGCTACTCCTCCCACACTCCCCAGTTCCGGTCTGGATCCAGATGCCAGCTGCCCACATCCTGGCTCGGAGCCAGGAGATGGGCTTGCAACAGCCTATGGCTTGCCCAGTTCCAGCTCACAGCCAGGGAGCTAATAACCAGCCACCCCAGGCTTCTCGCCCAGGTCCCCTGCCATCCTTTGCTTTCTTGTCAATCAAAGCGGTGAAATTGACAAGAAGGACAGTCCCACCACCGTTGTAAAGGGATGCAGTGTCTACACGACACTGTGTTGCCCTAAGTCTGCTGACAAAAGCCCTACACCCTCGTCAAGATGGTTTTATCTGGTCAAAAAATAGGGCAGTTTTGTCAGTGTGGGCTGATTGCAGTTGTATCCCAGCACTGTTTTGTTGACAAAAGCTAACCTTTGTTTCTCTGGTGGGCTGTTTTCCTGGATCCCTGGGCTCAGAGAGGTTGGGGGGAAGGGGTTTGGATCTCTCAAACTGGAGGAGCAACATTTTCCCCCAAGATGTGCCCAGCTGGCATGTGTAATACACACAGACTGAGGTGCCCGGTAGAAGCATAACCGAGAAACAAGATTACTGGGTTGTCATACAGGTTTCTTTATCTTTCTACTATTGAGGGAATCATTTTTATTGTCTATATTTTTAGACATATTTGCTGACAGTTACTTTTAAATAAATTACCAAAATAATTGAAATTGGTATGATTATATTATGTTATTTTAACAAAATATGCAAAATTTTGCACAAATTAAGAATACTGCAGACAATATTTTACAATTTTTTACATAGAATTCCACCCCCCCCCCAAAAGTAATATAGGCACAATATCCCATAAAGAAGTAGTACTAGCTTTATCTAATGTCCTGACTGACATGTATACATAACAGTATGAGTAAAATTCTTTGATTAAATGAGGGCTTTGTGTATGCCAAGCCAAAAATGCAGTCATCCTTTCGTTATAAGCATGATCAGACTATAATATTTTAATATCTGTTTCCCAGTTTTTAATACTAAACGAGCCTTTCTATAAATACAAAACACTATGGTCAGAGGAAATCTCACAGACCTAGCACCTCTGACTTAAAATGTCTGTGATTATCCAAATTGGATTATTTAACAGCTCTAGGATAAAAAGCATATCTTGACTTGTTGACAAATGCTACATGTGTGATACAGAACAGAAGTTTCATTTGAGTAAGATTATGGTTAAAACACTGAAAGGAACATGACTGGATATCATTAATTCAAGAAAAAAAATCAGCAGCTGTTCTGAAGCTTAAGAGTTGTTTAATCTCTATCTGAACACAAATTACTGAGATAACCAGTTAGTGAAGTCTGTGACTAATTCCATGACTGAGCAACAACAACAGTGAATAGAATTCAGAAAAAAAGAACAGAAATGAATGAAAAGTAAATTGTTTATCCCCAACTTCAGAATTAAAATTAAGTATATCTAGCTTTTTCCTGTCACCTCTTGTATTTAATTCAAAACAATCCACCAATCTTTCCCTCCGAAGTAAGCTTTATGATCGATATACTCCTAGGCAGAAATAGTTGTGGAGTATACGTGAGGGCCCAATCCTGAAACTATGCTTACATTTTCAGACTTATGAACTAAGAAAAAGAAATAAGTTATTTACAAGGCTAAAGTGAACATAACACACTTAAGATTGGAACTCATTTGTGTATTATACTACTGGGTTCCAAAAGATAATAGAAGCTGCTGTAATATGCAAGCGCTATAAAAGCTGTATGGTTAACCCAGGGCAAGCACTGGAGATCCCTTGCTTATGCTTAGAAATGTTGCCCTCACCAGGGGCTTATCTTCATGTACTGCACTGCAGCTATGCTGCTGTGGCCCTTTAATGAAGACACTCCTAAGCCAATGGGAGAGCTGCTCCCATTGGTGTAGTTAATCCACTTCCCTAGGAGGTAATAACTAAATCCATGGAAGAAGCTCTCCCACTGACATAGCATTGTCTGCACAGAAGGTTAGACTGACATATGTCTGTAGTGTAGTCCCGGCCCAAGTGCAAACAGTGTAGAGATCCAGTTTCTTCTTGTCAAGGATTTTTATTCCTTTCTTCCCAGCATTCAAGCTGATGCACAGGTCTCCATTTCATGATAGGGAAGTAATTCAATTAACAAAGTCTTTGTTCTTTGATGTTTCCTAATGGATTGTTTGGTTCCAGGGCATTCTTGTGTTCAGGACTTACCGTATATACTCGAGTATAAGCCGACTTTTTCAGCACCCAAAATGTGCTGAAAAAAGTCGTCCTCGGCTTATACTCGGGTCTATGCGCCTATACGTCTATATGCCTTCCAATTCAGCTGTAGCTAGTATGACGCTTGGAGATGATGTAACGGGAAAAGTGCCAACCCCCGGGGCTGCGGCTTTGCCACGGCAGACCCGGCCTGTGCCCGGGCTCTGGGCTGGCCCTCCCCGCCCTCAGGGTGGGACAGGCAGGCTCAGGCTGGGGTCAGGAGCGCGGGTGTGCCTGCCCCAATCCGCCCGTCTTTGCTGCTGCCTAATGCTCTAGAGGGAAAAAGGGACCCCCCCCTCCAGCACTGAGATAGGGTTGCTTCGAGGTGGAACATAGCTCAACCCAGCAGCCAGAGCAAAAGGTATTGACAAATGCACCCCTCACTGGCCCCACACCCCACTATAACATCAACCCCTGCCCCCGCCCACTCACACCCCATCCTATGGATCCCCATCCCGCCTAACCCCAGCACCCAGCGCATACCTCACCCTCCACAATCTACACACCACACCGTAACACCCACACCCTGCACTGCCCCCTCACATTCCCCCATCCTGTCACCCCCCGGCTCACAACCACATCCTGCCCCCACAGCCCTCCATTTGTGCCCCATCCCCACCCCTTAAACTCAGCCCCCACTACCTGCAGTGCCTCCCTTCCCCCAGCCGGGGGGGGCTCAGCACCCCAAGCTGTGCTGAATGGGGGCCATTGCTGCACCCCATGGACATGCTGCTTACAGGGGGGAAGAGTCACCAGGTCTCCTGTGCCACTCACATCCAATACTTGCTCCCGGCTGTCAGCCTGCAGCTTCCCCCCCTTTTCTTTCCTTCTTTCTCTTTCTTTGCTTCCTTTCTCTTCCTTCTCTTCCCCTTTCTTCTTTTCTTCTTTTTCTTCCTTCCTTCTCTTCCTTTCTCTTCCTTCCTTCTCTTCCTTTCTCTTCCTTCCTCCTTCTTTCTCTCTTTTTTCTTTCTCCCTTCCTTTTTCTTTCCTTCTTTCTCTCCTTTGCTTTCCTTTTGCTTTCCTTCTTTTTTCTTTCTTCCTCTCTCTTCCTTTCTTTGTCTTCCTTTTTCTTTCCTTCTTTTTTCTTTCTTTCTCTTCTTTCCTTCCTCTTTCTTCTTTCTCTTCCTTCTTTCCTCTTCTTTCCTTCTCTTTCTTTTTCTCTTCCTTCCTTTTGTCTTCCTTTTTCTTTCCTTTTTTTCTTTCTCTTCTTTCCTTCTTCTTTCTTCTTTTCCTTCTTCTTGATTATTGAAACTTACCAGTAGCTGCTGCATTTCCCACCCTAGGCTTATACTTGAGTCAATAAGTTTTTTCAGTTTTCGTAGGTGAAATTAGGTACCTCGGCTTATATTCGGATCGGCTTATGCTCGAGTATATGCGGTAACTCCTTCTGTAGGAACCCAACCTTTACATTAATTAATGCTTCTTTCTGTTTGAGTTAGA
Source organism: Pelusios castaneus (assembly GCA_007922175.1). Lineage (NCBI taxonomy): Eukaryota > Metazoa > Chordata > Testudines > Pelomedusidae > Pelusios > Pelusios castaneus. The sequence continues at coordinate 3,789,917 of ML685795.1, read as the reverse complement.
CAGTTAGAGGTTTCTAGTGCAAAGACAAACCTTATTACATGGGGTACAGATGTTAAGTGAGATTGATACATGCAACATCCTACAAGCATTTCATAAAGTCTAAGCTCCTAACACCTTTTTATAAATCTAATGGCTATTTTAATAATACTACACACAGGTGAGCCAGGCTGATTTCCAGCTATGCATTTGTCAGTGTTCAGTTGGGATTTAGGGGCTTTGGCATAAGCAAGTAGCTGGTCTGCCAGTATACAAATGTCATCCTCAAAACTTGTCCTAAATATATGCATTGCTATCTTCTTACTATGTCTGATGCTTTAGATTGGTTTGCTCTCCTTAGAACTTCTGATGTCTTTCCAAGGATTGCCAAAGATCTTTTACAGGCATTTACTTTGGAACGAGTTAATTTTCTTACCAATTTGTTAAATTCCAAAGGGGTAGCCGTGTTAGTCTATTGTAGAAAGACAACAGAGTCCTGTGGCACTTTTAAAGACTAACAGATTTATTTATCGCATGAGCTTTCGTGGGAGAAAATCCCACTTCGTCAGACACTTTGAAGATGGGAAAGTTACAGAATGGGAGGAAATAAAATGCAGGGGAGTGTATGACATAGGATCAGGTCAGGCTGTAACAGCAAATCAAAATAGGTGTTAGGATTCAAACACTGGGGAACAGCACATAGAGGAGGGTGAGGTCAAATCACTTGTTGTAATGAGAGAAAAATCCATAGTCCCTGTTTAACCCCAAGACAACTGAGTCAAATTTGCATATAAGTTCGAGTTCTGCAGTTTCTCTTTGAAGCTGTGATTTGTTATTCATCTGTTTCAACACAGCTATTAACAAGTCGTCAAGGGAGTGAGCAGGGAGATTGAAGTGTTCCCCCACTGGTTTGTCGTGTTGCAATTTCTGATGTCACATTTGTGTACATTTATTCTTTGGTGTAGAGACTGTCCTGTTTGTCTGACGAAGTGGGATTTTCTCCCACGAAAGCTCATGCGATAAATAAATCTGTTAGTCTTTAAAAGTGCCACAGGACTCTGTTGTCTTACCAGTTCGTTGTTCATTTCCATGATTCCATTCCACAACGGAGGTGAGACTTGAGGCCAGTATTAAACATTCTGATTTTTGTGTCCATAGCAATCATGCTACTTTTCCAAATCTTTTTGAGTTTATGCAAGTTTTTTGCTGCTCTGGGTACTTGTTGCTTGACATTTAATATGGTGTCACTATCCCTGCCAGGATATGGTGTAACTCAGGCAGACCGGGTACATGCTCATGGCCAAGGTCCCCATGCCTCAATTGAATACTGACAAATACACAGCTGGAATCAGTCTGGCTCACTCGTGTGTTAGTATTGTTAAATCAGGAATTAAAATGGTAAGAATATGTTTGGAATTAATTGAACAGTTATGAACTGCTGCATGCATTAATCTCATTTATAAACTCTGTACCTAATAATCTCAGGTAGTATTTGGGCTATCAGCATGGTCTTTGGTATGAGATTCTAAGTGTAAATGATCTGAGGTAAGTGACTGGTTCTTTTAAAGACTAACATATTTATTTATCGCATGAGCTTTCATAGGAGAAAATCTCACTTCGTCAGACGCTTTGATAAATAAAAGTGTTAGTCTTTAAAAGTGCTATAGGACTCCTTGTTTGTTTTGCTGAACTAGACTAACATGGTTACCTCTTTGGAACTGAGCATTGCAGTGGCTCTTGGTGTAGGGATCATCTGTTACAAAGATATGCTCACTTGGGTGGGAAATTAGATTAGATTGCCCAAGGGGACACACTATGATTCCATGTTAAGCCAGTACAGTGTCTGAGGAATGTACACATGGAACTTAAGTGCAGAACTCACAACCAATCTGGGATTGGTGCCCTGGTTCTTAACAGTCTGCCCAGAGGTTGGTACTCATGCTCTTGAGTCACCCCCGGCAGCTTTATATATGGTGAAAGTAGTATCGTGGGCTCTGACAGTAAGTTTGGCTTCACTGGACACATAGCATGCTGTACATTCAAGCATTTCATAAGTGCTTCTGCCATAGATTTATCTTAGACCCACATGGATCCCTATATTAAAACTAAATGAAATTTCAACATCTAATTTAACTTTAGTTTTTCCTAATGTGTTTCATGAAATTGACCAATCCACTTCAATTTCAGACACCAAATTTCTCAGAACAAAAGTTGGTCCAATAAAAGATATTACTGCACCTGCCTTCTCTCTCTAGTCCATTTCAATGTTTTTACAGGGTTATTTTTGCTTGCAGGCACTAGCATGATGCTGCAGGAGCCGACAGAGTTGCCTACTGCCTGGATCCTAGAGGAGCAGCCTGATGCCTTCAGTCTGGAGGAGCTGCTTGCTGCCTGTGAGACTGACAACCTGCCGAGGCTGCCACTTGTGGTTTAACCCAGTAAAACTGATGGCGACCCTGCAGCCCAGGTGCTGTGAGGAAGGGGAATAGGAAGGTTGCCTGGTTATATTCTGGCTTGCAGCCAGGTCACCAAGTTTCAGCTGGAGTCCCACTGACTTAGTGGCAGAATGCTCCACCACTCTTAGGGACCTGCTTGGGAATGGCATGGGGTTGGATGTGCCCGCCTACCCTCGCCCGCCTGCCAGCCCCTCTTGGGCTGGAAGCAACTCCCTACCTGAGCCTTAGGCTGCTGAGCTGCCAAAACCCCTCCTCTGGTCTTCAGGCTGCTCTGCCCCTCTCTGCCTGAGGGTCTGAGCTATATACTGCTTGCCCTCCCCACCCTGCATGAGGGCCAGGGATGATGGACTGCTACTAGTTCCCCCTGCCAATAAACAGCAACTGAGTGAGGTGGTGTGACCTCTCTCTGGCGCAGAGCAGGAGTGACAAGCACCTCTTTACAGGCACATTTAAATAACAAAGAATTATATGCCCTGGAATTGAAAACAAAATTGTGCATAGATTTTATAAGACCCTTATGTTTACAACAAGCTCTACATTACATTATTATTTACTTCCAATTTGTTATAAGAGTGCCCAGAGGCCCCAGTCAGTGTTGGGGTCCCCATTTGCCAGGTTCTGTACAAACAGAAAGACATAATCCCTGCCCCGAAGAGCTAAATCTGAGGCCCAAATTAACTTTAAAATGCCCTTCTTAAACTGATGAAGACAAACACCAGGATTTACAGATCCAGCAATTTCAACACCCTTCAACCTCAGCCAACTATTACACAGATACCAAAAGCATAAAGCTATCAAGCAAAAACTTTGGAAATAGCATCATTAGGAATTTCCAATTCACAGAAATGCTACGCTAAGCTTATGTTTCTCTGTAAAGAATACTTTGTTTTACCCACCAACCCTAATTTGACGTTGTCACTGACATTTCTGTGCAGCCTGCTAAAGGGAGATTTTCATATTGGAAAAACCTGGAATGCTGAGAATGAATCACTTTTCATATAAAACATTACCTAACCTATCATTGAATTCCCTTTGCTATTATTTCATACTTTTGTACTTGGATAAGAAATTACTTGTTCCTGGCTCTCCAGCTTGATTTTATATGAAGCTGTGGTCATGTCATCACAAAATATTGCAAAGGTCTGAACATCCCAAAATGCAATAATATGTCTTCATTGCAAGATGAAATGAGAGAACAGATGCATTGAAGGAGGAGCAAACTTTTGTATAAATACACATTTTTTTTGTAAGAACGTAAAAACAGATCAGACCAATAGTTCTTCTAGCCCAGCATCCTGTCTGATAGTGGCCAATGCCATGTGCTTCAGAGAGAATGAGTAGTACAGGTGATCATCGTGATCCATCCCACCGGCCATTCTCAGACTATGGCAGACAGCAATCCCTGCCTATCCTAGTTAATAGCAATTGATAGACCTGCCCTCCATGAAGTTAGCTAGTTCTTTTTTGAACCCTGTTATTGTCTTGGCCTTTAGAACATCCTCTGGCAGAGTTCCAGAGAATCAGGCTGGGGTGTGGGTCCGAGTGTTGACACTTCCTCAACCTCTTTTATGAGATTATATCCTCAAATGGCTGATCAGCTGATCTTGCAAGATTTTTACCATCTTGAGCTACAACTAACTAGGTTCAGAAAATAGGCCCATTTTGGTTGTGGTTCCAACGTTGAAACAAAATTAAGGGCACATTCAGATCTAAGTGTTAATATTGTCTTCTGTGTCTTCCCCTTGGAAATCAATGTGATATTTGTGATTTAATTCAGGTCCTTGATCTCTAAGAGTAAATGTGTATTCAAAAAGGATGGGTCAGGCTAAATTAATTGTGAAGCAAATCTATTCACTTCAAAGAAGTTACATAAGGGACTAAAGTAGCCCCATTTGTTTATGCTTTAGTCTAATATATTTGCAAGTTCTCTCAATCTTAAAACGCCTTTTCAAGGAAGTGGTTACGGCCACTTAGATTTCTGTGTTGGTGGCCAGAGAGAACAGCCTGTGTGGATGAGATTTTCATAAGCAAGTTTCATTCTGTCTGAGGCAGCATCTGAATATTATAAATGTAGTTCTTTTTTTGGCTAAGACATGATATCTTACAGCTGTGCACCAAACGAACTGCTGTTAGTCACCACCACAGAGAATACAATGACTCCCACCACCACCACCAGGCTTTTCTTGTGAGTATCATAAGTTATGTGCTTAGTCACTGGAGTTATAAATAAACCAATTACTATTAAAAATATTTAAACGACTATTTAATAGCTCATTCTCAGGAAAATCACTGTGTCCTGTGGAAATGAATAGCTTGGACCTGTGTGGTTAGTTGCGTAACTGAGACTGGTGAGAAAACAGTCTGAATGTAATTCAGTGGCAGAAATAATTTAAAATTATTTAAAAGTATTATCCTATGCAGATATTAGGAATTTTTTCTCATTGAGGGTGAAATTCATTCCCCCATGTAATTCTGTGTGGGTGGAATGCAGGAAAGCTGAGGGTGCCAGTAATAATTATATAAACCCAAGTCATTGCTTTGTACTTAGTCTACTTTCTGGCCATGAACTTCAATTCACAAAATTTCACAGACTGTACTTATTCTTTATTGAAAAAAATCTGCCAATGGTAATTACTCAGTCCTGTGGAGCACAAATCTGTAATGATGTAAGTTTCCCACAGCCTGTTGGCGGTATTTCTTATTACAAGATGTTTTGTATTATTCTTGTTAGCATTAATATCTCTCTTTGTTTCATTTTTCTTGGCATGACATATAGTTATCTGAAACTTATGTTACACTGTGACCTATAGACTTAACTAGAAAACAATAAAGAGACTATGTATGATTTTAAGGCTTAATGACCTGAATGGAAAAAGACTCCAACTGACTTCCATAGGCTTAAGAGAGAAATGGTAATTTTTCCCCTCTGAATTACATGACTCCGTCTTCTCTGAAAATCTCTGTACTAGACCATGAGCCCAAACCAAAATTCCAGTTCCAAACACTCCACATACTTTAAGGCTGATCACATCAAACTCTAAACTTTTCTGCTGCCTGTTGTATCTGTGAAGGCGGAACCAAAACCCAGTACCCAAATGTTGAGAAAGTTTGAATCTATATCTCTACCCATTCCTGCTCCTTACTTGTGCAATGGCACATGACAAAACTCCATGACAAGACAACAGAGTCCTGTGGCACTTTTAAAGACTAGCAGATTTATTTATCACATGAGTTTCCCATCTTCAAAACATCTGACGAAGTGGGATTTTCTCCCACGAAAGCTCATGCGATAAATAAATCTGTTAGTCTTTAAAAGTGCCGCAGGACTCTGTTGTCTTTCTACAATAGACTAACACGGCTACCCCTTTGGAATTTGACTCCATGACAAGAGATAGTTAAAAAAAAAGTTCATTGAAAAAAATTGAGTTTGGTGAAAAAATTAAATTTTTCATACACATTCAATTCATGTACAACCAAAATACACAAGTCCACATAAACACTGTCAAAAACTGACATTTTCATTTTAAAACTGAAAATTGTTTGTTTTTAAACAAAAACCTGAAAGCGTTTTTAGTTAAAATTTTCCACAAACATTTTGTTTCCTTAACATGTTTTAGAGGGGAATAAACACATTTCATGATCAGCTGTATCCATAGCCAAACACCTACACAAACTCTGGAGAAATTAAAATCTCAGTCTGAATTTTGTGGCCTTTGTTATTCTCTGCAATGAATGAAATAAAATGTTAGGATGTTAAGACAGTATTATGGTATAAAGGCAAGAGGAAATAATTCCATCTTGTGAAAAGATGGGTTTTGTTAAACTATTTTTATTTCACACTATGTAAAAACACTCAGTAGGACTCCTATCCTCAGACATCACAGACCCGACTCATATACTACTACGGTACTATTGATGAAAATCACTTGTGCTCCTATTTTCATCTATGACACACATTTGAACCATGAAGAAACTCCTTATAAGGCAACTATATTGGTTTTGAACAAATGCTAATCTGTTTGTACGTAATTTTAAAAAAAGCAACAGCTAAATATTATTTCCAAAACCTGCAGATTTACAACAGAGAAGGGAATTACATGCTCTAAAGTGATTTGAGGTTTGAAAGCAGATATACTAAGCAGAAAAGGCTAGTTGTAGTTTCTTGTAAAATGAGTCACCTCTCATTATAAGAGCTCCTCTTGGGTCTTTATTTTTTAATAGTAATATAAACAACCACAGCATTTAATGGAAGCCACAGTTACATCCAGATATGGAGTCTTGGCTTTTCCAGGATTGTAAATGTGCTGGTAAGTGTTAAGAAATGTACCTTTCCGCTACCAAGAAAGGAAAGTCTTTATTCTGCCTCTCTTCACTCATGTCAATTATTGTCTTACTTGATGAACAGTCCCACTGAACCCATTCAAGACTAGTCACAGAGGGAAACACTGCTCAATGTGATTAAAAGCGGCAGAATCAGGCCTTTACATTTTGAAGGCGCCATCCATATTCACAGAGACAAGTATATATTTACTTAAAGACCTCAGCTATATGCATTAGCAGCTACAGATACCACATGCCTAATAACACAAACACTTTCCCTTTCATTGGGACCTAATACTGAGGCAATTTATGCCAATCATATTGCTCCGGGTATGGGATGCTGTTGTAACCATTGCAGACCATGACTAAGGCTCCTAAGCACTATAACAAACATAAATAATAACAATAATATCTGATTTCAGAGTCTTTGTTTGGTTGGGGTTTTTGTATTCAAAATCTGATTTTTATTTTGCAGAAATAATAAAATAGTTACATGTGGGGGATATGTTTGACAGGGATTGATCATTTTATGTAGAAAATGAGGGTCTAAAAATTAAAATACATTTCTGACTTTATGTTTTTGAGGTTAACAAAAGTTAGTGAGGTTCCAAAAATATTGGTTCTGTGTGATATTTACATCTTGGGCCACACTAAAAAGGAAACCCAATAAATGTAGTTAATGAGTACAATGTACCGCATATCCAAAAATCTAATGGCAGCAGAACTTTGCTCTTCAACTCCCATTATATCCAATGGTATTCTGAAGGGTTACTTGGTGTTCTGCATCCAGATAGGATATCCAGAAAAGCATAGTGACTGTATCCCAAAGAGATTTCGTTTAGCTCACATGGTGTAGCTGTTTCCCAAGGACCACAAGGACTCCAGAGTGAATCCTGAATGAAGTTATGTGTGCCTTCTGCATACACAGAAAAATCTAAGATCTCTGCTAAATGACTAACCCCCTAGGTCTAGCGGCTAGCACTAACTGGCAGACATACCAACTAGTGAGGCAGAACTTCAACGGGAATTGGAAAGGCAGGAAACAACTCTTGATGCGACATAATTTCTTTGAATCTGAGTAAACGTTTCTGTAATGGCGTTTTTATAGTTCAGCATTTCCCATGCCAGTAATTTACAAATATCAATGGTGACCCAACATCAGACAAGTATAGAATAAAAAAGGAAATCTGGATCTGAAATGTGGCACTGTTCCACACAAATGAAATATATGAATGAATCAGAGCCAAATGAAACATCCCAAACCAGTTAGGTTAGAAAAACATTTATTTATTGGGGTTTTCCTATTAATACAATTGGAAACCAATACAAAAAGAAGGAAATACTGTAAAAACACATTGCCAGTTTCTTATCTCAGTTGCACCTCTATGAGTAAAGTATAATTCCACTGATTTCAGAGCAGTAATTTCCTATTTACAGCATTGTAACAGACCTGAGTATAGCCCATAGCTACCATCTATTATTATTTAATTAGATTTAAGATACAATAATAATGAATTACAAAACAAAAATAAACAGAACTGTGTGATTACTGCTGGATAGTTAACTAAATTTCAAACCACTTTGCGCTGTTTAAATTTTTTTGCCAAGGGATTATTTTTAAGCAAGTATTCACCAAATATAGTAGCAAGAGTACCATAGGCTTAGTAATATTTAATAGTAAGAATGGCAACTTGAAAAAATTATCTTTTTTCCACATAACAAGTTTTGTTATTCCTATATTTCTAAAATGCGATTTGGTACTTCCATGAGGAAAGTTTGAAACTGCAAATCCATTTCAGTAATAAGTACGTTAAAATTTGGTGGTGGATTCCTGATCATTTTATCACTTTATTGAAATTAAGTAACAATAATATTCCCTTATCATAATGCTCAGTTCAAGATTATCAAAGAAACCAATATATATTATCAGCAGGAACTGTGAAAGGCTGCCTGAAAAAAGATGAATGTGTTTCAAATATCTGGAAATAGGACACCAGAATTTGCATCTTACTTAGTACTAAAGCAGAATTCCCATTTACTTTAAAATTAACAGGAAGTTTCATCCTTATTTCCTTAGATGAACTGTGAAAAGTAAAAAGACAACAGAGTCCTGTGGCACTTTTAAAGACTAACAGATTTATTTATCGCATGAGCTTTCGTGGGAGAAAATCCCACTTCGTCAGACGCTTTGAAGATAGGAAAGTTACAGAGTGGGAGGAAATTAAAGTAAAGACTATAAATTTGTTCACCTCTACAATACCCTATTTTTAAATAACTGGGAACAAACAAACAAACACAAAGAATTGCAATGTCTAGCCAGGATTAGGTCTGGGTTTAAATTCTATGACAATATTAGATTTTGGATTGAGCAAAAAAAGTTTCGTTGTTGTCTTCTTTCCCCCTGTACTCTGGTTGTATGTGTCACTGTCTATTTCTATTTCAGAACTTATCTGTATAACCTGCTTTTGAAAGCATTATGGAAGGAAAGTAATCTAACTCTGTTCAGATATTATACCAGGAATTAAATTTATCCATCCCTCCCTGTTACAGAATACCTTTATTTCTTAGGTAAACTAGTCAAAAGATGAAGAGGTATTGCCAAATTGACATCAGCTAAACAAACATGATTCACTCTATTCCAGTATTGTTTAATCATTTTCTAATGATGCCTTGACAACTGGAGAGTCCCAATCAACTTTTGATAGTTATGATTTTAATCGAGGCTTTGATTTTTCTCTTTCTTTCCATTGGCAAAGACTCCCTTACATTGCAATCTCTGTCTTGTGCATTGCTTTTAATTGCTCAGTTTTTAGTTTGTTCAACCCTGGCTGGCCCCAGTTTAGTTTTAAAATTTGGTTTAAACTTTGTGTACTAATTCAGCATCTCGATTCTCTAGGGGGAAAGAGGGGCTTTAATTATAGCTGGGAATGTTAGTATTACCTATTAATAGGGTTTCTTGGCACTTTTCATTACAAGATCCAGTTTTCAGTTGCTTAACTTTGCCAGACTTTAACCATTTGGGATGATACCTGCCTTATGTCTGCTTGTGGATTATGATTGTTTTCTATTATTTTTTAATCTTGGTCAAGTGAACACCCATTTCTGAGACCAGGGCTTGGGGGAAACTATATTGTATTGTCCAGCTTAAAAATTTTTGGAGACATTTTCTTTGAAAAGCTATAATCTCTGTATATCCATATGTTTGTACCCATTATATTAGCCACAAACAAAAAAGATATAGGGCCTGAGTCTCTTCTCACTTACACCAATATAAATTAAGAGTATCTCCATTGAAGTCAATGATATTACACAGGTCCTGTGTGTCACAGTCCAACTTCACCTACAGATGCCTCAATTCTATTCACATTCAACACTCACACATCTGATGCTATGAGGGACTGCCAAGATTGGACTTGAAGGTTTCAGTCTTGCTGGCTTGCCTTGGAAAGACAATCACTTTACTATATTTTGTGGCCCTGTTTCTTGTTTGTCCAGCGAATGAGTCAGATGTACGTTGTTCATAGCAAGACAGCATCACTTGGGTAATAAGTCTCCAGGAGATGTTCTGAGAGGATACACCATTACATAAAATGCAGTCAAATGGAATTATGATAACATGTATTGTACCTAGTTCCAAAAGCACCTAGTTTAGGAACCATTAAATAAAAACAGTGTGTACAAGAAGCCATTGGGAGATTTGTTCACGTTCACTAGTTGTGTTACAGAGAAACTAAAGATACGCTTAAAAAACTAACAAACATGAAATCATAGTCTATTCAGTCTCAGGTCAGATGTCATATCACCTAACAAGAGACTATAGGATCTAGTTTTGAGTCTCCCTTTTGTTTCAGCCTGACCCCCTCCCCCCCCCGCCCTCAGTCCCTCCTTCCTTTCATCTCATATGCTGAAACAAGTGCTGGCTACACCTTGGCACAACCAATCCAGTGACTTAATTTAAAACATATATTTTGTGTTTATATGAGAACTCAGTGCCCTGTAGTAGACTGATTTTTCATCTTTGTTTAATAATCACATCCCATTGTTCTACCCTAGGCGCTTCCATCATACCAACTATACAGATGTGCCCTGTTAGTCTACAATACTGTTAGACTTGAGAAATTAAAGTCTATTGTCTAGAATCTAAAGCCTTAATGTTTTTGCTAAACATTTCCATTATTTCTAACCCAATTGTCTCCAGAATTGGTGGAATGTAAAGGTGATCACCACAACTCCCCTCGGGTCTTCTACTCAGCAGCATCCAATAACTGTGGCCAAGACCAGAAGATTTACCAGGGCCTCCATTGCAGTACAGTAATTCACAGACTAGAAAACAAACCACCTTTCCCTCCACCTCCAGGATGTAACATGGGTTGGATAGTAAAATATAGATGTTCAGACTCCTGAAAATAATGATTTCAGTATAGGAGAGAATCAAAGTAGGTACATTGAGTTTATCAACTGAAGGTTATCCAGTTATCTTATCCTTCTGTTAAAGAAATTATTTCCCAGTATTCTTGAGCCACCATATATTTAGGGGATCTGCAGATCCACTCCATTCCATAACTAATTCAGGAAAATATTCATGTGAACTAATTCGTAATAGAAAGAAAATACTTTTATTACTAATAAACTTTTGTTTTGACATTTTCTGTAACTGACCTCCAACGGTGTGTTTAGTGATGTGTTAAGTTTGGGAGGAAGTGGAAATGGGGAATTCCAATGCAGAAAGAAGGGCTTCCAGCAAAATATGAGAGAATGAATGACATTAGGTCCTCTGTGAGGTATTATAGGAAGAAAGTTACAGCCAAAGAGCTCACCAGGAAATCCAAAAGGTGAGATCTGTGTTGCCAAGAGAGTAATAGCACTACTACATTTTTTCCATGCCACCTGTGAACTAATTTGTTTCATTAGAAAAGCATAGAGTTGATGAGAGAGAGAGAGAGAGTCTTTTCTAATAAGTGCACATTTATGTATTTCTTTCATGTTTAGGGGGAAGGAATTTCAGCTGTTTCATTGTAATGCTCTTTTGGATCTAAGATCAGCTAATAAATACCATAAAATAAGAAAACAGAATAACACTGCAATTTGAAAAAATTCTCTCTGATGTCATTAGCATGAGCATAGAAAATAACCTGTTTGTAAAGATGGTGATGTGTTTCTATCACTATAAATAGGATTACCATTAACTATACTCCAGAACTCGGGCATGTTGATCCTGATGCAGTATAATATTGCAACAAAACATTCTGCACAGCAACGAGAAAAAAGTATTCAGAAAAAATTCACCCTTGAGTTTTCAAAGATTCCTTAAAGAATCCAGATGACCAATTCCCAATAAAATTATTGGAGTTGGGTTGTTAAAATCCTTATATGGCTTTGAAAATCTCAGCTTGAAAGTGCAGTTCTTCTCTGGAAAATGTCTCTGTATGAATTGCTTTTATTGAGTTAATTATTTCTGTATCAACTATGCTTATTTTACAAGTAGAAAGAATGAACCAAGTCTGATCTCTAACAGTCACACTGCATTCTTTCCTCCTTTTGCACCAGTAATAAAAATTCTGCAGACCAAATTAGGCCCTCAGTTACGTATGCTGTCCCATTATCTTCAGTGGGTTTGCACTGGTGATACTAACTAGAATTTAATAAATAATTCTGTTAATGAACAAGAAGAAATGGAATTCAGTTCACTGTCTTAGGCTATGTCTACACTTGATAATTTAAGTCGACTTAGTTAAGTCGACTTAGTGCGTCTACACTTAAAATTAAAGTTGACTTAAAGGGGAACTTAGAAAGTTGACCTAGAGCGTCCACACTGGACGCCTTGGTAGACTTCTAGGGGCTTAGGAGGACCTAGGGGAGGTCCAAGGGGGCAGGGGGGGGCACCCATTGCCCAATGCCAGGGGGCTCAGCCTTTGCCCCATTGTACATAGGTACAATGGGGCAAAGGGGGTCAGGGACCCTGGCAGGGCATAGGGGCAGGGCATAGGGGCAGGGAGGGCATTGGTGTAGCCCTAGGGTACCCTAAGTCGACTTAGGGCTACCCCATGTCTACACTGGCTTAAGCTGAATTTAAAGGAGGTGTTATAAAGTCGACTTAATTTTAATTAAGTCGACTTAATTTTAATTAAGTCGACTTAATTTTAATTAAGTCGACTTAA
>ML685795.1:3634627-3776997 GCA_007922175.1 Pelusios castaneus | reverse complement strand
GACTTAATTTTAATTAAGTCGACTTAATTTTAATTAAGTCGACTTAAGCAAGCTGCTTAAGTTGACTTAAGAAAACTGTAGTGTAGATGCAGGGTAAATTAAGTCAACTTACGCAAGCTTAAGTCGACTTAAATTTACAAGTGTAGGTGCAGCCTTAGTTATGTAGCTTCACACCCCAAAACTAATTAAAAATCAGTAAAACTGTACTTTTGATACAGAGTGGGCACTTACGGCTCTGAATACAAGTAAGAAGTTGATCTTGGGCCTGATCCAAAGCTCACAGAAACAAAAGCCTTTCCATAGATGTTAAGGAGTTTTGGATATGACTGTGGTCATGTATGACATATGGTCATATAGTATTCTCATCTTACATGAAACACTTTCACAGCTCTATGATCATATTAAATATCTTTACACTTATCAAAGCACCTCACCATTAGCTGTTTTCTTTGTTCAAATGATATTACAAAAAAGGAAGATGATTTTATCTGAGAAATCTGTTGTCCTTTACTGTAAATGGAGTAGGCATGGTTACATCGGAGTCTAATGTCAGATTTGATATTTTAAACCGGTTTACACTAGGGGGAAATGTAATTCACTATGCCAATATATATATCAATCTACAGCATGTGAATCTGACAAAACACACTCAATTATGAATGCAAATGGATTACATAATTAGAAAGTAAACTGTAATGAGATCTATATAGTTCCCGGTGTACAATCTGCAACTAGAACTCAACTCCAGGTATGAAGAAGACACTCACAAGGGTTCAGAGTGTGTGGTTTTCATCAGTGTCACTTGAGTAAAATAAACTAGGTCTATCTATCCATGAGTGGCCAGGTTTTGTGAAATATGCACCCAAAGCATAGACTAGGGAATATTCCAAATTAAAGATTTTATAATTAAGGGAAAGCGGGAAGCACAGCTTCACCTCCTTTTCTCAAAGGAGGAAAACTCCCCTGGTTCTGCTCAGGTTGGAGGAGCAGGGCTCTCTCATAGCTTCCCCTTCTTTGGCTGGTGGGGAAGAGCTGCCTATGTGTGTATACTAACTATTGCCCTCCAGCCAGGTGAGATCAGCAAGAACAGTAACACTTATTGGACTCAAGATGGGGAAAAAAGGGAATTTATAAAGCCAAAGACCAAATGGCTTGGTCCCTGGTTTCTCCAGTGAACAGTTGGCATCCAAAGGGCATCTTACTCTAACACATTGACTTAACGTGTGCGATTACATCTCCCACTAGTGATTGAGCCGAATGATTACAACAAACCACTGTCTCCTAAAACTAGAGGATTTCTCCTTTAGGTCAACTGGTAGATGCCTTTGTTTTCTGCACAGAAGGTCTCAATACCTGCTTAACAATGTGTTATGTGTAGGTAAGTGGCCATGGTCCATTGCTACAGCTACATTCGTTATGGGTCATTGAGTGTATTGACTAACTCTACAAAAACAAGCAAACAAAAAGCCAACAATCCAATATGGACTATATTGTACAAATACACGTACACTGTATAATAGTGTTATTTCGCACACAATGTTTTTAACAGTTTGACAAACTTTAGATTTGTCTGTGGAACATGACAGTTCAACAACACTAGTTCTGGGTTGTGAACATTTTGGTAGATAAACCCATAAGATGACCTTTCATTCATAATGAAAATGCTTCATGCAGCATCATATGCAGTATCTAAAATGATTTGCCAATTTTTCATATCATTAAGCCTCATTAGATCAGCTTTTCCATACTCCTCTGCCTAGTCAAATTACATTTCCAGGATTGTTGCACTTGTTCACCTCAAACCTTTCAACAGTAGTATCTGCCTTACTTGTCTGCTATTGTTCTGCCGAATATTCATTTCCTGAGAAAAACCAAAAGCCAAAGGTATCCTAAATACATCTTAAATGCAGCTCAGTTATAAGTTCAAAGCAGTCATGTGAGGTGATGGTTCTTGCCTGCGGACCAGAATCTTGCATGAACACAAAAGATGGGGGAATCACCCTAAACAGGATTTAAATAGGGCCTTGTGCTGGCCTGGCGCAGTCAGTGAGAGTCTTTCTATCAATGGGAGTTGATTGGGCCCTTAGTTCTCCACCACCTACAAATGAGTTTACAGTCATTTTTTAACTTTAATATGTGCTCTGCCCATTATTGCTTTCTGCTTCAGAGTTTCTGGCAATCTACCTTAGACTTTTGCTTTTCCTCCATACCTTTTGGCATCAAACCATGAGCTTCTAAAGTTTCTTGACTTATTATCAAGCGATCAAGTTGCATATCAAGCTTTTATAATTTGTCCATAAACCACGTAGTATACTTTGGAGGTATACTTTTGGAGGGATACTTTTATATTTATTAAAAGGCTACATTTTTCTCAATGAATCTGAGTAAAAGTAACAAAGAATTGTGATATGTATTATTTGAATGGAATCTGTCACAAGAAATTCTGGTGTAAGGGTTTTCAATTAATTGGAATGAGAGTTACAAGATGTTCAGGAAACTATAATAACTGGGATCTAAAAGGTTGCTGTTTAATTACTGTGTAGAAAATTAAATTAATAGAGTCACAGATTTCAAGGTCAGCAGGGGCATTATGATAATCTAGTCTGACCTCCTAATACAATCCACCTAGTAATTTCTCCCTTAAACTTTCTGTTTGAGCTACATCATATCTCTTGTACAGACACCCAATCTTGAAATGATAAATCAACCATATTACTAGGTAAGTTGTTACTTCAGTTTAATTACCCTCATTGCTAAAAATTTGTACCTTTCTTCTACTCTGAATTTGTCTAACTTCAGCTTCCAACCATTGGATCTTGTTATGCCTGTTCCTGCTAGATTAAATAGCTATTCTCAGAATCTCTTCTCCACATAAGGTACTTGTAGACCATGGTCATCTCACCTCTTAATTTTCTCTTCAATGAATTAAATAGATGGAGTGTCTTAAATTTCTCCCAATAGGGCATGTTTTCAAGGCTTCAAGCTCTTTTCTGAAATTAGGAAAGAATAGAAAAACTTGAACTCTCAATTTTTAATCTTGTTTCAAAAAGATACTTTATATGGTGACTAAGCAACAAGTAGGACAATTGTGAGTAATTTAAAAAAGAAATTCCAAGATAGAGAGAACTGCAAAAGGCCATCAGTTTCCTGACCCTACATGAGTCAAATTTGTTCAACTTGTCTAACCAGGAAGAAGGGTAAAAGGTACAACAAGCTATAGGGTGTGTAACTTTGTTGTTCATTTTCAGGGAGTGATGTGATGACCACGGTTTATCCTGTAATCTCGAACCCTAGCTATGGGGCTTCTCCTTTAGATTTGGTATTTACCTGAATCTAATGTTACCCTGCATTAAGAATACTCCCTTTTAGGTCTTTAATCAAATATTCTCCTGAAACAGAATAAGTTTAGCAATAACTGTAAACATTAAATAACAAACATTTAAGTTTCATCAGCCTAAACATATAGATTTCAAAGTACTTTACAAATATGAATGAACCAATCCCCAAAACACCTCTGTGAAATATAAAGATTTTATTTAGGTTTATTTAGGGCCCCGCTCCCCCCCCCCCCCCCACGGGACAGCGCTGATACTAATAATATCTACAGGTTAACAGAAAGCAGTGGAAGATTAAGTGACTCTCTCAGATCACACAGAGCTAGTGAGAGAACTGGAAATAAAACACACATCTATTGAAAGTCACTGGAGCCCGAGTCCTCAGATGAGGCTTGGGGAGGTGGAGATTCTCCCTGGTGCTCTCTCAGAGTGCGTCTACACTTGAAAATTAAGTCAACTTAAGCCCTCCACTTCCTTTTCCCTGGAACCCGTGCTCCAGCAGGAGAAGGGAGCCCCACAGTCCCGACTCGCGCTCCCTCCTGGTCACGACCGCTCGGTCCGGCTAGGAGGGAGCCCTGCGCTCCAGCTTCTGGGAAGCCTTTGGGCTTCCCAGAACCTGGAGCGCAGCAGTGCCAGCAATTGCTGGCGCTCCGGCTCTTTAGGAAACCCTGGGGCAGTGGTGGCGAACCTATGGCACGCGTGCCAGAGGTGGCACTCGGCGCCCTCTCTGGTGGCACGCACGCCCAGGGTTCAACAACCTATGGCAGTTGTTTTTTCTAACTAAAACCTCAGTATTGGCACTTTGCGATAAATAAGTGGGTTTTGGGTTGCAGTTTGGGCACTCGGTCTCTAAAAGGTTCGCCATCACTGCCCTGGGGTGTCCTCTGATCAGCTGGAGCGTGGCACCAGCAATCTCAAAAGAATGCAAACATGTTTGTGACCCACATGTAGAACCCCTCAACATGTTTGCTGTATAGTAATCTCTCCTGAGCAAGTTAGAGCAGACCCTTTAGAGTTTAAAGGATTTAGGGGTTGCAAGTTCCATAAATTGATTAATGTGGCAAAAATTCTCACTCTTGTATCAAACTAAGGCACATAGGACATAATCACATACTTTTCTGTGGGATTCATCCTCTGTAATGTCACACGGAATTTCAACTTTACCCTGCAGTGCAAGTGCACTTAATGTTTATAAACATTTAAGTGCTGTATTTATGTGGCTAAAATGAGATTACAAACTAAGAGAAGGAGGGAATGCCATCCTTCATGTTATTATAAATATTTCTCCTTCGTTAAACTTCTTCCACCATCCATTTTTAAAATGTTTTCCATTGTTACATACTCTTGGCATTGGAGCAGCCATGGTTCCTTTTACCATTCTGAGCTGAAAGATCTGGAATTCCTTAATAGGAAGTAGTGTGTGTAAAAGAGAGAATTCAGCACAGCACCAGTAGATGCTCGTGACAGTACTCAGGGCACCCACGGGAGGAGGAGGGGGAATGGTACACGTTACTGGGGCCTGGAGGCCCTGGGGGCTTGGCCCAGGCTGCAATCCCCATTACCAGGGGCCCATGTTACAATTCTGTACTGGGGCCAAAAAAATTATGCTTTGGCCCTGACGGTACAAGTTACATGGAATGGGTTTTAAATCAACAGGGAGAGAACAATAAAACTATATTCACAAACACTGACACTAACTTCTTAGTTGGTTTTGGATTGCTGCTGAACTGTAGGAAGGGAAATATTCTGTCCTCACACCTGCATTGTACAGGTGATATTTTTGTTCTGATTCAAATGAGCAGGGCTGGATTAAGGAAGGGACCGTATGCAGCCCTCCAAGAATCTGGCCCAAGTGGCAACCTGCTGCGCTCACGTTCAGGGTACCTCCCCAGCCCCCGGGCTGGCTGGTCGGCTCATGTATTCAACCTACCTCATGTAAAATGTATTCAGTCTACCTCATCTCTCCAATCTATTAATAGCCTGTAGTGTTAACCAGCGGATTGCAGTCACTCATCAACTGCTTGTCAGATAGTCCTTTCATACTTAAAATTCAATGATATTGTAAAAAAGCCACTGCAAGTTACTATCTACAGTAGCTATTCTGAATTACTAATAGCGTGTGGCATATGAGAAAGCAAATGCAGAAGGTTACCTTTTAATGTCAAAAAAAGATGATAACAGTACTTGATCAGTATAGAAAAGTGTCTGAAGGGAGAAAAACCCACCCACAGAAAGACTTACTATTATATATTCCAGCTCTTAAGAGAAGGAAAAGCACTGCATGAAATAAATTATCCTTTTTCTCTGTTCTGCTGGCCCCCAGGGATGCACTGACAGAATAAACTCCATGCTCCTCTAATCCCCGGGGCCTGTGATTTGTGAGACACTCTAGCATAGGCCATGGAACCGGGGTGGGGAGAGGTGAGTCTTGGCATTCTTCCCCTCTCTCCCTGTTGGCCTGTAAGGGCTTGTCGCAATCTAATACTAGGAATGCACAAAAGGGCAAGGCCATCTGTCTGAGGAAATTCTGCATGCACAAAGGAGAACCATTAAGCAATAAAACACACTTGACTGTCTGGGGATGCTTTATGCTTCTAACACAAAGACCTTTCAAGCTCTTAAATGGTATGTGTACAATAATTACATTAACACAGACCCTTGAGCGTTCCAGTGAGATTATAAATCATGATAAACATCGCATTAAGTAAATTAAGAAACCTCTCACCTAAGTGGCATTCCGGTGTGACATTGGTCAGTCTGAATATTTTCTTCATTACACCCATGTTACAACCTCACATTTCTGTCACATTAGTTTCAGTATTTTATCTCATTCTCCCTTGCTCACCATTTCCTAAAGGCTTTGACCTGCTCCCCGCCACTTACTCAAATTGTTTAGCTGAGTGTCCCCTTCAGTGTATCTATTACCAGCAAACATTTCATATTTTTGTATTATAATTAAATCCCAGTTTCAGTTTTTATCAGGATGCTTTGGTGACAACTTTAAAAAGCAAAGTAGATAAATGTTCCTGAATAATATATAAGATTTTATCTGAAGTCCTTAACAAACAAAATGTTTATAACAACTATTAGAAATTATTCAGATTGAGCGTTTACAGCTGTAATCTGGTTTAAATCTTGGCTATTGTTTCTATTGAAAATGATGGAAAAATTACCACAGATCTCAGTAATAGCCCTGAATTGTTAAGAAAGGTAGGTTTTTAGGCACCTGTGGAGGGACTAACATAGATATTCAACAGTAAAAAGAAAGATGAAAAGCAGAACGGACTTTAGGGTAATAATGGGCAGAAAATTAGACATGCATCTGAAATTTAATAGAGCGAAAAAAGTGTCCACTGAAATTTTGGGGCTGTCTTCAAGGGACATCAGATCATGAACCAAAAGGTTAGGATCTCTCTATTTACAGCTTGGGTGAGATGGCATCTGAAATATTGCATTCAGTTTTGCATAACTTGCTGAGAAGATATAAGGAAGATATTGACTAAGTGTAGAGAGTTTAGGAATAGCAACAAATCTGTTCAAAGAGAGGCAGGACTGAGTGATGCCTAAAAGAAGCAAAGGAGCAGTTTACATATGAATGGGATAAACAAGAAGATGGAAGAGAGATTATTTAGGGTGGAACAAGGAGGTAGTATTAGAAATAATAGGATAAAACTGAGAGAAATTCAAATTGAATCTTAGTAAATGAAAACTAATAATACCTACTTATCTCTAGACTTTGTAACAGGAAGATCCCAAGAGAACTGGTGAAACCTCATAGTCTGAGCTTGGACAGAACACTTGAGTGAGCAGCACCCATGGACTGTTATGGACTAGTCAAGGACCTAATAGTTTTTTCTAGCTCTAATTTTTATTACTTTATGCAATTCCTGCCATAGGTTCTGGAACTAGGGGTGCCCGAAATACTCCTGACCCCCTGACTTGAAGTGGATATATACAGGGTTTACATTTTGGTCAATGGCCCTCAGCATGACCCCTGCTATAAAAACTATTCCAGCATTCCTGATTTCCGCAGGCCAAGCATGAGAGAAAAAATCTTTTGGCCCATCACCTGACACATATTTATGACTTCTATCAGGAAAAACTGTAAAATGATTCCTTACGGATCACAAAAAGTCCTGTAATCTAGCAGTTCTTAGTTCAGATTGTCCAAATTTGATTTCTGCTTCTGAAATTTCTCTTCTCTGTTGGGTGGGGTTGTGATAAAAAAGGGGGAAAATGCTAGCAATTTAGGATTATGAAACTCTTGCATCTCACTATTACTCTGTTAAAGCAGAGATGTACTAAAAAGTAATGGATTAACAACAATTTATTGTACAAGAGAGGAAAATTTAACAGTGCAATTGCTGCTACCCTGTGCTGACACCAATATTGTGTCTACACTACACAGCACAGTTACGGTGCTGCAGTTGCGCTGCAGTAACAGGGTAGTTTAGACATTTGCTAGTGATGAAGTGGTTTTTCCGTTGCTGTAGTTAACTCCCTCCTCCAAGAGGCAATACCTAGGTCAATGGAAGAATTTTATTGACCTACCAATGTCTACATTAGGGTTTAGGCTGGCTAAACTAAGACTCACAGGGGTGTGAATTTTTCACACCTGAGAGATGTAATAGCTAGGTTACAATCTAAATTTGAGGCCTAATGCTGGTACCACAGGTTATAACTCGAGAACTACCTATGAGGAGGTTAATATGGTTTGTTCACCATTCAGCACACACATAGACTTCTGGGCTACATCTCATGCTTCAACACAAAAACTCTATTATTTCTAATGTGAAGCAATAGTCAAGTCACTTTGCACATAATCCAGAAATCGGTAGCATCAGGTAGACTGCATGCCCTGCAGAGTCCCCCTCAGTCAGCAGCAATTCACTTGCATGTTATCCATTACAGCATCAGGACCTTGGGCTACACCTATAATGCAATAAAAAAACAGCAGGACCCAATCTCAGAGCCTGGGTTCAGTGACTCGGACTCACAGGGCTCCATCAGCAGAGCTGAAAATAGTAGTGTAGACATTTGGAGTCGGGCTGGGAGCCAAGGCTCTGAGAACCATCTTCCTTGCAGGATCTCAGAATCCCAGCTCCAGCGCAAGCCCAAACACCTACACAGCAATTTTATACCCAAACCCAGTGAGTTTGTGTCAATTGATCCAGGCCAGTAGTGGCCATGACAGGAGTGTTTTATTGCAGCATACCACCAGTAGCTCATTTTCAACACATTGTGTAGGGTTTAGCCATATGCTGTTGCTCCCTTCTGAATTTTTAGGTGCTTCTCAGCTAAACCCCTTCCAACACTATGATCAATTTGCTTCTCAGTGACCAGTTGTAAAAGGAAACCAATTCACACTCCAAACAGTCCTCCAAAAAACAAAAATAAGCACCCCCCCACCAACAAAACCCTCCCAAAGCCTATGTTTACACCTGACTAAACCACAATTACACCCTGCCTTCTTTTTCCCTGATCGCTAAAGCCAAATCAAACATAGCTGAACATTATTTCCAATTTAAATCTGTTAACACCCCATTCTGTCTTACTTCTAACCACTTTCATTGGCTGAACTCTTCAAACCATTGCAGTGGCCCCAAACAGCTGAAGATTAACCTTCTCCATTGTTATTGTCATCACTCTCATTTGGCTAAATGACAATGCTTTTTTCCCCCTTTCTGCATGGTTAGGTGTAATTAGTCCCAAAATAATTAGTCTGTGCCTAGTGAACTTTGAAAAACCTCCAAACAGATAGGCCTAAAGGGCTCTAATAAACCATTGATTCTCAACCATGGGCACAAGTATCCCTCGGGGTACACAGTGGTTTTCCAGGGTGTATATCAACTCATCTAGCTTTACAACAAGGCTACATGAAAAGCACTAGTGAAGAACAAACTAACATTTCATACAGATAATGATTTGTTTATACTGCTTTATTTACTCCAAGGCCCAGCAGAGGCTCAAGCATAGTTTGACTCATGGTTTTTGGGGAGTAGCTTGGGGCTGTGTGCTGGGAGGTCCCCCGTGCAGTCACCACTCTGTGATGGTTCTACTGGCCCCAGAGCTGGGTCCTCCCAGTTGCGGGCTGTCACCAGCTGTGCAAACAGGCAAAGGGGGCTGGGAGTGGGAGCTGAGGAGCAGCTGCAGACACAAATACCACGGGCAGCAGATGGTGGAGCGCCACATATGCCCACTTCATAGCACCAGTCAGAGCAGCAACCACTCCAGGTTTCTATCTCTGCCCTGGCCAGGAAGTCTTCGGGGTTGCGGTGTGTGTGGCACTGCAGCTTGGAGGTGCAACAACTCCTTATAACCACCCAGCTCTGCCTCTGGACTTGGGACTCACTGACCTGCTGAAACTGGCTCTTGCTCCCCCCCCTCCATTTTTTAGAGCAGTGTAGACCTATCCTTTAAGTATCTTTTCCATACCTGAAGAGCTCTGTGGAGCTAAAAACCTTGTTTCGTTCACCAACAGGAATTGGCCCACTTGGCAGGCCTGCCGATGGAGGGTTGGGGAGGAGGCAAAGAGGCCCAGTAATTTAAAAGTGCCTAGGCCTCTTCTGCCTGTAGCCCAGGTCCCACCACTCAGTGGGTCATGCCCACCCACCTTACTCATGTCCCACCTTCCCCCCTGGTCAGCTCCCTTGGCTGTCACTTGCCATCTGAGGGACTGGAGACTGTGGAAGAGAGGGAAGAGTGACATGGTGGCAAGTGGGGCTTGGGGCAGGGCTGCAGGTGGAAGAGGCAGGATGGGACTAATCTGCCCTGTGATCTGGAATTGCTATTGGTGAGTCTGTGCCTCAGCCACCTTCTCTCTCTAGTTTATTCTGGCAGTAATCTTTTAGTCGTGTTCTACTAAAGGGGTCAGCAACTTTTGCCGGCCCCTGTGCCAGCCCTGCCCACCGCACCCTTAGCAGGTGCCGGGGACGGGGCCAGGCTTCCAGAGCCCTGTGGCCGGGGCCTGGGCCGGCATCCCCCAGTGGGCGGCCTCCGGTGTCCGGCCCCACGGCCGGCTCCCATCCACAGGGGCGGTCTGCGGCAGTGGGCCCCTGCTGGATGGCAGGAGCGGAGCAGGTCATGTCGCCCCTCCCCGGCCAGCCGAGAGACGCGCTGCTGTGACAGAGCTGTCCCCGGCCATGGCCCGCAGGAGGGCAGGTCGGCTTGGCTCACCTGGAGCCGCCACTGCTGGCAGGAGCCGGGGCCAGGAACCGGAGGCTGCCCGTCGGCAGCGGTGGCTCCGGCCGAACCAGGACGCCCCACCCCCCTTGCCGGCCATGGCCGGTTCTGCCCTGCTGGCAGCAGCGCGGCTCTGTGCAGACGGAGCCACGCAACCCGCTCTGCTCTCCTCCACTCCCCTCCTGCTGTCCACCAGGGGGTGGGGCCAGCAGGGGCCCTCAGTCACGGGCTGCAACTGCTGGCTGCGTGGTTTGTGGGGCCAGCGGGGGAGCCTGAGCAGCGCCGTGTGCTGCTCAGGCTCGGCCCGTGTGCCAGGTCTGGCACGTGCCGGGGGTTGCCGACCCCTGTTCTACTGGTTTGTCCTTGTGTGTTTTTGTTTGTCTGTTGCTCAGATTTTCTTTGGAGAAATTTATTCAAGAATACAGTCACATTCAAGCACGTGCTTTTAAGAAACTTTCTGCTTCACACAGGGCCTAGGGACTAGAAGGGAGCGGGGCCCAGGGCCAATAGGCCTAGGCGGGTTTCCCACCGCCCCCCCATACTGGTGGGGAGTGCGGGGCGTGGGCAGCCTGCTCTGCTCCCTAGGAACTCCAGTTGCCCCCCCAGGAGTTAGCCCCAGAAGCCGTGGCCACCCGCCATGCAGCAGGGAGCCGTGGCCGTGAGCCGGGCGGCGGAGAACCACCGCCGTGGCCCCGGCCCCAGGGAGCCAAAGCTGCAGCCCAGGGAGGTGGCGAGCCGAGGCCGCAGCCCCAGTCCCAGGCAGCAGGGAGTTGAGGCTACAGCCTGGGGCAGCAGTGAGCCGAGGCTGCGGCCCAGGGCGGCGGCGAGCCATCCACAGCCGAGGCTGATGCTTCCCCAGCCACGGCCAGGACTCCAGGTGGCCGCGGCCAGCCCAGAGGCCGGGACCCACGCACCTGCCCCACTCCTGGGCCTGCCTGCTCCACCCTGGGGGTGGGGAGCAGAGCCAGCTTAGGGGCCAGGAGAAGTGCTCCTGGCCTGCCCTGCTGCCTTCAGCTTCCCGAAGGCAGTGGGGAGCAGGGGAAAGCGCGGCCGTGGTGTGGGCCCGCGCTGTCCCGCTGGGAGCGGGACAGCGTGACACCCACGTTACTGCGGGGCCCAGGGCAATCGCCCCATTCGCCCCCTCAAAGGATGGCCCTGGCTTCATAAACAAAGTAGGATTAAATAAAACCCATTATACTGAATTTGATTTACTGAAAGCTACTACCAACACTTGCTTTACCTTCAGATTCCTGTTTGCCTTTCATAAAAGTCATGGTTACATTGTGAGAGTTTTGGGGGCTTTTTTATTATTTATGTAAATACGTAATTTCTGCTGTTGATTTTTTTAGGGGACATTCTAGGCTGAAGAAACAATCTCACTTTTCAGAGTTAAACACTTGACAATGTTAAAATGAGCAAATACACGTTTTGTTTGTTTTTTATCTATGGAATTTCAAAACAGACGAGATGATGATTTTGGTAGTTGTGTATGCAAACAAAGCTTGTGTTTTCTCAGTCTTCAGAAGGAAAAACACTTGAAGTTGGACCCAGTTGCTTTGATTCATTATCCTGGCACAAATCAAAGGGTGTGACTTATAAAAGATCAATGGAGAGTAATGGTGACGGATTGAGAAAGCTGCTTTTATTTCCTGTTAATTCCAGCTAATAAAGCAGTACTAGCTGGCTTTGCAGAAACTGAGATAAAAAATGGAATATGGAAGTCAGAGTGTCAAGTTAGATCTGAATAAGAAGAAGGGCAGGCAAATTAAAGCCCCAGACACAAATACCCTTGAACTTCTGAGAGAATATTCAAAAGCCTCTGTGGTAGTTTGCCTTAACAATTAACTCTATTACAGAGTCATCTAACTATGAATGCTACTATGAATTTAAGCCACATAATCCTAGAGCATTGAAAATAAGGCACCATTTATGTTTCAGTGAAGAAGAACCTCAACTTGCATCAATAATGTCTGCCAAAACTGCTATTTACTGCCTTTTTTACTGGATTCGCACAAAGAACATTTGGCTCACTGAGATGCACAGTAAAGTGCTCTGACAACCAATTCTTTTATGCTCCTGTCAGTTCCCATCACGTAACAAAATTTGCTAGTTCATTATCTAGGATTCTGAAGCACTGAGCAGTCTGAGTCTGAGTCTTTGTCAGAAAAGAGCTCTTAAATGTGACCTACCAAAGAGTAAAGTTAGGAGGGGAATTGAACAGAGCAGTGTAGGAAGACAATCTGTTCTGTGGTAAGAAAACACAATTTCCCAGGGCTATCAATATGGTACCTTTGGAAGATGATCCTGTCATCACATGTCTCCAGACATAAGATTTTAGAATTGGGATGTATGAATTACGTTATTGTGGTCTGACAGGAAATAGTTCCTGTTGTTCATGCAACGCAATGCCACTATAAAGCATCACGTACACATTCTGTGAGATTTCCAAGGTTGATTACAACCCACAGCCAGGAACTCACAGACTGCCCACATGTGTGGGAGGTAGGAAAAGAACTATGGGCAGAAAAGAGGAAACATTAATTTGAAGATGAAACTAAAAGGCTACTGCTCAAATAACTCCTTAGAACTTATCATGCTTGGGAGAAAGAAGGCTGGTTAGTAAATGGACTGACTTGAATCCTTCTCTTCTCAACTGGCTCACACAGGTTTGTGCGAAGCTACTGATTTCCCCCCCCTTCTGTACATTATCTGGAACTATTCACCACAAAAAATCTGTCTCTCTTCCTCCCCTTTGTGCTCACCCTTCAGGAAAGAACAATAAAAAGGTGGATGGCCATTTTTAAAAATGGTTTTGTATTTCCTGGGTTTTCTTCCTCAGCTGTCCTGTTATTAGTATTGTTTTTTACAGTAGTGTCTAGAAACCATAGTTATGGACCTAGTCCCCATAGTGCTAGGTATTGTACAAAGTGTTTGGCTCATTATTTAGTATAATCCATCTGTAAAGCCAGAACTGTGATTCTTTCTGTAAAATTTAGGATGAATCTCAAATATCTTCTAAATATAAGTAATTGGCTCAGTCCCCTCCCTAGCTTAGAATGTATTCTTTATATTTTCCCGTCAGAGGAGGGACAGCAAATAATAAATTGACCAACAAGCTTAGAGTATTAAGGGTGGATTAATTTTACTAATGTTTAGACATATCTTTTTCATAACAGGAAGATGCTGCAAGACCTTTCTAGTTTCTACATCTGTATATAATTTAGTCAGATGACCATATGAACATATTTCAAGCTACAGATCTGTGGTTTACAAGCACTGTGAAATGTAGCAATGAAACCACTTTGACCAACAGAGTGAAAAGAAACCTATATCCATAAGCAAAGGCCTGCCAGTGAGTTTTATCAAGGTGCATAGATTTTCAGACTGTTGGGAGTAGTTCAGCTAGTGCTGTTGAAATCTTTAGAAAAAGGAGCCACACCAATGTTACTGAGACATTTGCAGGATGCGTTTTGGTACCATATGAGATCTTGGGGAACTAATATGTCTTCTCTTTACTGTAAATTTGGCTTATGACACAGCACAGATTCCAACTCCTCTACATATGCTCATTTTGAAGATTTTTGGACACTTTTCTGTGGGTCTGAGAGTGTGGAGCTAGTCGCAAAAGGTTTGCATATGGCCCCAAATTAATTGAACCTGACCCTACAAACTAGTTACTTCTTCCTAGGTCTCCTGGGATATCAAAGGCAGAGCTACAATATTGTTGAATGGATGGGGGTACTCTGGATTAAGGTTTTTATGTTAAGAACTGTAAAGTAGTTTAAAACTGAAACTATTTCAGATTGTGGTAAAATAAAGATTTTTTGTAATTTAAGTCCGGACAAACTTTTTTTTGGTTAGATAGTGGGAATTCTGAGTTTGTCTAAAGTGTTCTTCAGGAACCATTGCTGCTGTTATATAGCACATGTGAACTCCACCGCAGTTTTCTCACAAGTCATTATCCATCTATAATAAGGAATCTCTGGCCAATCTGGGAATCAAAGTAAAGGGTCCACATCCCCACTCCCTTTTTCTAATTATAAGGTTACGCTGAAGCCTAATACATCAAATGATTGAGCATTACTAAGGCTTGATCTATGCTCCCGAGTGACAAGGTTAAACCAAGCTAACCACCAATGTAGACAGCATTAGGTTAACAGGAGAATTCTGCTGTCGACCTAGTTACCACCTTTTTGAGAAGTGAAATACTTACACCAAGAGGAGAAACCCGCTCCATAGGCATAGAGAGTGTCTACATTGTAATGCTATAGTAACATTTTATGCACTGACAAGCCTTTATTCTTTGATTTTATCTTCCGTATTTAACATTGTGCCAGAAGGCAGAACAACACTCCATATTGATAATTGACTTTTTTGGCTTTAATGCAAAAAATACCTTTCAACTAGTTTAAGATTATGTAATTTCACAGCAATTTGCATTTGACAAATTAGCATAAAAATAGTAATTCTTGGTTATGTAACAAAGTGGAATAGCACATATTATAAACACAATAAATATTCAGTTTTGGTTTATGTTCTTTAAGAATAAAAGCACTCTATAGCAGAAACCCCATCATTAGTTCTTTTAAAACAATGATGTGTATAACCTTTCTTGAGGTAGTAGTTTAAAATGCAAAAAAGCTCTGCTTTTGTTACAGTACTTAAGGACTCATAATTTTCTGAAAAAAATTACCTTATGTCCTGTCATTTCTACTAGTTCTTGGAGCAGAGAACTTAATAAAAATCTGTTTGGCATTTTGAATCTGAGCGTGGAAAAAAATCAGGTTTTCTTTCCAACAGTTGCTAATCCTTAATAGGGCCGTGTAAATTTATACAGACCTTATTAAACTGATAAATATATTAATATGATTTCCCTGCCCCAAAGCTTACAAATTCAGGTAAAGACTCAGATGGCCATTTAGGCCAGGGATGACATGCAATTACTGACATTAAAAAGAAGCACTGATAGACTGCTTGGGAACTGGTCTTTAGAGAGACATCTGAAAGCATGGAGAGTGTTTGGAGGATACTAGAAGCCATGAAAGATGCAGAATGAAAGAACTGTAGAGATCATAGGGAAAGGGAAGAAGAGGCAAAAAAATAATGTGGACATGATTATATAAGGCTTTATGCATGCACACGCACTTGATATGGCGACAACCAGGAAATCAATAAAGTGAAACTTGGCTGACTACACAGTCCATATAAGCAGACCATGCATTGGACAAATCAGTCAGACTAGAATTGAGGGAATCTCTCTCATTAGGCTGTGCAGCAGCAGCAGCAGATCTCATTTTAGGCCCAATGGCATACCAAGGGCTGATCATCTCTGGCCACAGCCAGACTTTAGTCTGAGAGAGACTGGTAGGGATAGACTGGGGACCCAGTCTACCTCCAGGGTATCCACTGGGACATACAACCCTATCCGATGAAAGAACATAGTAAAACAATACAGGCTGGAATGGTGAAGGACCTGGCTTACCAAAGGGTATCAGGATGCCCTCATAGAAAAAGTAAAACTAGAAGACTCAAGGGGGAAGGGGAGATGGGCACGGTGGCCAAGGGAAGAAAGGGGCTCAAAGGAGGATGAAGACCCAAGAGAAGTACAATCCTCACACATAAAGGACCCACTGCTTGAACCTGACTGGGACCATAGGGATTTCCTGCCACCTTTCAACCTATATCTGCTATCCAAATAGGGGGAAGAGCAAAAAAACAACCTAACCCTAAACAGGATTTATGAGTAGCTTGTCTATGCAGACAGTAAAGTACTAGATACACCCCAGCAGTTGAAACAGTGGCCCCATTTTGAACTGATAGCTGAGAGACCATACCAGGCAATAAAGAATCCTAAAATGGGAGAAGAATGCAATTCCTCGTGCCAAGGAAATTCCAGAGGGGGTACTGCAACTGTTCCACACAGCCCCATGTGGGGCTCACCTGGGGAGGCAGAAGATCCTTGGCTATGTCTACACTTGTTAATTTAAGTCGACTTAGCATGTCTACACTTAAATTTTAAGTCGACTTTGGGGGGAACCTACAAAGTCGACCTAGAGCATCCACACTGGATGCCTAGGTCGACTTGTAGGGGCTAGGTGGACCTGGGACTGGTCCACGGTGGCAGAGGGGGCAGCCCTTGCCAAGTGCCAGGGGGCTCAGCCTTTGCCCCATTGTACCTGAGTACAATGGGGCAAAGGGGGACAGGGACACTGGCAGGGCATAGGGGCAGGGTGGGCAGGGCTCTGCCCTGCCTTGTGGGGGGGCATGCCAGGCTCTCCCTGTGCCAGCCACCCGGGCAGGGAGGGCAGTGGGGGAGTCCTGGAGAGCCCTAAGTCAACTTTAAATTGACTTAGGGCTACTCCAGGTCTACACTGGCTTAAGTCGACTTTAGAACGACTTAAAAGTAGGTTTTATAAAGTTGACTTAATTTTCCTTCAGTCAACTTAAGCAGCTTGCTTAAGTCAACTTAAGGAAAGTGTAGTGTAGACACAGAGTAAATTAAGTCGACTTAAGCAAGCTTAAGTCGACTTAATTTACAAGTGTAGACGCACCCCTTGACAGGGAAACTCTGAGGTTCTATTGGCCAGGTGTCCACATGGAGGTGCAATGTTATTGCACTTCATGTCCAGAATCTCAGTGGATGAGTCAAAAAGAGCTCCTATAGGCTTCCCTATACCACTATCCATTGTGGGAATTCCCTTCAACAGGATAGATGTAGACACAGTGTGACACACTTGAAAAATCCATAATAGTGCACAAATACATGAGAGTCAGCTTGGAGTATGCAACCAATACCCAGAACCAATTCCCATCTGGTCAGCAACAGCAGCTGTTATTTTTAGTTTAACTTGAAAGTATTTACCTAGGTGAAGATTTTCAAGGAAATATTAACAGACCAATGGACGAATTTCACCTCAGACTTGATGAAGAGACTATGTAGATTACTTCCAGGGGGGTAACTGTGTTAGTCTAGTTCAGCAAAACAAACCAGGACTCTAAAGACTAACATATTTATTTATCCAATGAGTTTTCGTGGGAGAAAATCCCACTTTGGCAGATGCTTGAAGATGGGGAATTTGTGAACTACTGGAGAATCAAGTCCTTAAGAATGTGGGTGTATCAATCTCACATTAACAGACCAGTTCAGTATTTAACAAAACACTGAAGAACATATTGAGGAAGTTTGCAGAGCCTTGAAAATTCTCAGGGATCCCCTTTATATCCACAGACCATTTTTGTGGATCATGATTTGGATGTAGATACAAATTTTGTATCTGCACAGGGCTCTGCAGCACATACTCACTTGAATGGAACAGCTGTCACCCAGCTCTCAGGCGCCAGCTCAACTTTCTGAATCACTCAGCAGTGGGCTGCAAAATCTTGCAATAATCCAGCGGGCATTCTGGAAGATGTAGTCCCCAGATTGCTCAAATGAAGAAGGCAAACTTCAGCTCCAAGAAGGGATTACACCCATGTGCTTCTGTGCAGTGAACCAAGAATCATTTTGAAAGAGATGTCATACTTTAAACTAACAGGTGGCAATGGTGGACACCGTAAGTAGAGTCACTGTTGTCACTGGCTCTCCTGGTTGGGTCTCGGTGTGTGTTAGAGCCACCAGTTGTGTAGGGGTGTCCAAGCCCCCCACTGGGAGGGCAGCACTGCAGACGAGGGCCCAGGATATACCCTCCCGGCCCAGAGTAAGGAAGGAATTCTGGCAGAGTTGGAGCAGGTGGCGGGGTAGAAAGTTTCTGGGAAGAAGTAGGGGTGGTTTAGGGGCAGGGGCTTGGTACAGCCCTGCATCACTGGTGCGCAGTGACCTGTGGAACTGTTAATTAGTAGATCCCTGCAAATATGCGGATATCTGCTTTATATCTGCAAATTGGAGATATCCGCAGGCAAATTTTATGGATCACTGACCAGATACAGATACAAATTTTGTATCTGTGTGGGGCTCTACAAGGTTGTGAGTGCCAAGCCTCAACACTGGAACTGCCTGTTTCCCCTTCTTTGTTCACTGCCTGTGAGGCACCACAGGCATCCACGGGGTTCTCTGCATTTGAATTATTATACAGGCGCCAAAAGGGATTCTGGATCTCTTCTGGGAAATGTAGGAAGAACAAAGCAACAGGACAACCCTCATAGTAAGGTATGTTCTGCAGCCAAAGAAAAAACTGAAGCCCCTGGGAAGCAACCTTCAGCCTGATGGTCAAGCACTACTTCTGCTACTAACATCAGAATCCAAGTTACTGGTTCACTGGCTACGCCCCTTGGTGGTATGAAACAGCTAGGGGAGGTGAATTATGAGATCCAGCAACCTAGGAAAAGAAACACCTGGATAGCCTATCATATTAACTTGTAAAAGGCCTGGAAGAGATAAGGCTGCTTCCTCATCAACCCATTTCTAACCCCCGCAGCCAGAAGTCAGCCCTGAAGCCTTGGCCTCACAAGGCTACACACTAGTACCTCTATGAAAACATCTGCAGTCTGACCAAGAGCAAGAGGTATGTTAGTTAATTGAAACAACCTCAGGTGTTTTCAGCAGTAGCTGGGTGAACTTACCTGATTTTCCATCATACAGACACTGAATCAGGGCTGAAGGTATACAAGAGAGCAGCTCCTGAGGAAGATGTGAGAGGCTGTTCACCAGGAACTCCAGGCCATGATAGAACTAGGACTTGAAGAATCACACAAGGAGCAGAAAAGACCTATTGTGCTTGTCCCTAAACATGATGGGTTGACATGGTTCTGTGTTGACATCCAGAAATTGAATGCCATTTCAGTATTTGATATGTACCTCATGCCCACGGTCAATTAGCTGATAAATATATCGTCCCCTTGACTTGCCGAAGGGATATTGATAAATCCCCTTGATGCCTGCTTCTAAAGAAAAAAGACTTCTACATGCCATAGTGGCTATACCAGTTTAAAACGAGAGCCTTCAGACTTCAGGAGGCTTCTGCCACTTCCCAGCAGTTGATAGAGTGTTATGGCCACATGGGTCATATGTGGCTGCCTGCATTGGTGATAGATTCATAGATTTTTAAGGCTAGAAGGGACCAATTTGATCATCTAGTCTGATCACCTGCACAATGCAGACCTCAGAACTTCCTGCCCACTCCTTCAATAGATTGGGTCACAGATGTCCCCAAATCATGGTTTAAAGACTTCAAGGTACAGAGAAACCACCAGCAAGAGACCCATGCCTCACACTACAGAGAAAGGCAAAATCTTCAAGGTCCCTACCAATCTGCCCTGGGGGAAATTTCCCTCCTGACCCCAAATATGGCGATTAGCTAATCCATGAGCATATGGGCAAGAGTCACCAGCCAGACACCGAAAAAAATAATTCTCTTCACCAACTCAGAACCCAGCCCACCTAACATTCCATCCCAAGCCATTGGCATATTTACCATTAGTATTCAAAGATCAGTTAATTGCCAAATTAGGCTGTCTCATCCTCTATAGTGAAAGCTTGGCCAAGCATTTGAGGCATGTTGCTGTGGTATTACAGGTTCTCAAGGCAGATTTGACAGCCAATCCAACCAAGTGTCAGCTGAGCACCCAAGTAGTCATCTTTCTAGGCTGTGCCCTGGTGTGGAGGGAGGAAGCAGCTACAACCCTTGATAGACGAAGTGCAAGCCCTACCAGGCTGCCTCACGTGCAATTCCAACAATTTTGGGGATCAGTGGGGTACTACCAATGGTTCATCCCAAACGTCACTACCACTGCTGCCCTCTTGCAGATCTTGCCTTAAAAATTCATAATACCAGTTTAGAATCATAGAATCATAAAAACTGGTAGGGACCATGAGAGGTCATTGAGTGCAGTCCCCTGCACTCAAGGCAGGACCAAGTGCCCTCTTAAACCATTCCTGACAAGTGCTTATCTAACCTGCTCTTTAAAACATCCAATGATGGAGATTCCACAACCTGCCTAGGCAACTTATTCCAGTGGTTAATCACCCTGACAGTTGGGAATTTTTTCCTAATCATAGAATCATAGAATAATAGGGTTGGAAGGGACCTCACAAGGTCATCTAGTCCAACCCCCTGCTAAAAAGCAGGACCACTCCCACTAAATCACCCCAGCCAGGGTTTTGTTTAACTGGCCTTAAAAATCTCCAAAGATGGAGATTCTACCACCTCCCTAGGTAGCCCATTCCAATGCTTCACCACCCTCCTACTGAGAAAGTTTTTCCTAATATCTAATGTCCTAATGTCCAATCCTAATGTCCAACCTAAACCTCCCTTCCTGTAATTTAAGCCCATTGTTTCTTGTCTTATCATTGGCTGTTAAGGAGAACAATTTTTCTCTCTCCTCCTCGTGACAATCTTTTAAGTACTTGAAAACTGTTCTCATATTCCCTCTCAGTCTCCTCTTTTCCAGACTAAACAAACCCAGCTCTTCCAATCTTTCCTCCTAAGTCAAATGTTCCAGACCTTTAATCATTCATGTTGCGCTTGTCTGGACTTTCTCCAGTTTGTCCACATCTTTCCTGAAATGAGGCGCCCAGAACTGGACACAATACTCCAATTGAGGCCTAATTGGGGCAGAGTAGAGCGGAAGAATTCCTTGCACAATCACATTGTTTTTTGGGGGTGGAGGACGGGACACGTGGCTTACAAAGAGGGCAAGAAAATAGTTCATTTCAATGCATAGCAGATGAAGAACAAGACAAACCCCAGAACAGAAGGGATTCCTGTAAATTATATTTTGATACATAATATATCTAGACAGTACTGTTACAGACATGTGCTATATATGTACACAGAAAAGACATATGTACATTTCTAAGGTCCGATTCCAGATATAATGTTAGTGTAATTTAAGGAACCTTTTTGCCTATGTTTTTCCAGTCCTTTGAGGACTCTAGTCTCTAGAACTGCCCATCCACCACCTTAGGTTAGTTTAAGTACTATATTTACATACAATAAATGGTATTACTGTATCCAAAGAGAGTGATGAAGTAGGGATATGTAATGATCAATTGAGAATCTTGAGACTACATTTTAAATCTTCTAATGATTATTTTTGGTCCAAATTACAGCCTTAAATTCTAAGAGATTTTGTTTAAAAGCTTGATAAAAAAGATCTGCAAAAAGTGAAACAATGAATGGAATGTCTGAGTCAGGAAAAATTGTCAGTAATCTGGTCTGAGAACCACTCCAAGATAAAGCAGGAATGGCTGAACAAACAAGTTTTTAAGAAAGACTCCAAGGGTGGCAATGCTACAGGTGTTAGTACATGCAGGAGGGTTAAGGGAATATAAAGAAAAACTATTTTGTTTCCAAAATGAGGCCACAGAACATTGTGAGCCAATTCTTCAATTCACCTGTCTGCTCTTACCCACATGTAGTCAATAGGAATTCTAGTTTGAATTTTAAAAAACTCGGTAAGCATGCCAGGACATGGCCAGTTTGTAAAGACTAAGTTCCGGGTAGTTTTTTTACTTTCTTTAAATATGTAAAGTAGATAATGAAGTATAGTTCAAAACCAGGGTTTTGCCCCTGACTTTTTCCAGTAAGATCCCTTCCCACTCTCTCTCTGCCCCTTCTTCTCTCTTTATCCTTTCTTTTCCTCCCTTCCCTAGATTCCATAAGCTCTTTCTGCTCCTAGCCCACTGTCCCAAAATGCCTCTGTCCAATTTAAGTCCCTTTATTTATTCAAAGTACCTGTCTCTGTATTATCCATATATTTGTAAACCACACCATGCTTTAGAGATATGTCAAACAAAACATAGGATATCTAGCCCAAAGAATTTTATATAGGAGAGGCATGAGTGAGAACAACAGAATAGACACAGTGGCTGGTGATCATTTAATCTGAAATGATTTTTCTACTTCACATAGCTATATATAGACCCTAAAAATTATGCACCAAATTCATCCTTGGTGTATTTCCATGGAAGTCAACATACAAATGGGTTTGACTCAAAGGATGTCTATCCAGTGGATTCTTTAAATAAAATCCCCTATTGCTATCACTCTTGAAGTTTTACCTGTGGTAACAACAGTGTGAGCTTTAGTGTAGACTACATGCTAGTGTTTTAAGCTCTGTGTCATTTAACCCTGAGCAGGGCAAGTTTAGATTCACAGTGATGAGAGAGACTCTGGCTGCTTGGAGCCCTCTAGCCTTCCAGAGGCTGCAGCTATGATTGCTATGATGAAGTCTTGCTGGAACCCAGACCAGGCATGGAAACCACAAACACACACAAACATTTTTTTTCTCTATACTAACTATACAGATCTATACTTCAGGCACTATTTACATGCTTGATGAAGGGCTTGCAGAAGCAAGGAAAAGGAGCTCCAACAATCACAGGCAATAGGAAGAAACGGAAGAGGTTTGAGAGTGGCTCTGCCCTTTATGACTGCATGAGGTGCATGAGGCACCAGAAGGTGCTCGTGCCTGCCCACCCACACCTACAAGTATCACTAAGGAAAACACTGATGACTGTGCACTGGAGTGCACACACAGCTACAGTGGAGTGGACATGTGCAATCACATTCTCCCAGTTATTATTCTTTCTTAATAATTCCCACAAAAGTCTAGTGAAGCTGGAGGCTGAGTTTGCAGGTATGTATCTGTGATGCAAGGGTATATTTGCACACAGAATACTTCACTAAGGTGAAATTGAGATTCAAGGCACATATCAATGTTTTGAATGTATGTCCAAATGTACACTCAAGTTTTGCCAGTAAAGTTATACCCGTCTAGATATACTGGCAAATCCCTCCTAGTCTAGATGCTGTTCTATCAGCATAATAGCATTTCTGCCCATATAACTTATTCTGGTTTGGCAAGTGAAATAAACTATACCAGCAAATACACCTTTATGCCAGCGTAACTTCTCTACAGTAGAGCTTTTATGCTATGTTGCATAAAGATCACACCTCTGAATGACATCACTCTGTAAAGTGTGGAGTTGTCCTTTATAATATTTCAGGAACAATAGAATTAAACATCCCCCCTTCCCCAAATAAACATTAGAAACCAAGAAAATTCACAGTTAAAAATGACCTAATAAAAGGGGCAGGGAGAGGGAGAATTAGAAAGGACAGGGTTGGGGCTTCCTATCAGGCTGGCTTTCAAAAGTATCTAACAGTATTTGAGATGAAAATAAAAGTTTATATTCTAAATTGAAGTTAAGAGCAAGGATCCTGTGTGCTTCCACCAGTGATTAGTGCAGTGGGATCCTGATATTGATTGGGGCCTTAGGAAGCTATGGCAATAAAAACAGTTGTAATTGTGTGAACAGGAGAGGAGGTAGCTTTAATAACATTTAAATTGGTGGTCCTACAATATCCTTCTCAGGATAGAAGCTAAAATGGGCAGCTGTTGCTAAGTGACAATTCTGGAGACAACCCAGAATGTACAAGCATTGCATGCCATTGATCTAGAGGGACAATGTGACGCTAGCTAATAATTTAATTCTTCTAAAAAAGATCAAGCCAATTTTTAATAGATTATTACATTTTTAAAAGGCTGCGTTTTCCTTCAAGATTAAAATGGGACAGTTTTCTAGTGTAAATTTCTGATGAAAGACAGGAGAGGTGATCAAGATACAAACAGTGCACACTGTGTTCATGCCGGCTTTTTCCCCAATGGAAAGTTCATGTCATTGAGCACCAGCAGAATAACAAAATCAACCCATTTTATTCTTGGCAGCAAGAAAATGTGAATACCCGTCCTCCATGCATGATTTTTAGTTCCTCAAGACTCCTGCTTTTATGTCATCGTGATCAGAATAGGAGGTAACCAGTCTCATCCTGCCTTGAAAGTAATTCAGTGTGTGAGATGTGTGATCCGAATGATCAAATGATGTGTTTAGAATTTTTCGATAAAATACCCCCATTATCTATTCAGGAAGTGTCCCTGTTCCACTTTTCTTGGGCTTACCATCCTTTAGATTCAAATAGATGCAACAGTAAAGGATCATGACTATTCATTTGATGTATATAAGGGTTTAGCTTGGAAATAGCAGTGCTACTGAAAGAGGTAATTTGGTGTCACTGTAAACACGCAACAAACCAAAGAACACAGCTGAACAAACAAAACTATTAACTGAATATTTTCTATTCACCAGCATGCAGCATTTTCCAATTAGTACAGGAAGTCTTTTCATAAACTCTCATTCAACTTTTAAACTAAATGTTCTCTGCACAAAAAACCACAAAGCATTTGAAAGCAGTACAATAAAACACTGATGAAAGAACAAAGAATTAAACCTGGCAGAAATTTCTTTCAGGTGGGGGGAGAAAATAGTTTTGGAACAGACACTGGACAACATGCCAAGACATGAATAGGATTGTACAGCAAGAGAGGAAGGAATGTGAATGCAGTTTTGAAATCTCATTAACTTGGAACTTGCAGAAAAGGAATTCCAGCCTTCCATTTAGTGACCATCCTTGACTGGCAACGATAGCATTGGTTCGATTTAAAAAAAAGTATGCCTCAAGTTCAAAAAAAGGGAGTGTAAGATTCTTCCCACTCCTTTTTATGAGGGATTTAAATTACAAAGACAAACACAGTCTTAACTCAAACTTGTGCTCAATACGAGACTGTAATGCCTGTGCCAAACTTGCCTCCCTCAGAACAAAAGGATTGATGGAAAAGGGAGTCTTGTAAGATATATAAAAATACAGTGCAAGATTTTATTTGCCATACAAGACTTCACATGTTATTTACAGGATTTAAAGGCCATTGAGAGTTGAACCATAACATAACAAGGAAAAGTTGAAGTTAATGTGCAGAGCCTGCTTCTACAGAGTTCATATCTATTATCTTAAGCATTCTATAGTTCTATAGATTATGTCTATACCAGGAAAAGTTAGGTCGACTTTGTTAAGTCGACCTTATTAATTCGACTTAAAACAAAGTGATGTCCATGGACGTGGACTAAGTCCACTTTGTTAAGTCAACCTAACTGCCCATAGGTCAACTTAACGAAGTGCATTTAAGCGGCCACACTGGGCTTAAGTCGACCCAATGGGTGGTTCTTATCAAGTCGACTTAAGCTTTCATTAAGTTGACTTAAGGAATTTCTTAAGTCAACTTAATGAAAGCCTGGTGTGGACGCAGCTTTATTTAAGTCGACTTAAGCCTCCTTAAATCGACTTAATTTGCCAGTGTAGACATAACCATAGAGCCTGATCTTACAAAAATATGAAGTTAATGGTAACATGTTCACTGACTTCACTGAAAGCAAAACCAGATCCATATTCCACACTCTCCTTATTCTGGACATTTTATTTACATTTTTTATAACCAACACAAGCTGTACCAAGCGTAATAGCTTCAAAAGATGAAGTAGCTGTAGCAGATCACTAGCAAAGAGATGTAATGCATATGAATGTTTTAATTAAAAAAACAAAAAAACCTTGCAGCTATCCTAGATTTTATGTTGATTAAATACTCAGTATAATCCCCTATACTTTTACTGATCCACAGACATCTGAAGGAAGGAACAGTGCAAATTGCTTTTATGAAAGTATTTTTCTTCCCACCTCTTAGAGTTTGCATTAGAGACTGAAAACACACCTGATAAGAATTAACCTTTGAACATGGGAGGATCTGCAAACAAACAATTACTACTAGCCTTCAGTTAGATACCTGTAGGTATGAAATGGGAGTTCCAGGGTACAAGTCCTTGCAGAGTTGTCATTTCTGTTCTCAGACAAAACGTTCTTCTTAGGTTCTAACATTAAAAAATTAATTAGCTATAACACAGAATTACAGTATGGGAAATAATATTTTGGGTTGATTTGGCATGGAATATGATAATTATCCAACTTCTGGTTAGCCTTAAGCTCTGGTTTCAAGACAGTTGGCCTCAGATGTGGTCTAAAAATTGGCAGAGCAGCATCTAAATCCAGTAGTCCTGTTTTTCTGCATTCTATCCAGATCATAGATTTACATCTCAAACTATACAGCATCACTTCTATTGTAATTTTTCATGGGCAGAGATCCACTACAGCTGTTGTACCAGTATGATAAATATTTTAAAAATCTAGCTCTATTTCCTCTTCATAAACTTCATTGTTTTCAGATTTCTACATATGATTCTCTCAAATTTTAATTTTCTCAGTTTATTTGGATTTATATAGAGCATTTGCTAATTTACATTTCCTTTAATATGGAATTAAAGGAAAAAGTTTCAAGAATATTTTAATCAATTCCAACAAATAACTTTTCTAAATAATATCTAAATTTAAATAGCTAGATTTTTTAAAAAATTCTGTTTCTATTGTAAATGCACTATTTCATTCCCTGCAGATACACTAGATGTGCATTCACAGTGCCAATCATTTGGCATTCCTTCCATCAACACCACTACACTCCCCATGCAATCTCTAGTTACAACATCTTCTGTGTTTTTAAGCTCTCACCTTGGGACTTGAAGGGAACAAAGGTCTCCCTTCCTAAAAGGCCTCTGTACAACTAGACTCAACTAGCCTGTTTCTCTTTATTCCCCACACAGCTGACACTTCCTTTTTATGCCTCTTTATCAGATGAGGAATGGGCGGGATAAAGAGCCTGTCAGGCCGTCAATCTGATTATCTAATTATCTCAATCAGCTTCCTCTGAGAAATTAATTGGCAACTAAGTCATCAGAGTGTGGGCTCACCTGTTCACTCCCTGCACTCAGTCACAGGCTGCCACTCTCATTTTGTGCAGTCAGTTTTCTTCAGTTCTACTCAAAATTGGTTTTCAATCACTAGATTGAAAAATACAAGGAGTCCTGTACCACTTTTAAAGACTAACAAATGTATTTATCTCATGGGCTTTTGTGGGCTTAATCTCACTTCATCAGATAAATTTAAATGTTTTTTTCATTTTTTTCATTCATCTGATGAGTTGGAATTAAACCCACAAAAGCTCATTTGATAAATACATTTGTTAGTCTTTAAAAGTGCTACAGGACTCCTTGTTTGTTTTGCTGAACTAGACCAAGACGGCTACCCCTGTGGAAATAGAAAAAAAATAAGACTTCGCTTTGAAGATATGTCTTTTGTGTTCCCTATTATTGTGCATTGGCCTCTCAATTAAACCTTGTTTAGCCAGCAACTGTTGACCAGTACACTGAAACCATTATCCTTCTACGCTACAATCTAGTATAAAAAACCTGGACAACAGCTCTAGGAATAAATTGCTTGTACAAGGATGCTGCAGTTCCCACCCAGCAGCCTCTCCATCCCGGCAGTGCACCAGTGTTCAAAGTGACTGCAGCAGCCACCTCCATAGCACTGCACCTCCCTCAATCCCGTGGAGATTTCAGATGTAATTTAATGCCATCTGTCAACACGGTTATGTTGTTTTTCTTTGCATCCAGTGACCACACTGAACTCCCTGCAAATGCAGTTTGGAGGCAGCAAACCTTGTGAGAGCAGATGTCAGATTGGCTCCTGAAAAAATGATTTTATGGAATCAGGGAAAGCTGGAAGATAATGTGAGACTACAGGACCTCTGCCAAGTCTATAGGATTTCTAAATGGCAATTTACAATATATATTGTTGTAGTTTTTTTATACCATGCTAAAATGATTAATTATTTGTTTTTCTGTAGCACTTAAGAGCCCTAGCCATGGACCAGGACACCATTCTGCTAGATGCTTTACAGAGCAAAGACATAATCCATATCCCAAAGAGCTGAGTTGACCAGCTAAAGTAAAAAAGGTCCACTAATTTTGGGTGCCCAATCTGAGAGACTGAAGACCCGAGTTTCTCAGAATGCGTTTTATAGCACTTTATATATTCAAAGTAAATCTCCCAGTGACTTTGAGTGCTCAGACCCTGGTCTCAAATTGGGCAAAGACAAAATAAGAAACACACAGTTAACGTGAAAAGTTTTGTGTAAGTGACTTGCCCAGTGTCACATAGAAACTCTGTGGCAGAGACAGGGATAAAAGCCAGTTCTCCAGGATGGCTTTCAATTGCCTTAGCCATGAGAAGGCTGCAAGTCTGTGACCGAGGTCACAGAAGTCATGGATTCCGTGACTTCCAGAGACCTCCATGACATTAAACCCTTCAGCCTCTGGAGACGGGGCTGGAGCTCCCAGCCACTGTAAGCAGTGGGGACCCGGAGCTACAAGCTGCAGTAGGGGCCTTCCCAGTACCAAGAGGCAGAAGTCCCTCTCCCAGCGCCAGGCAGCTCCAGGTGCTGGGCTGCCTCTCCTTCCCTGCAAGCTGGGTGGTGGGGCTGTCCCCTCCCAGCTGCGAGCCACTGCAGCTCCCAGCTACTGTAGGGGCCTCTGCAGCTCTCTGTTGCTGCTGGCAGTGGAGGAAGCCCAGAGCACCAGGCTGCCTTGGGCAGTAGGGGCCCCTGCAGCTCTGAGTGCCCCCAGGCGGCAGGGGTACCCTGGGAGGTGGGGCACACCCAGGCTCTGAGCTGCCATGAACTGGGAGCCCAGAACTCTGAGCCATGGTGGGGAGATACCAGAGTTCCAAGCAGGCCCCTGTTGATCCCAGGCAGTGGGGGCCCCTGTAGCTCCAACCCACTGCTGGCAGCAGGGAACCCCAGAGCTCTGTGCTGGGCATCGGGCAGCAGAGGGAGCCCAGAGTCCTAAGCTGCTGCAGGTGGGGATGCCCACCATGGCTTTGAGTGGCTCCCGGGTGGCACAGAACCCCAGAGCTTTGAGTTGCCAGTCCCAGAGCTCCAATCCACTGCAGTTCCCTGTCACCAGGGGCAACCCAGAGCTCCAAGTCAGGTCTCTACAGATCTCAGGTGGAAGGGACCTGCAA
Source organism: Pelusios castaneus (assembly GCA_007922175.1). Lineage (NCBI taxonomy): Eukaryota > Metazoa > Chordata > Testudines > Pelomedusidae > Pelusios > Pelusios castaneus. The sequence goes on along the minus strand of ML685795.1, from coordinate 3,747,740 downwards.
CTCTGAGTCACCACAGGAGGGAATCCCAGAGCTTGAAGCCTGCACTTCAGGGGTGCTGGACCCCAGCCTCTTCTACTCCTCTCCTGCAGCAGACCCATTTTGTCATGATTATTCTTAGTAAAAGTCATGGACAGACCATGGGCTTCTGTGAACTTTTCTTTATTGCCCATGACCGGTCCACAGTGACTCTTAGCTGTAGTCATGAGACAATGCTCTCTCTTCTTACAGTTCCTTGCTTCACTCACCACAAACTTTCCCTGCTGTGGCTCAGTCCAACCTGTCTGTGCACACTGATCTGGTGCTGGTGTACATGGCAAGCTCAGGATGTTGTGTGGATTACATGCTCTCAGCTGTCCCGTCAGCCCGCGCTGAAAGTTTCAACGAGTCCGCTTGGTATGGTTCACAAACTTCCCTGACATCTGTACTTTCTGCAGCAGGAAGAAGATTCCAGTGCACATTTACATAGTGTGTGTCAGGTTGCAGCCCCTCTTCCAGCTCTTTTAGAGCCTCTTACTGAGGTTCCAGCAACATTCCCTCCCCCCACCCACCTTCTGACTCTTGCACACTCCATCCGTAGCCCCACAAAGTCACAGGACCTCCTCATCAACCCCCTTCTGGCACAGGCCAATTTGGCCATCCATCCTACCACAACTGGAAGAGAATGTTGAACAGGGGGCACTCTGCAACTGTGGGACCTGTTTCCATTCCCTTATCCAATCACACTTCTTTGCAGAGTTCCTCTAGGTGGTATCCACTGACTCCCTGGAGCCTTTGAGGAGCAGCAGGGACAGATTAATGCAAGAGCTATAGGGGCTGGAGCTATAGGGGGCAAGAGCTATAGGGGCTGAAAGGGGGCCCCAGATTCCACCCCCTATTGTTCCTGCCTTATCTAGCTCCCCATACCCTGATAAGTTGTCCCCCCATCCTCCACCCCGAGTGCTAGAGGCAGAGAGCCCCTGCCCTGCCAGCACTGGAGCTGGGAGGGAGGGGGCACAGCCTGGGCCAGCCATGTTTGCTCTGCTCCATTCCAGGGGTGGGACTGGGCCAGGGCTGGCTGGTGCTCAGCATAGCCTTCAGTCGCACCACACACCAGCCGGCTCTGGTCCTGCCCCCAGAACAGAGCAGAGTGAACAGGGGCAGTGCAGGGCGGGCGCATGACCTCTGCCCCCTGCCCCAAACACTAGCACAGATGGGAGCCCCCACAGTGGTGGGGGGCTGAGGCCCTAGACTGTGGGGGAGCTGGTCAGAGAGGGTCCCCTACAATGGTGGGGCAGCCTGGGGCCCCAAGGCTCCTTTATCTGAGCCTGGGAGCAGTGGGCATTGTCAAGGGTTCTCTGCTCAATATCCCCTTCTGAATTTTTCCCTGTGATCTCACTCCTATTCCTGTTTTCTCATTTATTGTCCCCTGAAATAATTATTAGCCTGGACTCAGTGTTCCTCCTCCTTAGTTAAGGGGAAGGCAGGCCTTTAGCCTTGGGCAGGCCTATGCCCACCCATCCTGGTACTATTAATTGTACACACCTTTCAACATCTGCAAAAAATGAGGTAAGGGTCCTAGAGACAAGTGTCCTATACTACACAATCCTCAAACAGCTTCAGAGAATCCTATGAACCAGATAATCCAAGGGAGCTGTGGAAAAGTTAACATGATTATAGCACTATAAAAATGTAGGGCTGGAAAGGACCTCAAGAGGTCATCTGGTCCATCCTCCTACTCTGAGGCAGGACCAAGTAAACCTAGACCATCCAGGTGTTTGTATAAGCTATTCTTTAAAAGCCTCCAATGACAGGGATTCCACAACCTCCTTTAGAAGCCAATTCAACTGCTTATACATCATTATAGTTAGAAAGCTTTTCCAAATATCTTACCTAAATCTCACTTGCTAAAAATTAAGCCCATTACTTCTTGTCCTACCCTCACTGAACATAGAGAGTAACTGATTGTGTCACTCTTTTTAACAATATTTTTGTTTGAAGATCATCATCATGTTCCCCCGTCTTCTCTTCTCTAAACATGCCATTTTTACAACCTTTCCTTATAGCTAATGTTTCATAAACCTCTTATTTTTATTACTCTAATATAAACTACTTCCAATTTGTTCACATCTTGCTAAAAGAACAGTGTTCAAAACGCCATGTTCTTGATCTCATTCTCTCTATAGCCTCTTTAAAACAGAATTTTATCCATTGAAAAGTAGTGAATACAAATAAAGAGACAAACGCAGTGATAGCTTGCAGTGTGTGACCCTAGGTTTCCTACTCTCTTCACTAGGCTTGAGTAACTGCTGCCACCACCTATCTGTGGACTTGAAAAATTTACTGACTAACAGTGTAATGGAGATAATACATGCTATGGAACAGGATGTTCATCATGAGTAGTTTTAATATTGGTAGGTGTATGTAGTAAATGGACTGGATGCAGGGATGTCCTTAGACACCTGTAACCCTGCCAATACACCCCTTTGGATGTAGTTAGAGTGAATGCAGTTTTATGAAAAGTACAAAAGCTTCCTCTTTTATTGTTTCAAGGGCCTCATGGAATCCCTGATCGGGAGTTTAAGAGTTTAGCAATTTTTCTCTTTCTACTCTGAAATAAGCTAATGGTACACAAATAAACTGGAAGCACTTTGGGACAATGAAGTCTTTCAGTATTCACCCATGCCTAATTTCTTTATAAGAAGGTTTTATGTATGATTTTGGGTGGAAGGGTGAATGCACTAAAGCTACTTCAGATTTACATTTCCCCTGTATGCAGTTGTTCCTCCAATTCAAGAATGATTTAACTCAGACACAAAACCAGTATTGGTTTTATGTTGGTTTAATTAAACTGTAACTGTTTAAGATAACTTTGTCAGGCTCATTAGATTGTATGCCTAGTATTTAAGACATTGCTTTCTCCATTATTAAAAGAGGATTTTGCAAGTAAACAAAGATGGCAGTAGAATTTCTTCCAGTAAAAAAAGATACAGCTGTCACTATTGTTCCTAAACACAAGGGGGAAAAAATGTACATACAACCATACAGAGTCCCACGGTATTTAACATGTCGCTATACTAGCTCGTGTTGCTGTGTTCGATTTTCCAAAAAATTCACTCATAAGGATACAAGACTCTACTGACCCTCACAGTATATTTGTTTACTAAGTTCACAGCAATGTACAAAACCTCAGAACACAAACTGTAATCTGTCTCATAACAGCTCTTGACATGTCAATGCTGTCGCACTACCCAGAGAGCTTTCAGAATTAAAAATAGCCTCCAGTCAATTGTTTAATCTTTAAACAGGATTGACAGGTCTGGTGATTTAAATCTTCTATTTAGCCTCAAAACAGAGAAAGAATGACCAGCAGTAAGTTCTTCTGATTCATGCAATCCATGCAAAATGCCTCATCTTTGATCTGGAAGGCAATTGCTCTGCATGTTTGTTTAATTCTTGACCTCTCTGATGAGACTGCCCACAAAAGAGGAGACACTTGTGAAGTGGACAGCTATGCATGCATAACTGGAATAAGCAGTAGGTTCTCTAGGGCACGAGTCAGACAACAATTTAGCTTTCAAACTAGTGAGCCATAATGTAAGTAAAAGGCTCCATTTTCCTTTATCAGTCCTCTGAGCCACCTAGTCCCCTCCTATCGGGTCTCATTGTTAACAAAAATAAATTACAAACTAGAGTGTGCAGTTGTGCTTGATTAGAGTTATTCAGGAAGGGATATAAACTACAATACTATGGTGGTAAACTCCTAACGATTCAGTTAATTATATTATAAAAGATTAAAGGAACAACACAATCCATTGTCTGGTGTCTGAATAAACAGACAGCTAGTTGCATAATTGTTGGTGCACAGATGGCAATTTGAGATTACATGATTCTGAAAATTGCTTACGTAGCTCTATCTCATCTTTCATGCTAAACTGGAATTTCTGTGATACATTCTTAGAATACAGGTGTTGGCTTTTATGATTCCATTGAATCAACTAGAAAGTTGAACAAAGAGTAAACTTTAGAAGTAGAGTAATTTTTCCAGAATACAATACATTTATTCAGAACAGAATGTCCACTCAGTTGATAATTATTCTGCTATAGCTAGGTTGGTCATTTTCACAAAAAAGACAAGCTCCTAGCCCTTATCATGAATGTATTCCATACCTGGGTGAGCAATTATAGAAGTATCTACAAAGTAAGGTAAAGTCAAGTAGCATCACATAAATGAAACATAGCAGAGAAACACCTAGCGTAGATTTCTCCAGAGAACTTCAGCCCAGTTGTTTCTGGTTCTTATTAAATTACCACAAAAGACAGAGCTATGTTAAAAGAGACAAACATTTCAATATCCAAATCAAACAAAATCAGGTTTGGGTTGCTGTCTCCTATAGTTCTCAGTTGTTGATATAATGGCAATCTGGGAATTGCATTAGCTCAGATTGAGACTTTGTTTGTGTCTTGGTGAGCCAAATCCCCAGAGGAAAACCACTTTGGTACAGAATATTGCTTACACTTTAGTCAAACCAGTCACAAGAGCCTAGATATGGAAGGAAATTGGTGTTCCTGGCTGTTTTTTAACTCCAACCATAATATATGCTGTGCTTTGATGGCATTCTTATTATTAGCAACTCAAGATCTCCTGCCTGGTAATCATTGAAGAGAGTCATGACATAGATGGGTCTAGCACTACACAGTACCTTACTAGTCATGGCAATATAACTCAGATTCGTGGGCTATTCCCTCCCTGCGAATGCCACAGCGGCTGGTGACACGTCTTTAAGCCTGGCAATGCATTTTGTTCCAAATGGTGACTTCTGTGACACGGGGGGCTTTTTGTGTGCTGCCATTAGCACATGGAAAGAAAGTACTGGCAGATTTTATAGTGAGGACGGGGGCTGTTTTAGCTGATATGATCCTACTGGTCACTTCTAGCTGTGTGACTTTTAAGAATGTATTAAATCATTCCCCACACATCAAACAGCCTACTACTGCCTTTTTCAAATAGGAATGCCTACATGTCAAACCAACTAAGGAAGGAGCGGTTTCATTCTCAACTTCCTCCTGACCCCACTTGTCAAGTTTTTTCTGGGTAAAATATTTCAAAATAAAGGAACCAAAATTAACCGCATGAACATATGTAGACAGAATCTTCAGAACTTGGCAAAAAGTGTGAGAAGCATCATGGTTCAGAACTGAATTGAGAAAGAAACAAGTTGGCAGTTCTGAGATAATCAGAGGAATGTTCATCAGTATGTTCAGTGTCTGAAGCTGTCAGCAAAGTTTCTAGGAATATAGCTTCTCATACTAAAAATGCAGGGGTGATTACTGTACCATCAGGAGACAAGAGCAAAACCAGATCAGAATAACCCCCACATAGTTTCTGCCTCTGGGAGTGCCTGACTTTAAACTACTAGAACAACAATGAAAGATCTAAGCCCATGTTTTCAAGATTTAAGTTAATAGAGAATGAACTTAAAACACAGAATATCAGAACTCAACACATTCTTGAGTAATCAAGGATTTAGCTAACTTTGGCCTTACTTTATGTTCACAATTAAACACTGAAACACCAATCAATAACTCACACTATACATTTGATTAATTTATTAGAAGCCTTTATTTTGTAGATGCTAATCCTCAAATTCATTCTATGTTTATTCTTTTCAGCAAGTGAAATTAAGCCTCATTAATATCAACATGCTGGATTCTGATTTCACATTGATTTTACACCAAAGAAATTCCATTAACTTCAGTGGAGTAACTCCTGATTTATAGCTGGTGACAAGAAAATAGGTATGCATATCAAATACACTGAGAGGTTTATCTGAGCAAGACATCAGACTCCATTACACCAATTTAATGCCAGTGCAACTTCATTGGAGTCAATGAAGTTGCACTAGCATACAGTTAGCAAACTATCTGTTTCTTTTCTAAAACTATAAAGTGCCTCTAATACCTGATCTACACAAGAGACTTTTGTCCACCAAAGTCAGCTTTTTGCACTGAAACATACTACATACACTGCAATCCCCAATTGATCCAATTCTCCTGATTTTACAACAAAATTAAACCACTTAATGAGAAGCCTAGAGGTTTTTGCACAAAACTTTTAGTGACTATGCATCAGTGTAGACAGCCTGCTGGGTTATGTCATGGTAAAAGGCCTCCAGAAAGTGTCCCACAATGCCCATTCTGACCACTTTGGCCATCAGGTTGAACTTGGTTGCCCTGCAGCCATCCACCCCTACCTCTTCAAAGTCCCAGAAATGTTTGAAATTCCACTTCCTGCTTGGTCAGTGTGGAGAGCTCACATCTCACCTTCCCAGATGGAAACTATGCTTTACAGTTGTGTGAAGTTGCCTCTTTGCAGGATGCCAGCAGCAAAGAACAAACCACTTAATGTATCTTTGTTTAATATCAAATCCAATTAGTCTAAAAAAGAAAAAGCATTAGCATGGAATTATGAATGTTTTACAGCACTGTCAAATGCCAACACACTTATTTAACTTATGAAGATTTGGCTTGGAAAGCAGTTGGGAAGTCCCATCTGCACTAGATAATTGACCCACCACTGGTGTGTGTATGGATCTTATTTAGGTGTTAGCAAAGTGTATGGAGTTAACTACTTTGCTCAGCAACAAGATATTCCTTAGCTAACCAACTTGGCTAATCATAGAATTGCTAGGATATGAAGAAATATAACCTGTCACCAATGGAAAGAAATTAGGTAGACACTAATCTAACTACAAATTACAAATTAATTCAATCTGATAAAGAAATTGGGAGACTATATTTCAGACATTTGTTCTCATGAAATAATTTTTAAAAGGTGTTTAACATTATCAGAATGAAAAGAATCTTCTACTTCTAAATCCTTCTCCATATTCTAGCATAGCAATATGATCTTTATATCCTTGGTCTGTGCCTGTTGAATCTCAGAGCTGATTAATAATTACTGCATTATCTCCTCTGAAAGACTACTCTTTAGCTATAGACTAATAGAAACTTGTCATGAATAAACATCTTACTGCTGGCCAATAAAACTGAACAACAGTCTAGCCCATGAACACACACATTTCTGATATCTGAATCTGTCTATATTCACTTCTGACTTGTCTCTCGTTAATGGACAAATGCTTTCACCCTGTGGCTCCTCTCAACCCAGGAGCTGCAACTTCCTTTTCCTTTTTATGACTTAACCCTCCAGCCACATCACTATGGCCCTCTCTTGCAAGGATGTCAAAGTCTTTCAAGGCAAACCGTCTGAGGCTGTCTACTTTCAACTCCCTGGTCACCCTCCCCACATCGTGTCTTTGCTAACTACACACCTTTCAGGAAGTAACAGAAAATTACTTCCCTGTAACTCCGCCCATTCTCAGCTCCTAGCCCTTATACAGAACCTACCAGTTCCCATCCAGCTGAGCTTCATCTAATTGATCTTTGCTCCCTGGATCCTCCTCCAGGTACAGTCTGCAATTAATTGGCCTACCTAACCACTCTCTAGGTCTTGTGGGGGGGAGAACTGCATCACAAAGCCAAACACAGCTCTGACATATTAATTTAAAAAAAGCAACATTAATGGTCTGTCTACAGAAGGAAGCTGACCTGTCATTGGGAAAAGTTGTCAATAAGGGTTTTCCCACTGATCCCACTCACCTGCAGTCGATTACAGTCCACTAGGTCAGCTACACTCTCTCTAATGATCTGGGTGGTTTTGTGCCATCTATGCTAACAGATCAACTGTTTTCAGTACTAGTTGAGAGGATACTTTATGCTGACGATTGTCAGAAATGGGTTATTTCCCCACAGCAGACAGGGCCTAGCATTCAGTACCAGAGCCAGGATTTAAAGGACCCAATATCAGGACATGATACTGTAGTGGCCTGCTGCAGCAGCCTAGAAGCCTTGATATCATTCTTCCTGCTCCCTGCCCCCTTTTGCAATGTGTACTCAAAGGAGGGAGGACAGGAGTAGTTCTAGTATTCCCTAGAACACAGAGGCTCAAATTCTACCTGATCATTACTTGATTTCAGTGGGGCTAAGATTTTATTCTATATTTTTAAGTATGGATGAAACACAGACAGTTACTATAATAATAAAGGGTAGTGAGGCAAAGGCTCCTTGTTTCCTCTCCCATCCACAGCCCTTCCCCAGCATGCTGTTGTAAAGATCAGGCAGAGGTTGTCCTCAGGTCACAATGAAGTTTTAATTCAGTGTCTTCTTCACATTCACAGTGAAACGTCCCACTTCATATTTTGCTATTGATTTCTGACCTGGGGAGTTATTGGGCAGATATTTGAAAGACAGGGCTTGAGTGATTTTTTTCTATGTGACTTAACATTAGAATTATTTTCTGAAATTGATACATCATCTGTGATAACTGTGAACTACTACCGCTTTTATAATTACTTCCTGGAAATTCTACTATCTGATCAAAAGTTTTCAAAAAAGCCTTCACAAGAAGATGGATGTTCAGAGGTTCTGAGCACCCCCTGCTCCCAGTGATTTCAACAGGAATTGCAGGTGCTTCACCACTCACAGAATCAGGCCATAGATTAAAAATTCTTTGCTAAACATTAAAAAATGGCAAATAAAACCCTGCATCTTGGTTAATGGTTGAGATTCTCTGAAACATGCAAAACAGAATAAAAGTCTGGAGTATCTACCCCTGAGTATACACTGATTTAGCATACCTTCTATGTGCTGAATAGCCTTCATTCCAATGTAAGAGGGCAGAAGGTCATTTTCCTGATACAAGAGCTGGAGCTCAGCCATAGTTATAGTAACTGTCTGTGTTTCATCATTACTTAAAAATATAGGATAAAATCTTAGCCCCACTGAAATCAATGGTAAAATTCCCACAGACTTCAACGGGGCCAGGATTTCTCCCTTACAATTTAATAGTTGACAGTACTGCCTACCCCAAGCATTCCAAAACCATGGGAAGGCTCAAAATTGTGAGATTTTAAGAAAGGAACGTATTTGGGATTCTTTTTATTTGCACTTTAAGCCTTACTCAGGTCACATTTTCAAGCGTTTCTTTGCAAACATGAGGACTTGGAACATCCTTTTTTTTAATGAAAAATTCTAGGAACTGAGGGTTTAATAAACACTAAATTTTGCAAGACGTGTAATAAAATTGTAGAAACTGTTAGTTGGACACCAGAAATTTTTGTTTTTCCTAAAAATAGCTAGTCTTTGGCATCTGGCCTCACAGTAGACGCAAAGGGTCAAATTCTGGCCTGGCAAGGGGGATACAAGGGCTGCAAATCAGTATAGATCCTGGCATGCAGATGTGTGATAACCATGTACTTTTCAATACATGGGGGAAACTTCTGCCCTGTCTTTTAATACACGGGAAACACTTCAGCTCTGGACTGCTCCGCTGAAAAAGAGGCAGATCTTGACCCAATATATTTTATCCAAAAATAGCTACTGTAGAGCATCTGTGTCTACAGAAGGTATTCATAAACCTCTGACTGCTGAAAACTGAGACTGGATAAAATTGCCCTGTTCTGTTCATTCCCTCCGAAGCTTCTGGCACCAGTCAGAAAACGGGACACTGGACAAGATGGACCATTGGTCTGACCCAATTTGGTCAGTCTTATTTTCCATTCCTTATAGTTTCACTATAAGGAAATTTAAATGGAAATAAAAGTTTGAGGGACTTGAAAAATGCCACATAAATGGCTCTTTCCAAAGGAGAAAGATTTCTTCATATAAACTTCTCTTCAAATAAATAAGCCAGTCGAAAGAATTTACAAGGTCATATTCTTGTTCTCAAAGGATTTAACACACAGTATAGCCACTCATACAAAATAAGAATTTTATTAAAAGTTAAAGAATGAAAGTTTTCTGCTGGAAAACTGCAGCTACATAATGGGATACAATGCTGAAATTTAATCTAAAAATGAAGAAATATTAAAATTTGTGCAGCTGGTGGTAATTAATCATTTAACTTATGAGCAGTATAAGCACCTTGAGATAGATTAGATTAGCTATGATGCAAAGCAGGGGGCTGAATTTAGGTTGGTCCATAAATATTTATTTTTAAATTACCAAACAGAACTGACTGTTTAAACGATTTTATGTGCTGAGCCTGTAAGTAAAAGGCAATTAAAACAGAAACATTTTGTAAACACACAGACTCTGACCTCCTGATTCTTCCCTCCTTCCTTTTTTCTCTTTTCTCTCTCCCACATACTCCAAGCATTAGATTTTGTCAAATTCAATTTAGATTAGAGAGAACAGTCAGCTTCACACCATAAAATGTACATACCCTTTCTCATTTTATAGTATTTTCTATATATAGCATTGCTGTTATTTTACATTTATTTGGCACTTTTAAGATCAATCACCAAATATATACAATACTACCGAACACTCTGGCCACTGCCAGAGGGATCACTGCAAAATAGTGGAAGGGTGGCATGCAGGAAGGAACAAGACATCTAGTATCCACAAGCAGCATAAAACTTTTTTTTAAGGTTGAATTTAAAAAAAAAAAAGTGAGGCTGAGCAGAGAGCAGGTCTAGTCAAAAAAACAAACAAAAACCACATGGAGAGAAGTCAGTACAATATAGTGCAGGGGTTCCCAAACTTTTTATCATTCTGACCCCATTTTAATGAAGTATTTATTTCCTGCTGGGACCCCAGACAGCCTAGAGGATGCCATTTTGTTTGCACAGTGTAGCCTGGCACACACTACGTTCAAGGTCATGCTGTGCAGAGCAAAATGGTGCCCTCCAGATACTAGGGATTGCTGCAAACCCCATCAGCTGATGACATGACCATATTGGCTCATGACCCACAGTCTGGGATCCACTGATGTAGTGGGAGGATAGGTAGGCTGTGCTTAGGGCTCTGGATGGGGACTCAGAATATTTGGGTTCAGTCAGACACGGTTACAGACTTCTTATGTAATTTTATGCAAGTCACTTATTTTCTCAGCACCTCAGCTTTAAAACTGGTATATGTTCCTTCCTTAAAGGGATATTATGAGACTAACTCCATAAACATTTGAAAGGTACTCAAATACTATGGTCATGAATGCTGTATAAATACTTAAATATAGAAAATGTAGAGGTGGGGTGTCAAAGAAATGTAGGTAGGACACTCCATACAATTACCACACAAGATTACGATTTTGGGAAAGCAAGAGCATTTACACACAGAAGACTTCCAGCTTCAAAAGTTTCGTGTTTCTAATTTGCTGAAAAAGAACAAGTTCCCTAGTTTTTCTGATATTTTATAGGGGAAGGACATTTTCAGAAGATGGCAATGGCAAAGGTACACAGTCACTCCATGTAGAGTTGTGCAGAACCATGTGTTTGATTTCATGTAAACCACTCCCTCCCTCCCCCACAGCTTTCCTTTGATGGGCTTTATACTCCTAAATGTTTATTTGAAGCTCACAAAGCACAACTCAGCCCAATCCACAGTTTTACCTGGTTTCAGATGTAAATTGTGCAAACCAATTATTTGTGCATATGTCACCTGTAACCGCAGATCAGTCCACATGCACTCAAGAAATTTATTCTATCTAGCCAAAAGTTTTGAATTTATAATAAAACAAAACTAGGTTACTATCCTTAGGTTTGTTAGAAAGTTTCACACAGCTCTAATCACAAGGGTCCCATACTGGGGGTTAAGAAAGAATGGCACATCTTTATATAGATATTAATATGAGCTGTATGGATACATGGTACAGAAAAGTTCCAGAAGGGTAGCGATGTTAGTCAAGTTCAGTAGTTTTCAAACTTTTTTCCTCAGGATCCAGTTGAAAAAAATCATTGATGCCCGTGACCCAGCAATTACATCTTTAAGCAATGCATTCCAGTCTTTTGACAGCAGCAGCAGCAGCAGTGGGTGCCGTGACCCTGTGCCTGAGGGTCTGCAACCCAGTACTGGGTCCCCGATGCTAAGTTTGAAAGCCACTGGTCTAGTTCAGCAAAACAAAAAAGGAGTCCTGTGGCACTTTTAAAGACTAGCAAATGTATAGTCTAGTGTAAGTTTTCCATTTTCAAGGGTCTGGCAAAGTGGGATTTTCTCCCACAAAAGCTCATGCAGCGACTCTTTGTTTGCTTTTATGATACAATAAGGTATTTCTATCATTGCAAGAAGGAAGACTGCTAAAACCAGCCCTCTTTAAACTAACTTTCCCTTCCCCCTCTCCCTTTTTCCCAAAGTCCCCACACCAGCTCCAATGGACCCCAAAAATATATGACTCTACAATGGCCAGTACCAGACTTTTCAGAGGAAAACCCAGAATATTTCAATGTGCCTGAGAGCAGGTTCCGGGCCTGAATTTCTTCCTGTCCCTCCTCCCCTCCCGCGAATAGCACCAGTAGATGAAGTGAACCCGATGGCAGGGCCGCCCCTAGAATGAACGTGCTTGCAGGGGGTCCCCAGCTGAGTCCCGCCCCGAGCCCACCCTTCCGCAGAGCGGTCAGCAGGGCGGGGGCAAGGGAAGGGGTCCGAGCTCCGCGTCCCCTTCCGCCAGCCAAGGTGCGGACGGCAAGGGGGCAGCGGGGCAGGGCGGAGAAGCGCGGCGCCCGCTTCCTCTCCCGGCCTTGCACGGCGCCGGGACAAGCAGCTCACGGCTCATGACCCCGCAGCAGCCGCTTCCGCCCAGCCTCGCTCGCTGGGGCCGGTCCCAGCTCCAGGCAAGCCGGCACCTGGCCCGGGAGGGAGCGGCTCTGAACTCCGCACCTCCGAGGGCCCCCGGCGCGGCGCCTGAATCACAGCCAGGGAGTGTGACTCACCCGGGCCATCCCCGCCCGCGGCCCCGGCCGGCTGTATATAGGGGCCGCGCCGCCGTCTCAGCTCCACACGCTTCGCTCCACCGCCCCGCAGGTACCACCCCGCCCGCTCCCGAGACCAGGATGGCCACCGCCCGGGGCGCCTTGGCGCTGCTGCTGAGCGCGCTGCTCTTCTGCCCGGGCCCCAGCGCAGGTGAGTGGCGCTGCCTTCGCCGTCGGGCGGGACTGCACCCAGCCAGCGCTGCGCGGGGCCCACAGACGGGCGGGCAGAGCCGCGGCTGGAACGGGGCGGGAGGAGGGAGGTCGGGCTCCGCGCTGGCGAGGCTCGGGGGCGGGTTCAGTGGCCAGAAACCTCCAGATCTTGTGGGGCTACAAGGGCCAGAATGACCCCGTGGTGTGGGACCGGCCGGGCCCCCGCCGCGCTTCTCTCGGCTCCTGGGCTGGGAGCTGGGGTCTTGGGCCGGGCCTCCTGGAGGACTGACCCCAGGGCAAGCAATCACAGGCTCCGCCGTGATCGAGCCTGACCTCAAACCGAGCACCCTAGGATCTGTCCCTCCGACCCCGTGTTTTGTCTCCCTTTTTAAGCCAAAGGAGGCTTTTCAAAGTTAAGATTCAGCTCTACAGGTGTGCAAAGGTAGAGTCGAGGTTGAGCTTTTGTGTTAATGTATTTTAAATGCTGTACGGTGAAGGAGAAGAAGTAGTTAAACTTAATTGTGCACTGGTTACCCCCAACTCTTATTGGAACTAAGAGTTTTTCAGTCTCTCTGGCTGGAACTATGGCTGTTCTTTTTTTTAAAAAGCATATCGCGTAGATGAGCATCATAAGCAAATAACTAGATTATAAAAAATCAGTTTCTAAAAACTATATTTTATTATGATTCTGTAGAATATAGGACTCTGACAATACTCCTCTGCTTTGGTTAGTGTTGTATCTGTGTTTATCACATCTAAATTCAACTCAAGAACTAGACTTAGTTAAGTTTGTGATAGAAATGCCTGAAAGAAATTTAGAATAAAATGTACAATATACACGCTCATTTTTCTTCACTGATTTTTACTTATGCACAGAACATCTAAATATATTTGTATAAATATAAGTAATTCATTGACTAGACACTTGAAGAATGAAATTGTGCATTTATTTTTGTGTACAATTTTCTTGTCTGTGTCCACTTTTTAAAATAAAATATGCAATTATTATGGCTAAGAATTCATCTGAATAAGAATCTGGAAATTCCAAGGTATTGTCTTCTACAGCAACTATAACCATAGATGAATTTTAGATGATGGTATGCATGAATATCAAAGATGATGCAAAATCTCACACTTCCTTCAAATCTTTGCAAACTCATTCTAGAATTCCAAAGGGGTAGCCTTGTTACTCTATTGTAGAAAGACAACAGAGTCCTGTGGCACTTTTAAAGACTAACAGATTTATTTATCGCATGAGCTTTCGTGGGAAAGCAAAAATATGGAGTGTTCTTAGATGTATAAAATGGCCTTTCTGCATATATGATTTGGGGCAGGCAGCAGGGGAAACAACTATGCTGGATTACAAAAGATTTGGATCACTCGTGGGGAGAAGAGGAACTTGCTTTCTACATACAAGAATTTCCCATGGCGGAAGTAAAATGAGTACGATTTCTGTGAATTTTATCTGCGCCCCCCCACCCCCAAACCAGAATTTTATGATAAGATAATGAAAGAAATATCACTTCAGCCAATTAGAGAATGTAATAAACCCAGAGCTCTACACAGTGGGATTGATCACAACTTTTTTCTGTCTTTAAAGGTAATTCAGGACTACCAACAGCAGTTAATATAACTTGGTCATCAATCAATTTCAAAACAATACTACAATGGCAACCCATGCCAACCAACTATTTCTATACAGTAGAAATATCTGGGTAAGTAGACCTAATTCTAAGAGTTTGCCCCTGCCCTTCTTGCCATGCTCACCACAGATTGTAGGGAATAGCAACTTTAAAGAGACATTTGAGATAGAGGCAGGAAAAAAGTGCAGCCATGGTAGAATGTCTGCATATCTTGAACATATGAGTTTTGGTTGCCTCCAAATGCAGGTGTACCTGATTCAGGCTGTGGTTCTGCTCATTCTAGAAATAAAACGTACAGATCTAAATCCAGAGTTAGGTTCTGTGGTTTCAGAACAGCCCACCTGGTACCAGAAAACTTGACCCAAAATACTTTTCACCAGCTTACACCCTTACAAAGATTGCACAGGGTATGTTTGTTGAATTTGACCCTCTCTATTTAAAAAAACATTTATATAGTTTTAGTATGTCAAAACAATTTCCTTTTTAATGTTGAAAGCATTTGCAGATGTATAATAGATATGACTAATTTAATGAATAATGCATCAGTTAAGTGGATCAAAGTTATTTAGTCTTGCTAAAAAAAGACACCTCTATCTAACGATAGGACTTTCTGTAATACCTGGCTTATAAAATTAATATTCAGATGACTTTTTTCAAAACACTGGATTAATAAAAAATGAGCATGTATTAAGTATCAACTATTTATTACAAAACTCCTTTGAAAAATCTTCACTGTGCATAGTCTATGAATTAACATGAAAACAATGACTCAGCATGCCCCCAAAAGAAATTACATTATTAACTGTCTGCACACTTTGGGAAAGTATGGTACTGTAATAGTTTTTGGCATGTTCCACTGTCTACAACTGAAGGCTAAATTTCATGAGCAATATGTGAAATACCCAATAACACTTACGTGGTTTTTGTCTGTGTGCGACTAGGGTGAGTACTTAAATGTATTTTCCCATAGTCCTTACATAGCCTTTTAAAAATATGAAAGCAAATGTTTAAGCAGAATGGCATAATGCAGACCTGGGTCTTAAGTTTTCAGAAGGGGTCTGCATCTTTTTTTAGGGATGGAAAAAGTTTGAAAACCACTGATATAATGTAACCTAAGGGCCCAATCCTGCAAACACAAATGAACATAGGCCCCCAATCCTGCACTGTAATCCAGGCACGTTTACTGCTGCACCCACCCATCTATCCCAGTGATGTTCTAGGTGAGTACAGCAGTCTGTTCACATGGCTTGCAGCACAAGATCCAGACCTTATGAAGTTAGGCAGTTAGGCACTCTTAAAAAATCCCACTTATATGCCTATTTGCATCTTTAGTTGCCTAAATTTAGCCCTTAGTTTTTAACTTTATTTGGTTCTCTTGTAAAACCAAATTCTCTCTGTAGGTAATCTAACCGAATTGAATCTGTTTGTTTGTGCAAGTAAGAGCTTGTCTACACTTGCACTTACGCTGCCAATGCTTACATCGTTTAGGGATGTGAGAAAGAGAAAACAGCCTTTTGAGTGACACTTTGCTAGCATAAGCATGAGTATAGACAGCGCTATGTCAGTGAGTTCTCTCCTGCCAGCATAACCCAGCTGTACTTGTGTTTATGCCATCAAAACTTATTTTGCTCAGCAGCGTATATATTTTTTCACATCCTTGAGCAATGTAAAGTTTGTCAGCATAAGCACAAGTGTAGGCAAGCCCTAACACAAGCAGAATTTGGTCCTAATTCAAGACTGTCTGAGATTTTCCTGCATGTAGGTTCACAGAGGTCTTTAATACAATTAGTTTCAATTAATGATTCACAAGGAAGTTAAAAATAGTATTTTAACTGACTAGACTCAACTTTGAGAGAACTAGTAAATAATGTAGGTTAAGTAACCTTTTGTTACTTGCAGGGAATATCTGCCAGGAGGGTGTGGGTTATTAGTTTTTAAACTGAAAAAACTGGTGTGATGAAACTTGTAAACAGGGCTTTTTTATTGCCAGTATGCAAGGAGCGAGTCTCCTTTCCCTGCTGACCCTGTCCCCCAGGCGTGCGCTGCTCCTGTGCCCTGCCGGTCCCGCAGCCCAACTTGGGGCGGCAGAGTCAGCTGTGGAAAGGAGCAGGTCTCCTTTCCCCTGCTGACACCCCACCCACCCCCCAGCACAGCGCTACAGCCAAGTTCCAGCATCTTTTATTTTTGTTTAGAAAAAAAGCACTGCTTGTAAATATATGTATTGTAATCTCCACAGTTGTGCTAATATGGACACTAACTCTTAGCACAATCACTGCATTTTTTCAAACCTTTGGAGCCTTAATTTTTACAAATTATACACAAATTAAGGCTCCAGTGCTTGTGCTAAGAATACTTGTGGGACACTGCCTCAATTAGGATTTTATTTATGGGGACTTTTAAAAGGTTACTGTGCATAGAAGAGTTGCTCCGCTCCCCCCCAAGTGGAAGATGGGGAGTGGTTGGCATGCCCCTTTAAAGATAACCTAACTTTAATAGTTTTGTGTCCTTTTTTGCTTCTTTACTGCAAATTGGGGGAGTAGAGACCCCCAAAAGATGGGTTGGTTCTTTTTTCCTGCTTATGAAGATAAAGTATTATCCTCATCTTTTCTAGAGGACTCTCTAAACCACTTTGAAAGTAATGGATTTATGACATCACAAGACACTGAAATCTGAGCAAACTGCTATTTAACTAAAAATTTTGACACATAGAGGGAAATCGCCTTAACAAACACTTAACACTCCTACCATTTCAAATTAACTATTTGAAAGCTCTCTCACTTGTCCTTTGATTCTCAAGCAAAAGCAGACACAGGCTAAGATTTGGTATTTCTGATTTTAAATATTCAAAAAGAAAACATATGCTTAATTTTTTGCTTTTTATATCATTAGGAAGCAAAATGAGGCAAAGAGACTTACCCATTTGCAAATAATAAAAAATGAACTGCACCACCCTCTTTGCCATTTAGACACCCAGAGAGATGTCAATTTTCTGAACTGAAGTTTTATTCCCATATGACTAATAATTAGGTTGCACTGTTTAAGTATGCCCATACTCCTATTTAGAATATCTAGCAAACAAGTGATGTTCACTAAATTTGTTAGTATATGTAGTATATATGTACATATAACTGTATATCCATGTCAGACTCGTTTCCCCATCCCTTGCTCCCAACAATGCATTCAACATTAATGTACATTAGGTCTTATCTGGAAATGTATTGTTGCCTTTGAGAAAAGTTTTCAAAGGCTCTAAGTGACAACCTTTTAAGTAACTGAGCTGCTTGTGAAAATTTTACTTCATGTTTTTCTGTATAGATTTGGTAGGGAGTGGGGAAAAGGCCAGTGTCAACATTTTTCAGAGTGGTAATTTCCTGTTAGTTACAGACATGAAAACATATGTCATCAAATCAATGCATATCCTGAAGAGAAGATCTTTCCTTAAATTATGTATTTTTTTTATTGACAGAGAAGACAAGGTAGATTGGTTCACTGAGTTAAATTTGAGGAATCTAACATATTTGCATAGTATGGATTTTTTCTCCTCTACTTCACAAACAGATTACAGGTTATAGGTACCGTACAACCATACTGTATTCAGAAGAAATTGTAAAAACTGTGGATTTGGAGGATTATTGAACTCGATTTTTATCTCAGGAATTCTACATGACTAATGCATGGAACTATGTTCAGAAAATGTAACAATGTTCCACTCTTGGTTCCTTTCAGAATCAACTCTAACTGGGAAAAAGAGTGCATCCACACAAAGGAAACAGAGTGTGACGTTACTGACAAAATGGAGAATGTAAAAGATACCTATACTGCACATATAACGTCTGAAACTCTTTCAGTGACAGAAAATTTTGAGGAACCATCTTATGCAATCTCCCCAAAATTCACACCTTACAATCAGAGTAAGTAGGATTGCCTACTAATAGACTGTTGCATCACTTTTTTAAAAGCTGAATTACAGGAAACGCCTATTGCTTCAATGGGACTTGGACTGAGCCTAGAGTTTTTCTGTTTTTCTTGTCACTGAGGTATAGTCTAGCTATAGAAGAAATCTTTCCCCCTGCAGGGGATGTTGTAAGAGCTCAGGCACCACTTCATCCCTTAACACAAGATTTAAGTGGTGTCTAAGGCCTTGTCTGCCCTGTGCACAGGGCTTGAAACTGTATTAACACGCATTAACTGTGCCAGTCACTGTATTATATAGGCACTGCATTTAAGCCTGATAAAGAGAATGTGGATGGGATTTTTTTGTTTATTTTTGCGGTGGTAGTGGGTAATGTTGTGTGAAAAGGAAAATGCCAATTAAAGTTTTTCCTATGGCTGGAACTAATTCTAAAAATACTTGTGTGTGTTAGCTACAATCGGAAGACCATGGATTCAAACTTATGGACTAAATGACACCAAGCTGACAGTGGTGGTTGAAGATCAACTTACACCATACAGATTTCCCAATAAAACCTTTAAAAGCATCAGAGATATTTTTAAAAGTGACCTGCAATATACACTGTATTATTGGAAAGATCAAAGTACAGGAAAGGTAAGCCCTTATTTTCAACTTCCTATACTTCTAATTTTGGTTGGTCTATACTTACAAAACTACTGTGCTATTAGGAGCTAAAATTTTTACTAAAAATGTCTTCTTGAAGAAAGTGTCTTTTTTTTTCTTTATACATAGAAAGAGGCAACAACAAAAAGCAATCAATTTGAAATAAATGTTGACAGAGGGAAGAACTACTGCTTCTATGTACAGGCAACTCTTTTATCTCGCACAGAAAACCGCAGAAGTCAAAAAAGCAATGAGAAATGTACCAGTCATCAACTAGATGTTTTGGATGGTATGTATCTGGTGAAACAGACTACCTTTTTGTGAAGCCTCTTGAGTGTCATTCTCTGTAAGATACATTGAAGTATACAGGGTTTATTGATTCCAGAACAAAATAGTTCCTGTTTAAAGTACTATAGGCCTTTACTCCTTCCACATGGAAGCTATGGGAAGACATCTCCCTGAGGCAATAATCATTGAGGTTTCTACCATATCACAAAATTGTCATTGAGTTCAGTTAGGCAAACTGGGTGCTCTTGAACATCCCATCTTTGTCCATGATCCACAATTACTTATTAATTTAATAAAAAAAAAAAATCCTCTTTGGGTGGCCTGCATTGATTTATTTATTTATTTATTTTTAATTGAGATTTCAGACTGCCTCATCATTGGATCTATATTTTTGTTCCCCTTTTCCTCAGTTTTAACAAATAGTAGTTTACACAATGAAATTTTCTCAACTAATGCCCCAGTAATGAATGTTTGCATGATGAAGCCCATAGCTAGGCATTCCAGCAAACTATGCAAGAAAAATCATTAGGAGCTGTGCATATATTTGAGGCTAAATGCTGCTTTTTCATGTGCTCTAGTCATTAGCTCAAGAGCAGGTGATCTTTTAAAGTTTACTGTCCTTCAAATTGCAATGCCCATAATCCTAAAGATATTTTCCCCAAATGATGTACATTAAAAATTTGTTCAACCAGGCCAATATATAAGCTCTTTATCAAACAATGAAGAGGTCAGTGAAGGAATGGCACTGGGAAGGAGACTTATTCAATGTGCCCCATGATTGTAGCACATTTACTTGCCTGTGAACCAGCCAGTCCTACCTTCACAGAAATACAGAAATGTCACCAGTAAAATCAATGAGAGAACCAGAAAGGCCCTGCATTTCAGAGTTGTACATACACCCAAAATAGAAAAATAGTAGCTGTTTTGTGAGGGGTATTATTGTTTTGGTTGTGGGGGGGAGGGGGAGTGTTTGTGCGGGGGAAGGAAGATACTTTGATTCTTTTTAAAAGCATTATCCTTCATTACTCCCTCATGCTCCCTTCTCTTTCCCTCCTGGGAAAGAATCAGTGTACTTTATATTAATAAGCAAAAACCTTTTCTCCTAAAACCTCATTGTCCTTTTTCCCCCACCATCCAAAAAATAAAATATTCCCTCTATAGAGAATTTTCAATGTGAAATCACAAAACATGAGTTCAGTAAACTTGGTATAAACTGTCTTGTTTTAGGGTATTAAAATGCCAAAAAAACAAGTTTCTGTTGAAATGTACAAAGCTGTTGCCCAAGCATGATGTTTAGGCCCGAGTTATAGCCATGATCCTTTGAGGTGCAGAGCCCCTCATAGGAAGGGCTTGACTTCAAGGGGATCTGAATATTCTTAGCACTTCATGGAAAGTATTCAAAACCCTTGTAGAAATGTTCATTATGACATTAAGGTAAAGCAAATGGCCACTATATAAAAATCTATATGCATTGATAAGCTTTTAATTCTTTGCTTGCTTTTTTTTTTTATTTCGCCCCACCAGAATATGGAACTGAAGTGTTTATCATCATAGGAGCTGCAGCCATTGCAATCTTCCTTATAATCATTGTCTTGTCTGTGACCATATATAAATGCAAGAAAACAAAAGTTGCAAAGGGAAAAGAAACAATGCCACTTAATGTCGTCTAAGGAAAAACACACGTGGCTGTTGCCTCAAATGCTGCTGCATATCAAGACTTATAGTACTCCTGGGGGGGGAAAGCTCTCTCCAAACATTATTAGCCTTTACTTAAATGCAAAGGAATACTTCTTGTTTCTGTGAAACTTTTTGTATATTTAAAGCAAACACTACTTTTAAAACCCTGATTTTTATTTTGATTTTAATAATAG
This sequence comes from Pelusios castaneus, assembly GCA_007922175.1. Lineage (NCBI taxonomy): Eukaryota > Metazoa > Chordata > Testudines > Pelomedusidae > Pelusios > Pelusios castaneus. The sequence continues at coordinate 3,726,448 of ML685795.1, read as the reverse complement.
TAAACTGATGAAATGTGATTAAATGATAGCTCACTGATCTGAAACCACTACAGTTCCCTCTGCACTTTTTGAATAAGTCCATTTCAGATTGGTTATTCTGTAAACCAGTCGATACAGATTTTCAAAACTAAACAAATGACTATACAACATCCTAACAAGCTCACTTGTGAGGAATTGCAAGTTCGGTGTTCAAAACTACAATACAACAGATTCAAATCTCTTAACAGTCATTTTCAAAAGAGGAACTCATCAATCTACAGACAGAATTACCTGTCTAAACTTTTAAATAGACTTTTGGCAACTCAAGTGCCAAAGTAAATAACTTGCATTATTTACAATTATTTTGCATTAATGGGTAACTAATTTCCTGCACACTCAAATGCTAAACTCTACTTCCTATTTATCATATTTTGTAGTGATTGAAATACTTGATCAATATATTTTATTTTTATAATGGAATGTCTATATTAATGAACTACTTCAGTGATGTGATCTGGAGGTACCTCATACTATTACAATTTAATATTTATGAATTTATAAATTTTCTATATATTGGTGATATTTGTATATATTGTGGTAACGTATTAATATACTTTTTTACTGAAATAAAGGTGAATGGGATAAGAGAGAAGACTCATTCCATTTCATTATTGCAGAGCAACCTTCATTCTAGAAATAAAGTTAAACATGGATCTAGGAAATGTGAGCAGAGCTTGGTCTCTTTTTAGAAACTCGAGTGCCAGATTAATGCTTTGTAAAACAGAATGCCCAATCTAACTTGTAGAGGGATGGAAACATGATGTCTCTTGAACTGGACAAAAGGACAAAGTGTCCTAGGTTGCTCTTACCTTTTTGTTAATTCTTGGTAATCCCACTTTCTTTGTAACTAGTGTAGCATGTCTTGCACTATCATCTCTAAAGATGTAAAAATACATACTATAATTACTTTTAGCGCTCGTCAGCTGTAGATCTCAAAGCATTTTACTCACCTAAGGAACAGTCCTACTGAATTTTAGAATGAACACCACCCAATAGAATTTTTATACCAACCTACAGGAGGCAAGGCCAACTCCATTACATGCTATAGATTTTGAAAACAATTTGTATAGAATTCTATTAGCTTAATCTCCATTACATTATATAGGAGTTGCTATAAGGGAAAATAAAGTACTGTAAATATTCATAGGCCAGTTTTCTAGATGAAGTAGCTGAGTCATTGAGAAATTTCTTAACTGGTCTAAGGCAATGCACAAATTTAAGTGATTAGAGGCAGGAATAAAACCCAGCTTTCCTAGCCCTTAGACATGTATTCTCTTATGTATCCTATTTTGGATTATATACAGATACATATGAATTCAGGAACCCCTTACACAGAAAAAAAAATTGAAATTTCATGATTTTTACAATGGATAAAAATAGAGGGGCCACTGACTAGGGCCAACCCAACTATAGGTGAACTCGGTGGTCGCCCAGGGTGCCAGGCCTTAAGGGGAACCACAGTAGGTGACATATGTTATCTCTTATAAGGTGGGGGAGGGGACACCAAAATCATAGTTCACCTAGGGTGCCAAAATACTTTGGGCCAGCCCTGAATGGGACAGCAATAACAGAAAAATCACTATAGCACGTGAGGGTTACCTTAAAACAGTGGTTCCCAACCTCATGGGCCACAGGTATCACTTTTACTACCCTGAAGTATCAACAGTGTCTGCCAGAAGACTTCCCTTCTCTCTCCCCCCGGTAGCGAGTAGGGCCATCCCTTGGGGAGAGTGGATCCCAGAGCCACTTGGCCTAGGGGGTGCCCCCACCCTGCCATGCAGGAGGAGGGTGGGGCAGGGCAGGCCAGCCCACTCCACCCCTAGGGACTCAGAGCTGGCCCCTACTGGGGACCCAAGGCTGCGGGCAGGAGCCATCCTAGGCAGGGACGTGAGGTTGACAGAGCCAGCCCTGCCCCTGGCTGGGAACCTGAGGCCATGGCCGGGGACTAGGTGGCAGGAGTGGGGTCAGGGCAGGCTGGCCCATAGGCCAGGTTCTGTTTTCCTGCCCCTACCCCTTGCCTTCAGTGGCAAGCCAAAGCCAGCAGGGTGGGGGGAGCAGGCTGCACAGCAGGGGGGGGGGAGGCAGAGAGCAGTGTGGACCCTGCACTGCCCTGGTGATAGTGGGGCAGGATGGGGCCCGTTAGACTACAGAGCTCGGGCAATCACTCTGCTCAACCCCCCCAAGGACAGCCCTGGTAGCCAGACGGAAAAAGTTCACTAGTAGGCGGCCTCCTCACTCATCTCCCTGGCTGCAGCAGGGATACCATAAACATCCTGTAGCCATGTGCATGCCAGCTGGGTCACTAGGCAGTGACTCTCTTCTAGCCCCGGGGGACAGAAAATCAGTGCTCACCTCCTGCAGCTGGCTCAAGCCGGGACCCTATGGACCTAGGCAGAGAGCTTTGCTGTGCTCCCCGCTATAGATAGGGGGAGGGAAGCGCTGATCTCCTGTCCCCTTGGCTGCAGCAAGGAGCCTGCACTAGTCTTTTAACCCCAAGGAAACATGCTCTGTCTAGGTCCTTAGGCACTGGGTCCATTCTGTAGCCAGCAGGCGGGGAACTGCAAGCCACTTTGAAAGCGTCTACAGGCCACTTCTGGCCCCCGGGCCACAGGTTGTGACCCACAGCTTTAAAGCACTCTGCACTAGTGATCTTACTTCTATTATATTATGTAGTATTTACTAATGGGGCAAGTACTGCAGTACTTGTATGAACCATGCTTCAGGCAAACTGCTCGGTTTAAAAAAATGTTCTTGGTTGGTCGTTATAAAAAATAAAAGCAGTATACCTGAGATAGAGAAAAGACTCCCCCGTATTATAGCAGATCCATAGATCTCACCCCTGTAACTCTTGAGGTCTCTGACTGCAAGGATACTCGTGCTGAGCACTGCTATTGTGGATGGCGAGTCCGATCAGGCACCATTTCTGGGTCTCCAAATTGTCTGAGGAGACAACTGAAATAAGGATTCTCACTGTGTGCCTGTTAGAATTTTTATCCCTGGGGTCAGGCCTACTGCTGTCCTGTTCCAAAGGGGTAGCCGTGTTAGTCTATTGTAGAAAGACAACAGAGTCCTGTGGCACTTTTAAAGACTAACAGATTTATTTATCGCATGAGCTTTCGTGGGAGAAAATCCCACTTCGTCAGACGCTTTGAAGATAGGAAAGTTAACTTTCCTATCTTCAAAGTGTCTAACAAAGTTGGATTTTCTCCCACAAAAGCTCATGTAACAAATAAATTAGACATTAAAAGTGCCACTAAACTCTTTTTTTTTTAATATAAAAATGTACTCAAGTAGATTGTTACAATGAGCTATCTTCATGGACCTGTGCAAAATAAAATGTTGGTACTTCATGTAATCATCTGTAAATTATACAGGCATGGGAGAAAGGGTTTGTTGGCTGAGGGAAGTAGACTGACACTCTAGCTACGCTACAGAACCTAGGCTGATATGGCTATGTTGGCATAAACCTTAATGTAGAAGCAGACTAACCTGACAAAAGGAGTTTTTTCTGTGACAGGAACACCACCTCCCTGAACAACAATAGCTCTATTGGCATAGCTGCATCTAAAGTGGGGTCTTTACCAGCATGACTATGTTGGTCAAGGGGATGAGATTTTTATGTCTCTGACCAATGTAATTTGTATTGGCCCCGCTAAGTGTAGATCAAGGGGATAGGCAATCATCGGTGGAGGAGGGTGAGGAATGGTAGATCCCTAACTGCATCTTCAAGAAGGACTAGAAGACAAGAGTGATCACTGATGTGTTAGGCAGAGGAGGTAAAGAGCACGGGGAGGTCCCGGAAGCTCAAGGGCCTGTGATACCGAACACCTGGCACACCTCTACCCAACTCCAGTACAGCACCATTTTTAATCAGAAAACTTACCTAAGGAAGCCCTCAGTCAGGAAGGATAGGGACACATCAAATTTGCTTATCCTCCTTTAGATATCACTTGTCTCCCCCTCTTCTATATACATTTCCTTAGCCATCAGTAATGCAACAAGCTTTTTATTTGTGATGCCATCTAAGGCTCAAGTTTAGTAAAAGAATTTTTGGGTTTTAAATCTCTCTCTTCAATATCATATATTAGCTGTTGTGCCATCCTTTAAGAAAAAGGAATTCAATATTTCTGTACAGCAGAGAAATAAAATTGAATGGTACTTTAAAGACAACATATACTTGAGTTAAGTTCTTGATATAATCAATTTAACATCCCACTAAAGTCTATTGAACAAGGCTGTCCCGGGGGGAGGGGGAGGGGAGGAGCCAGGGCCAATCAGCCCATGGTGCTCCCACAAATTGGGGGGGGTGAGTCAGCTGGCCCAGAGGCCAAGCCCGGCGCTCCCGCCCCTCCCTTGGGCCAGCTTCTCCACCCTCGGGGCGGGGAGGGCCAGCCCAGAGAATGAACTTGGCGTTCCAGCCCCTTGCCTTCATCGGCAGGGGGGACAGCACAGCAGTGGGGGGTCCACAGAACCATGGGGCCCAGGACGGTCGCCCCGCTCACCCCTGCCCCAGCGACGGGCCTGCTACTGAAACTTCATAGTATAGTATAGTATTTTCCTTTTCTGCATCGTGCATTGTTCTTCCTGGTTCTAGTTAATGAAGAACGGTGTTGCAATGCTACTCATAGACTTTTAAGGTCAGAAAAGACCATTGTCATCATTCTAGCGTGACCTCCTGCACATTGCAGACCACAGCAGATCACCCACTCCTGAAATAGACCTTTAACCTCTGCCTCAAAGATAAAAGACTGCATGTGGAATACATTGTGATTACTGAAAACGATAAAACACCTTTTTGTTACTACCCATACCAGTCTCATTAAAGCAAGACCCTGTATAAATATGAGCTAGGTACAAACAACCATCATACCAAATATAAATTTTACTTCTACTATAGCAAACTCAGCTCCTCGCAGAGTGAAGGCTTCTGTTAAGAGGCATGCAATGAAAATAATGCGATTATGAGCTTAACCTGGAGCACTACTCATGTGACACCTCTGGACAAAGAGCTTATGGCATTGCACAAATGAAAAACAACTGTGAGAGAGATTATGTGCCTGCATTTTTGTAATGCTGATTATTTTTTAGCCTGCTAATAAACACCATACAGTTTCAGAGCCTTGTAACACCTGTACCAAAGAAAAGGCACAGCAGATTAAAATAAGCAGAGTGCCACACTGTGCTCTCACTTGGTTTTGTGAAACTCTTCTGCTTTCAAAAGGCTTGCCTGAGTATCAGAAATTAGAATTTGGTTGGAACAGTTTTCAGTTTAACCAGTATGAGTAGTTATGCGCATATTGGTAGTACCTGGATGCCTCACTAAATTCAGTAGGAGAGGGTGTGTGTAAGAAAGTGAGGCCTTCTGGAGCAGATCCAGAAAAAAGGCATAGAACTCATTGAATTAACATTTGCCTGTTCTCATCACATCTACCTACCCTTTATAACTACTCTAGCATGTTCACCTTCTCAATGAACAACAGCAGACAGCTGTGTGGAAAGAACTCATGTCCTTTCCTTATTTGTGATTTATTGTGTACATTTATAATATGGAGCGAGAAACTGTATAGAAGGCCAAAATATAATAAAAGAAAAAGCCTTGTACAGATAGGGATTCTGTGGGTTTCTCGCCACATCCACAACAGTGATGGGGCTGGGGAACCTTCAAGCTCAAAGAGAACCCTCTGCTTCTCCCTGGTTGAGCTCCATTTTGAAATTGCCAGTCAAGGAATTTCCCCGTCAGTCCTCAGACCCCAGTTCAATATCACCAGTTGGGACATTTTGAGGATCACTCTGCATTCTCAGTGTCTCCTGATATTCTTCAGACTCTAAGTGCAGTATCTCATGACTAGGCTAGGCAGGCTCACAAAAAAACAGAGTTGTGACTCTATGAATCCTATTAAAAAGATACCTCAGGGGTATCTTTCACAGGAACCTGTTGACATCTGAAAACTAACAGGAAAACCTACTTTTTTAGATCTTTTTTCCTCAGTTACCTTCTTTGGTGGACTACTGAAAAGTGAGGTATGCACAATCAAGTCTGTATCCTCTGCTCCCATCCTAGGATTTGCTGGGGCCCAGAACTGAACCTTGGGCTCCTTATTATTATTCATGGATATGGAACAGAGCTGCTCCTGCATGAGGCTGGAGTGTCCCAGCCCTTGGATCAGCAAATAAAGGAATAATTAAGATACTGGCAACATTTTCCAGCTCTCCATTGCTTTCTCCTGGCTACCAAAATGAAACATAAATATAAAATAATGGGAAACTAACCCTAATTCTTAGACTAAACCTCTACATAATCCCTATTGAAACTGTGATTTGTGCTCTGGGTTTTTTTTTAAGTCCCTTCTTCAGCACAGACCACAGAATTTTAATATAATTATCATTTTGTTTGCTAGAGGTGAAGTCTCGAAGCAAACCCAGGAGGACTAGGTTTTCTGGTTCCTATTTACCATTAGTGATGTAAATTACATGCCTGCATTTTTTAAATACTCAGTCACATTACACTGTGAATATTTAAACCACAAATTTACTTGAACGTTAATCTTATGAAAAGAATCTGTGCTCACTTTCTGTACTAAATTATTTCACCAAGAGACCAACTGAACTAAATATTATTATTTTCCCATTGAGATTGTGTAAGAATTTGTTATTTCATTCATTCCTTCAAAAGTAATCATAGTGCCTGAACTAATTTCACAATGTGAAGTAGTATGATGAAACATGCTGGAATGACAATAGCAGGATTTTTAAAACCTACTTCAATATACTATGCTGTAAGCAACCACAGATAGAACCTAGGAGATCTTTGTGAAAAATATGTACAAAATATATGAATTTAACTGAATAGCTTATATAAATGTGGTGATATGGTTGGTTTTTTGGGGGGTTTTTTTGGTGTTCAGATCATATCACAGACCCTTTTGTATTGGTTTAATCCCAGAGTTTGGTATAGGAGCTTATTCCCAGTCCAAGTCTTCCCTCTGTCTACATAATCAGCTTCTCTAAACTGTCGGAATAAACTAAGTCTCAGTATGCATATTTTATCCCATGATCTAATTTTAAAGTATTACTGAAAATAGCAAAGCTACATTAACATTCCTTGGACAGGTAGTAAGATTCTACCCTTTGCCTGCGTGATAGGGCTGATGCTGGAAAAAAAACACATTAAATTCCCTTTGTAAACAAATTCTCTTGATCTTCTGAATGCTTGCAAAATACAATCAGTCTTCTTAATATCAGAACATCTTGCCATCATACTACCATTAACATGTTGGACTTCTCTTTCGCTTCGGTATGTTGTAAGAACGTTTCATGTACAGCAAATGGAATGCTGTCCATCCTGTTTTAACTCATGGAGAATGGATTTTGAAGCTCCAGAAAGCGATTGAGACTGGGGGTTAGACTAGATGACATCCTGAGGCCCTTCCATCCCTCATCTTTTCTGATCCTCCAACATCCTTTGATATGGTCATGTTTGCTACAAAGACAGCAGTGCTTGGAAAGTTCTCTTGCTTCCCCCACCTTCAGATCACAGCTCACAGCATTTGTTCTGGTTCATCAACAAAAGGTTCCACCTCAATCCTTTATGCCTACTTATGTTCACCTCTTACATAGATGCTGCTCCGCCCTTCTCAAAATATACTAGTATGTTTGATAATAATCACACTGTAGTACCAAGAGCAGCAATAATGTTTTGATCTGTGATAATGTGCCCTCTCCTCAGCAGTGAGAAAGCAAACTAAGGGATAGGTGCGGAATAACAGGTACTACCAGCTGGGAGAAAGATGCAGCCATTTGTAAAAGTGGCCACTTTGGGTACGTCTACACACAGCTGCTGAAAGCAACAGGCTAATACTAGTGTATCTTGGGCTAGTGCACTAAAAATAGATGTGTAGATTTTGCTTTGACAGTTGGACTCAGGCTGTGGATCACACCCCACTCTCTAGGCTTCAGAACCTGAGTGCCAGTCCCAGCTGGAACATCCACATTGTTATTTTGAGTGAGCTAGCATGGGGCCAGGCTGCAAAACTTGTTTCTAGAAGCTGCGTAAACATACTGTTAAGGGCTAGAGCTACTTGGGCTCTGCCAAATTTTAGTGGGCCAGCCAGAGAACAGCTGCTGATAGGGGAAAAAAATCCTTTAAGGGGATAACCTTGTACTCTGGAGGATACTAAGGATCACATAGTCACCAAGACGGAACTGCTCTATATTGTATATCTTACCACTGTATCACATGGATAATTATAGTAGGATATTATATATTTGCATGATGTTAATATGTATTCATTGTGAATGTTGGAATTGCCAGACTGGATCAGACGTGTAGTTCTTCTAGCTCAGTATGCTGTCTTCAACAATGACCAGCATTAGATGCTTCGGAGACGGGTGCAACAAACTTCCCAGGAAGTAGAAGGATGGTACTCTGTCCCCCTTAAGATCATTATCTGATCCCCAATAGTTAGAAACTGGTTTAACCATGAAGCATGCAGCTTTATATCCACTCTAAAACTTTTTATTTAGAAAACTATCATAACTCTGGTTATTTTCTTTTTTATATACAAAATCCATCTTTGAATTCTGCTTAATATTTGGTCTTATTTATATTAATATTCTAGCATCTTTTCCTTTAAATAAGAATGTCAAGCTGCAAATTAGCATTATAGATGTTAACTCCCTATCACATGCAGAAAATAAACACTCTGCACATGTGACCTGATTTTCCAGCATGGCCCTGGTTCAGTATCAAAGATTATACCTTCGGTTTTCAGAAGTGTTATACACATCAGGCCATTAATTTAAACACTGCTTCTCAAAATAATTTAGCCCATCTTCCATTCTTTTAGTTTTCTGTTTCTCTTACATCATATTTTGTTTGAGTACTTCCACATTAGCAATTCTCAAGTAGACAAGTAGTTGTCTATGGCTGTAACAGCCACTTTCTGTTTCAAAACTTTTTACTTTGAACCTTCACTAATTTACCATATTTTTTTAAATGGTGCACTTTGTGGAGCAATATGTATACGTATATTTGTTTCATTGTAGTGTAGCATACAAAACTTATAATTCGTTGAATAATTTTTGCTGTCTATTTGTTATAAACTATGTCATCTAAGGGTTTAACTGCATCCTCTCATTTGACTTTGATGATATTATTGCAGGGATTAATTGAGCCTAACTCCTCTTCATCTCCTATCCCAATATGGTATTATGTATACTGAAGTGGGGCTGTGATTCAGAGACAGCTTTGTTACACTAATACAATACCATCAACGTGTTACTCAACACAGCTCTGCAGAAAGCTTGCACCACAAAATAGCTATTGAGTTAATCCTTCTGAGCACCGTGAGCTCCATTTGCTGGTACCTTACCAAAGAAACGTATCAAAATAACTTAAGAACTGCTCATTTCTTTCGGTGTCAAAATGACCAATTATGAGTCAAACAAAAATGTAAGATTTCATTAAGTCAGAATTGAAATTGATGAAACTTGAGAACTTTTTGCTTGGACTATAGAAGGGGTAAAGAAAACTAATACTACAGTAGTCTAAAATCAAGCTGAACATGATACCATGTAGGTTAAGAAAGCAGTGGCATAAAAATGTATTAATGAAAGAATAACATTTTCTGGAATGCATATACAGTGAGACTGGTCTAGAGTAACAAAATTTGATTGCTACCTGATGATGATCTAATACAGATGCAGCAGAATTTGCTTGTTACATTTGGACCAGTCTCCTACAATGAGAAGTTGCTTATCTCTCGTGCCAGTTTCACTGTAAATTGAAACAAAAGGCATAGATTATTCTCTGTTACATTGCTAACTCCCCAGTTATGAGATGGGGAAAGGTTCCTATGGACCTGATACCTGATATCTCCAAGATAGTGCATGAGTGCTCTCATATTTCATATTTCATCATAATACAAACTACAGCATAAGCATTCTCACATTGCACTATTTCTCACTGAAATACTGGCAACGAATTCTCTCTTTTTCAGTTGGCTGTACCCACAGACACGTCCGATGTTTGGAAACATGATTTCAGTTTTAAGTGAAAGTAAAAAAAATGGTGTGACTAAGATTCAAGTCTCCTTTGAATCAAGACCCTTTGCCTCTGTGGGTTTTACCAGTGGTTTTTTATGGCTCTACTCCTAATTCAAGCTAAAGGATGTTGCAGCGTTTCAAAGACAACTGGAAGAGCTTTCAGGAAACTTAGTTAACTGACAGGAAGAAATAAAATGTACTATAAACATAATATTGCTGCTGTGATAATCTAGCCTGGCTTCATTCTGTTTCAGCATCTACAAGTGATTCCTCTCTGCATGCAGGAGAGAGAACATGAGAGAATCAGTAGGAAGTATAGGAAACTTCATATTGTTCTACATCATATGTAGGAATTTTAAATGTCCAGCTGAAGTTCACTGCAACGAAGTTAACTTTTGAGGAGGATGCGTGGAGAGTCTGCACTCTTGTACAATCAGTAGGAATACAAACAAATGGCAGATTATCATTTATTTATTTAAAATAATCTATTAAATAAGGAAAGGTTGTACACCAGTAGATGAAGGTGAACTGGTCATTGAAAGATACCTTTAAAATGATTATCAAAGTCTCACTAGGAGCTACATGTGGAGTAATAGCTGACCACATGCAGATATTTTCCACCATGGTGTCACTTTATCTTACAACCAGGAGCTCAAGTGTCTTTAAAACCACCTGTGATCACATAAGCAGGAGGAATCACATTAACAAATACAGAGGCTCCTTGGTTATTAGAGTCTCACTTCAATGTGAACTGTCCATGAGGAGACTTTGCGGATATGGCCCTGAATGAAGGATTTTAAATATTGATTTTTCAATTAAATATACTGCAAATTCCTTTGTTACAAGAGGGAGATATTTGGAAATTACTCAAATCCCAAATGAATGCATTTCCCTCTCAGTGAGTGAGATTTTGTGTGTCTTATAAAGAAATTTTATTAGAAAAATAAAAAAAATTAAAAATATTGAAAATATAATCTCAAACATACCAACTGCAAAGAGCCTCAAGAAATGTTTTTGTTTGTTTTTTGAATGAATATAACTCAGGTTTTTATATCACATAGATGTCCATCTACTTACCTTGGTATTTCTAGTACTTTCTCCACCATATTTTTGGACACCAGCTAACAGCTGAATGAGAAACTTATTTTGGTTTTCCAGAAGAAATGGGGATACACCAGAGAAATACAAGTAGTATATTTGTTTAGTAGTAGAGCAAAAAGTGGGAAGTAGACTGGAAAGCTACTGAGAAGCAACAGTGAAATCAAGAAAGATTTATATTATACTGGACTGTTGAAGACATTGTCTATATCACTAACATATGATGATGCACACTATTAAAATTAAAGGTCTAAATTTATCGTGTCTTATTTTTTCCTCTTATCTTCATGAAGGTCCTCAATTCACTGGAAAATACCATTGCAGTTGGGTATGCAAGGAATATGGGAGCTGGCACACAACGTAAAATGTATTTATTGCTCATCTGTTAGTTTCACCCTAATAAGGAGCATCTCAAACTTTTGGCATCCACCTTTCCAGTTCTTCTGGAGAAAGTGACTGGGGAGGGTTTAGTTATTTACTGATCTTTTATTAAATAAATTTGTCAAAATAGTGTATTTATGATGGAAAAGACATTTTGAAAATGTATGTTAATTTGACAGCTATGCTTTGGAAAACACAACAATCATTCAGAAAAAGAATGAATAGTAACAGGGACTTACAGAATGTGCACTGACCCAAGAAAAGACTAGTAAAGCTGTTTTGGTTATGGCGCCATCTGCAGCTTATGAATAATATTACACAACTGAACAATATACTTAAGTATGCAATTTGGTAATTGCCATGTAAGCCCCAGGAAATTAGAGAGACAAGGTGAGTGAGGTACTCTCTTGTATTTGATCAACATCTGTTGGTGAGAGAGAGATGTTAGAAATACAAAAAAGAATGGTGGTAAAATTATATGGGGAATTTTCTAAATTATCCACTATTAGTTTCTATTCCTCATTTTAATTCCTCGTTCCCCCACCTACTAATTTCTAGTAATATACACAGTGAGAAAAAAAGAAGAGAAACAAAAACATGGAAAAAGTCAGATGTTGATTATAAAGAGAAAGATAACATATGCTACAAAGAGAAAATATCAAATAAGAAATATGGACACAGAAGACTAAGACATCAGGTGTTACTAGAGTAGTAAAATGTCAGCAGCAGATAGTGTGCTAGAAGAGAGGAAAGTAGAAGTAAGGGGCTGATATAATAATTCATCCATTACTAGAAATTAGTAGGTGGGGAAGGAGGAAGGAATGAAAATGAGGGATAGAAATTAATAGTGGACAGCATGGAAAACTCCCCATCTAATTTTACCATCATTGCTTTTATATTACTAACGTGATATGTTGTCTGCCAACATCTTCAGACTAAATAATAAATACTGATTTCCATAAACATGCAGAAATGGAATTGGGCTTTGTCTTCACTGGGGATTTGCCCTGATTACAGCCTTTGGAGACACTAGCATCAAGGGACAAAGCTGCTCTTTGCAGTGGAGTTTTCCCTCAGGCGCTCAAAGCAGAGGTAAACCCCATGGATCCAATTAGCAGCTCTGGCAGGAACAGGGCAATAGCCCAGTTTAGATTGAGGCCTGAGGAGGCCTGACGCTGCCTGGACTCCCAAACGGACAGCTATTGTGTTCTCTCCTTAATGGGATGCTAACCCTGCCGCCCCCCAACACAGCTCAAAAGGAGAGAGGGACATTGCTGCCAGCAGGCACACGGGGCCCAGGCTCCAGGGCATTGCTGAGCCTCAGAACCATTTGGGGCACAGGCCCGCTGCAGGCCTGATCCAGCGACAGCCATGGGCAGTCCTGGATCCCCAATCGTCCTGGGACCCAGGTGGCCCTGAGCCAGTCCCCAGCCAGCCATCACGCCGCTTTATCGCGGCTCTGCCCACCCCTGCCGCTGCTGGGGCCTGTGCCCAGCCCCTCCCACTCCTCCTAGCCCCAGGCCTGTGCTCTGCCCATCTCCTGAGGCCCCACAGCACTTAAATTTGCTGGAGTGGGGAGCGGACGCCAGCCAAAACAGTTGGTTTTGATTTCCCGCCTTGCTCCGCTCTGGGCTACTGGCCACCTACCCCCACAGAGAGCCTACCCCCAAGCTACCTGCTGCTCCCCTCAAATTTTATCTGCCATTTCTAAACACCCCCCCAGAGGCCTCAGTTTAGCTGTTCTTCCCTCCCCCAGATCCCCGCCTCATTCCTGAACTGGCTGTCCACCACAGCCCAGCAGCTAGGCCTGCCAGCAAACGCACCTCTTCAGATGCTGCTGCTGTAGACCGGGCTGGGCTCTGCTCCCCTCCTGGTGCTGGGCGAGGAACTCTAGGGCTAGGAGTGGGTTTCTTCTCCCCAGTGCTGGCCTGGGACACCAGGCAGGCCCCGTGGCACAGCCAGGAGCTCTGAGAAGAAGCCCCTCCACCCCAGGGACCTGCGCTCAGTGGCTGCCTCGCCTTTCCCCAGCTGTGGCAAAGGAGTTTACTGTGTAAACTGACAGGTTTCCTTTCCTCTCCTCCAGCGCTATAGACAGGTCTGGAACCTCCCTATGGGAGGGACACTGGCTGCCACAGCCTGCATCGGTGAATTTGAAAAGGAAGAGAAGGGAATCCTCTTGTAGTGACCGCACAAGGGACCTGCAGCAATAGCTGACTGTTGCTGAACATTTTTACTGAAAGACTGAACACAATCATACTCAAAATCTCGGAGATGCTTTAAAGTGGTCCTTTAACAGTGACCTTGCAGACAGAACAAAGAAATGGGCTTGTGTTTTTATTTTGGATTCTTCATGGTGTATAAAGAAAGCCTGGAGAAGTTGGCTGGATTATTTTTTTTTTTTTTTAATCTTTTTCCCTGCTATCAGTTGAGGTCTAGCCCACCTGCAAGTTGCTATGGAGGACTAGAGGTCTGATAAGATTATGATGTAAGCACCCTGACAGTGAAGCCTGATTACCAGAATGGGGATGTGATGTTTAGTCAGACTGCTTAAAACTCTGATTTTGAGAGTATCTTCTTAAGACCGACCCCTAAACTCCAAAACTTTCATTATCTTCAATGGGACCAGAAGCAAGGCTTTATGTTACAGAATCAGGGCTTAAAAACCCAAAACCCTGAAGATTTTATAAATTAAAAGCAGCAGCAGCCATTGCTATATAATTGGGATCCCTGCTTTGTTTCTGAGTGCTGCACCAGGAACACTAAGGATGCAGCATATTCATGTCAGAGGCATAAGGGAGAAGTGTGAACTGCACTTACTCTTCCTATCTGGGGTGGATGTTGGGAGGGGGCATAAAGCTTCTCAAGCAGAAACCATTAGAAGGAAGTGAAATTCACCGGTCTACAGAGTGCCAGTGCCAGAACTACTTAAGTTCTCAAAACAGGATTTAAGCAGTGCCTAGATCTTATTCTCTCCCTGGAGAGTTAACATTTCACCCAGAAAGCACTGGATTTATCTGTCCCTTCTTTCTGTCCTTACGGTTTGGGGCCATTATTCTTTCTTTCTGGACATAAACTCTGTGTTGAGGTGGAAATTCACAATGGTTCCATGTACAAACAGTCTTCTAAGTTTACTGATTACCATTTAGTGGAAAGGACTATCAAGAGGCCTGTATTTCTGCACAAAAGCTCCTCCTGAACAGAATTAGAAACATGATACTCTCATCATTAATTCCTTCCCTCACCACTCTACTTCGTTTCAGAACATAACACTGAGTTTATATTTAACAGTGTAACACTACTTTGCCATTCCTTCATACTACAAACTATCTTCAAGTGGTACCAATGGGAATTTGACATTTGCCTTTAAAAACCTACATACACAATATAAAACCCTCCTTACTGTAGTTTCTAAGCACTTTATAGGTGACACATCATGAATGCTTTGCCTCAGTCTAGAGTGTACTGTGCCTCACTGTGGTGCCAGAGGTATTACATCTAGTGCTCTCTCCAGCCTGAGCCTGGTGGGAGACTGCTATGCCATCATGCCTATCAGGTCTCTGCCTGCTGCCTCAAACATATTGGGAAAGGGAGGTCCTATTCTTCCACCTATTCTCTCCACTACAGGGAAGCCACTGGCACTGAACTTGATAGACCCCTGTGCAGGCCCAGAGTTGACAGTCCCACCTTTGATGGGGTGGGTGCCAGGTGGCCCAGCCTGGGTGTGGAATGTTACTATCTCTTCCTATTGTTCAACTGTGGGGGAGTGCTCTCAGTCAGTTTTCATTAGGTGCTCTTTTAGATATGCTCAGCCAAGGCTGCTGGAGTATCTTGAAGATAAAGTTGAGGCTTGAACTTGACTCTTGAAAATGAACTTGATGTGAAACTAGGTCCCATTGTGCAATGAGGTAAACTGGAGCAAGTCTGTAAAGGAAAATTACTTCACATTTTAAAGCAAAAAAAAAAAAAAAAAAAAAAATCAGCTACTTGACATCAGAATCTATATTGAGCAGTATAAAATCTGTTATTTGCATAAAAAGATTAAAACTGTCACCATGGATGCAACTACATTGGGCAAATTCCCAGCAGGAACCAGTGTGAATTTCCTTTGCATAGAGTAGCCTAACTGTTAATTTTGCTTACGGAGGGAATAGATTGCTCATTAGATTAATAAGAAGAAATGATATCACTCATTTACAGGTAATTCATTCAAATCTGACCCAATAAATTATTATTGTTATCTGATTGTTGGCTAAAGGTATGCATGAAGTGAGCTGGTTGTTTTAGACTATCTCCACTATAAAAACGATCCAGTGCTGATGGTGTTTTTCAGCAACTGATCCTATGTCCTCAAACAACTGGTGTTGAAAATGGTTTTACTGCTAGCATAAGAAGGGATAAATCCATTTACCACTGCCATTAGACAAAACATACTTCTGGCCGTATCCAATCAGGTCTCAATGATGCTTTATGTGGTGGTGATGAGTATGATCTTGCACCATCTACATGATAAACTGAAGTGCTTTCAACACCTGCTTGAATCCATAGTAAAAATATGATAAAGAATTGCCAAGGAATGGACGCAAATTCAGAATACAACTGAGGCACAGTGGAAAGTAGTTTGGGAAAACTTGCACTGCTGCTGCCCATGCTTTTGCAACAAAGGAGCTCAACTTCCAATGACGCCATTCTGGCACTTTTCACAAATAATAGTGTTTACTTTAAAAAAAAATCTAGTTCTATTACCCAGGCATTGCAATTCATATAGTCCTGTTGTACAGGAACCCTGCACTGGGTGACACTGCCTGTCCTGGATAGCTCTTTACAAACGGATCACATGTTCTATACTAAAGCCATACAACGATCTATGACTAGATGCTACTTCATGAAAAAATAGTAAATAATAAATCACCTCTTACTTTCGTAGGCTCTGATCTTGCAGTGAGATTCATGCACAAATAGATCAGTTTGCAGGTTCAGAATGTTAATGTTGGTTAAGGTGATTTTTCCTCTGGGTAACAAGTTTTCAGCTGCTTTGCACTGAAGCTCTGGAACATTTTGTCAAATATGAGAACTCAATCCTGCAGTCTGGAACAAAACTTACCTCATTTCTCTCTGATATGTGCAGCAGGATCCAGCTCCAGTGTTGTCTCCCAGTACTGTATGTTTTCAGTAAGACTATCAACACACAACCATCATAGGGGAGTTCATCAATAAAGCTATTAATTCTTTTATGTGTGCAGTGTCTATCACTTACTGGTTTTAATTAGATTTTGTACCTGGCAGTGACTTGATTTACTCCACTGAAATTTTATAAGTGAAAATACTGTAGAAATGCTGCACATATTAGGACCCTGATACCCATGCAAGTCAGTATAAAAAAATAATAATAATAATCTAGGCCCTGCTCTTGCATATTTATACCAAGTGAAATTTTCCAAATGGTATTCTTGGTTAAGACATTTTCTAAAAGTGCACTATATCCCTAATCTTATGGTTGCGCTCAAGATCTAAATCCCAGTTCAGAGAATGAAGAATGGGTATGTCGGGGTTAAGATGAATGGTAAATAATGCATCCCAAGCTGCTTAGAATTAATTCATAGAGCAAAGCTTGTTCTTTCTTCACATAACTTCACTCTAAATCAGTGGTTCCCAACCCATGACCTGCAGCTTCCCTCCCACTGGCTGCAGAAAGGAGCCAATGCCCAAATTTCCAGATAGAGCGCATTGCGGTGCAGGATCCTTTCTGCAGACATGGGGACAGGGTATCAGTGCTCCCCTCCTCTTAGCTGCAGCAGGGATCATGGCAAAGTGCTCAGACTATGTTCCTAGACTTTGGGGTCACTGCTGGAGCAGAGCACTGCTCTCCTGTCCAGCTGGCTGCAGAAGTGAGGCACTGCCTGTGGACCCAGGTGGAGTGCAGTTTCTGTGCTGCAGCGAGGGGGGTGGCAGATCCTCCTTGCTGAACTCTTTCCCTCTGGAAGCAAGAAAGAGGACAGGCTAGTCAAACAGTACTGGAAAAATTATTTTCTCTAAGGCTTCCATAAGAGAACTAAAACTATAGAGCTTTGGTCTGCACAGCGAGGTTCAGTTTAAGTGGGAGCTTATTACTCATGTTCCTTAACTATTTTTCCAAACATGAACTTTTTCCTTTCTGGATATATAGTCAAAGACACATACAAAAAGTCTGATTTTTTTTTATTAGGTCTTTCCTCTTTTTTCAGATACAGCCTGGCAAAAATTAATTTGAAAAGTTTATCCTTTTCATGCCAGAATTGTTTGCTGTGACACCCCACATCCATGTTGTATAATGTGTTGCAAAGAAGCGTTAGAGCTCAGGCAAATCTGTAATAGAGCTCTATGTAAACTCAAAAGCTTGTTTTTCTCACCAATACAAGTTGGTCCAGTAAAAGACATCACCTCACTCACCTTGCCTCACCTATACCTATAGCAATTAGCTCTTCCTTCCATTAAATTATAGCGATTATAGTTTGACTGATTGTATGAAATCCATACTCTGATGTAACAGAATTTTATAAAGTTGATCCCAAGTAATTCAAAAGTCGTACTAACTGGCTCTTGGTTTGTACATTTATATAGCATCTTTCATCACACTATACTTTACAAACTACAGCATACACCCAGATAGGAATATCTCCCAACACCATTAAAATGCAACCATCTCTGACTAGCACCCACGCTATTTCAAAATGTCACCAGCTACAGTTTGTATTTTAAAGTACTTATATGTAATCTATTAAAGATCAGTGAACTGGAGCAGAGGTGTGAAACTCATTTGCAATGGCGGGCCAGACTTGATTTAAACGTACTTTAAGTGGGCCGTACATGTCATAAATCGAAACTCTCACAACATCACGGAGTGCTGTGTATGCAATATTGTGCTCCGCAATACCACTCTCTCTCTGTTAGGGAGATAGTGTGGTCTTGTGGAGGACAGTTTTGCATACCCAGTGCTCTGTGATGCCACAAGAACTGACACTCTCGCAGTATTGTGGAGCACTGAGTATGTGAGACCACTCTCTCTCTCTCTCTGTTAGGAAGACAGTGAGGTCCCACGGGCCACATGCTTGACACCCCTGGTCTAGAACATCTTTCCCAAATGTTTTTACTATGTGTTCCTAGTTGCTCACCCAGTTAGCCAGGTGATTCTTTGATTTATCCTCAATGTAAATTAGAACTTTTAGGAATTAAGCATATGGTCCTGTGAGACCACTGATCTGTGAAGAGATCATTCTCCTACTGACTTTAGTACACTACAGGACAGGACAGCAGGTTCGTTTCTCCTTGTTTAAGAAGCTGGATCTGTTTTAAACTTTAAAGTGAAATTTAAAAGTTTATGCTCAGTGCTGTTACTAATCAATCTTGAATTGTAAATAAAGCACCTTGGGACTTGCTGTGGAGCATGACGTATAAATGTACTTTGAGTGGTTTCTGTTTGTCAGTGTCAAAAATACATGAGCATATTTTTAAAAATAACCCGAATCCACAACTTTATATTACCAGAGACTTATCTCTAGCCAAAAGAATAAAAACATATTTTTGTATTTAGAGAAATATTTTTTGCTTAGTCTATCTAAAAAGTTACTAAAACATTTCTTTAAAAAGAAATAAAAAGGAGCAACTGGGTGATAACTTTCACAAAAACAGCCATTACAGCAAACCCTGAAAATACAGAACTATGATCAAAAACCAACAATTTCACCGATAGCAGCACCACTTACTTCACTATAAATTAGTCTGATACGAGTGTTTAAGAATTTGATTTTAAAAAACTGGGAAAAATGGTAACTTTGCTGTATTGTGGAACGAACACAGTTTACTTCAGAGTCGAGTGATTCATGGATGAACTTAAGCTTCAAACACATGCTTTTTGGCGTTTCACTGATGCTATTTAACTTGTTGAATTTATCTCCTCTGTCAATGGGTATCTGTACTAAGACATGTAGTCACTGGTATTTCTTCTGCTATGCAAGAGTATTTTAATATTGTGAGTGGTACGGCCAAGAACAGTAAAACGTCAAGTTTTCTAGTTTCAAGATAAAAGGGGAAAATATTAATAGGTAACAATCAATATGGATGATGGCATTCAGTATCCACAGAGCTAAACTAGTCACTAAGAGGAAGATGAACACGCAAGTATATACTGATTATACAAAAAGAAAAAAAGAAAACCTTGATAAAAGATGTACTGAGATCACATTTATTGTGTATTTAGTGCATGTCTTCAGGTAGTGCATTCCTGTGTTACACCATGTGTGCAACACTATAGAGTCACCAGAACTAGAGTATATGCCAGGGGTTTTTAATTTTCTTCATAGTGTGGACTATAACTGAACACAAAGTCTCGGCCCACCAGCCTCCCATTTCTGATAATATAGACCATCTCTTTTTGCATTTATGATAACTTAAAATCATATGGCAACTAAAGTAATTGTTTAAGTGGAAAAGTAATATTAGGAAAGTACTTAATGTATTTTTAGTTGTTTTTAATGAGATTTGGCAGTTGGAATAAAATAACCAGCACATCATGAACTAGTAGTCCATGGACCACTGTTTGAGAACCATTGTTATATGATTTACTAATTTATATGAGCATTGCCTAATTTACTAAAACCAAAAAATCTCTCAGGAAAAGGAGTCCAATTCTGATGAATTTTGAGATGTGGCATACCAGACATCACATAAAAAAATGGAAAGCAAAACAGACACTACCCTTACCACTCCCTCTTAAAGCCCAAACCTATACAGCAGCTGGACAGGAGCACATCTTATTTGAACAAGAGTGATAAACAGTGGAATTCTGATGGAAGCTAGCCACTGCCACACATTACAGAAATGGGAGTAAAGAGGATAGTTGAAAGTCTACTACTGAGCAACAAAATGTTGCTTTCAAGGAGGGATGCTAAGTATTTTAGGACAGATTTTGAGCCCATCCTTGATCCCATTAACATCAGCAGCAAAACTCATACAACTTTAATAGGCAGATTGGTTCTTTAATCATTTTCCTTCCTCCAACATTGCTCTGGGAACTAAAATCATGCTCCTCAACTTCCCAGAGTTGTCATGTGTGTTTATACAACCCCAAATTAAAAAAATTCAAGGACCATGGCTACTAAAATACAGAAAACCATTTTCCCTACTATTTTTTTTTCTTTCAATTCCCTTCTGTCTCAATTTCCTCCCAACTCTCCCTATTTGCCTCCACTCCCTTTTCTGGAGGAGAAAGAAAACAAGGTACTGCATTGCTTTTGAGGAATAGGATGAAGAATGGGAAACAATGGAAAGCAGAGGGGAACTGAGGACAGACAGGCTGAAAAGGTCTACAGGTCCATGGGGGAACAGGACTAATCTCTTTAATAATGAAGGGAATTTGGTTCCTGCCATCTTGTTTCAGTCAACCTGCACCAGGAATGGTGCACATACAACACCCTTCATAAAGCTTGGACTCTACTCAGGTCTGGCACTGTATAGGATAAGCAGGATATTGCTATGAAAAGGGACAGACATCCTGCACCACGTTGGATAGTTCAGCAGTACACATTGAATAGAAAGTGAAAATCCAGAATTGTTGCCAGAAACAGGAGAGGTAGTAACCCTAATTTGGACAGAGCTCTTCACTGAAGGAAAGGAAGGTCCATAAAAGTCAAATTAGATGACTTCAAATGGTTTACATCCCAAGATGAATCAGGTTACATTGATTTAAGCCCAATTTAATTTAGGCAAGTTTTTAACCACAAGAATAAGGACATTCTTAGTACATATTAATAATTAAGCCAACATATACACAATTAGCAATATCCTACATAATAATAAATGCATAACAGCTTGCTTTAGATTATCCTATTCTTAGTTATTTTTTTAAAAACAAGCCAAGTAGTTTTATTTTTGTTTACTCTGCCCTTCTACATTTTCTCTGTAATTAACAGTCTATGAAGTAGTTGCAGCTTTATAGATTTTAAGATCCAAATTCAATTGTATCTTCAGTTATCTTCTTGAACTCGTAATTTCCTCTACCATCCATGTGTAGGTAAAACTGTGAAGTGAAAAATTTACATCAGGAACCAGAAGACAAAAAATATTTTTAGATTAGCGTTGTTTATTGTAATAAATCATATACAGGAATAAAATTTTAAAGAACAAAAACTAAAATCCCCAATTCAATTACTTTTAAGGAATAACTCAAAGTCAATTTAATATCCCTAAAAAGGCTAAATACACAATCAACAAAAATTAAAATGACTTACATCGTGGTGTTTCCAGAGGGACTTTCTGTGAGAGACAGTGAAGAGAGTGATGCCAACCTATAGTAAAAAGAGAATACAGTCAAAAGAACTTCATTCATAAAACAAATTCAACTGATTTCCTTTGTACCTCATTTAGTAATGTTTTAAAAGGTGAAATTAAAAGCTCATATTAATAAATAGAAAATATTTGTGTCCTTAAAATCATTCATACAATGCAGCCTCAACACTGCAAATTTTAGAGGAAACACAAAAGATATCTTAGATTTGTTTTATTAAACCTGCTGACTAAAATATCCTGTTTTTTCTGTCAGAGCTGGTAGCAGACTAAGGAATGCAATCCTTATTCTTAGATGTTAACAGTATCACAGACTCTTGCAAACAAAAAAGAAAAAATTCCTGAACTTAAACCCAAGCAGGTAAGTAAAAGAGGAAACTGTTTCAAAATAGTTTTAAAATGTATTTGTTTGTTAACTCAAGTCTATGATGTTAATGATTTAAGAACTTAACATGCGGCTAAAATTTAAAAAACCCTTTCATTCGTCTTTAAAATCACACATAGGCAACAGCTCTAACTGTACTGAATGATTACGTTGTAAATGGTTAATATTAAAAACAAAAAAATCAAAGGGATGCTAATCATACTATTCATTTTTTATCATTCTGTAAGAGACAGCTGACAAAGTTTGATTTTTCCAAAGGGGTGCATTATCAGCCATTCTGCAACAGAAATTCTCCAACTAGAAAGCAGTACAATCTGGCACCCAAATGTTAACAGCATAATTGGAAAAAAAAAAAAAAAAAAAAAAAAATGATATTTAGATTGTTTTAAAAAGTAAAAATGCCATAAGAGTGTTTTCTTCTTAGCATATATTATTTATGTTAAATGTACTTAAACAATGTAATAACTGCTGCTCTTTCACACATATATCCCATCCAATGTCAAATTTACTACAGAAGACTTAGAGCTGCTCCTGCTCCCACTGACAAGAGATTTGGATAAAGATTTCAGTACCTACAGAACAAACAAGGTATCTTGTGGAACTTTTAAAGACTAACAAATTTATTTATCGCATGAGCTTTATTTGTTAGTGATTATATGTGCAACATGATTCCTTGTTTGTTTTGCTGAACTAGACTAATACGACTATCCCTTTGGAACAGTACCTATAGAGTTCGTTTCCTTTCCAAGGACACCATAGTTTAAATTTAAAGTGAGTTTCCCATTATAAGCTCTATTTTCCAACACTTGCCGCCTTCCTCCTCCTGCCCTTCCTCCCCCTCCCCCCCCCCCATTAATCCTCTTAACATTTTTCAAACCACAATTCATGTGAGAGCAGAATTATTTGAGAATTCTGGGCTAAGGATGGAGAATGGGGAATAGAAAAGAAGTTTTAACTTTATGCTTCTTAAAATACTTCCTTTTCATTTACTTTTTAAATGTTCTCCTAATGTTGTTGGCTTCCATTTCCAAAATAGGTTCACTTACATGTTCTTTTGTTTTGCCAACCTCAGTGAGAACGGGTTTTTCCACAAGGAAAGTGTAAGACTGTTTGTTTCTAGGTGTTAGCTGGATTCCATTTCACATTTTAATAAAGTTTTTAATATTATAATATCTAACATTGTTGCTGAAGTCCAATTTTACCAATCCCTCAAGCTGACATTTTCCAAATTAGAAATTTCATGCACAAAGAACAATTTAAATGCATTTGAGTATTCTTTCTTTATGTAGAAAATTACCTTCCGGCAATGACTATATATGTAGCCTTCTACATCAACGCTAACAGCACTTGTACATTCATCCAGAATTGCAAACTGGGGTTTATGATAAAATAACCTTGCCATCTGGAATGCAAAACAATACACCATTTGTGAATACACCGCACAAGCACAATGCAAGTTTCTTTGTCTTTATAATAGCATAACCTATAATCTAAATGAACATTTAAGAGCTAGAACTACTGTAATATATTAGAAATATAACAAATATTTTAACAAATGTTTGAAATATTTACACAATTGCTCACACTTCAGTTTTTGTGCTGCCATTACCTTTCTTTCCCTAAAGGCACAAATGAAAACTATGAAACTATTTAAGTTTACAACTAAAAGTGGAGACAAAATGTTTGAAATTTAAAGACAACATTTTAATCTGATTTCATCCCATTAGCCTGCAGTTTTCAGCTGATACAATAATATGGGGTTTACAACCAGTGTGTAATGAAAATATCTTTTGCTATCTTGTCAGTTTTTCTTCCAGCAGATAGTAAGGCAGCTCATAGTCAATATGAATATTTAACTATTTAAAAAATGGTAATAATTTGTTCCACAAAAGTAAAATTTTTCCCGAAGTATTTGCATTTTATTTTGGATGGTAATTTTACTTAAACTGCATCCACAGTCATACAATTTAATCTTGAATATACGTGTAACACAAGCAGCTTTCCACAATTATGTGGTTCCTTATTAACCCAGAAATGTTGTGTATGTGCTGCCATACTGTTATACTAGCTTGATTTTTGCTACAGGAAAAATTTGCTGAATACCAAAATATTTACACATAGCAAAATGTGAAGTGTTCCCAATGATCACACTTGATACTGAAGCTTTAGAAGTTTTAACTAGAAATTACTGTATTAAAATTGAAAGGGGAAAGAGTTTTTTTTTTTAAAACCACCATTTACTGAACCTCACAGAAATTTGAACACTGTAGAGTATTCTCTGACTACTTTCCAAGGGGGAAAAAGAAAGTCAATATTTTACATCTGCTCATATAATAGAAGAAAATGCGTTGATCTGATAAGAAAGCATTCAGAAATCGATATTAGAATGTGAAAATAATGCCTACATGTAGTAATTTAAATTATTTTCATGGGGATTAAGATTAAAAAAACCTTAAATTATTTCTTTAAAGAATAAAGCTGTAGAAAAATGTATTGACTAGATATCACTTAAATTTCAGACTAGTTATTCTAATTCACAGCATTTTTAAGGTACATATAAGATAGAGACGCACTGCCATCCTCTGTTTCTCTCCTCCGCTGAGTACATCCATCCAGTCCTGAACACTATCCCAGCCTCCTTCACGTTCTAGGATCTGACCCAACTGGACATTATCCAAATACTCCTTCAGCACCTGTTAGCAAAACAACAATGCTTACATACACGTCTAAATGTACTTCATTCTGCCGTAATTTCTCAGAGTACTATAGTATTGTTTATTGTTACTATCAAATATTAAAAACACGCTCCTTTCACCCAGCATATTGGCACCAAAATAATATTTCAATATGTAAACAAATCTAATGTACTTAATTGCTATATTAATACAGTTAAAAAGGAATGATACTTCAGAATAAGTTTAAATGAACAATGCAATTTGATCAATTCTCAATTTTAAACCTCTGCATCAAAGATATATCTTCTTATACCAAAACATCTTAAACGTTCTATAAAAGATCATCAATTTATAGTATTAGAATCCATTCTTGTACGTTGCTCCACGCAGATATGTGCCCACACAGAGCGCCACTGAAAAACAATGAAGCTGCACATGGTGTAAGGGTCCCATCTGCACAGAGCAGCTTGCAGGATCAAGACTTTAATGAAGCCAATAACTCAAAGAAGTAATAAAACAATGGCTTTAGCAGACAGATGACATCCTCGACTTCTGCTGGCCAGTAATACTAGAAGTTGTGTGATAAAGCTGAAGTAGAAGTTCACATGTGGTACAGTTAAAGCCACAACCTATGACCTTTGGGTTGGTAAACCTTTATCTGGCAGCCAATGAGATTCAAGAATTAGAAGTGATGAATTAAGAGAAAAAATAAAATGTTATGATGTCTCACAGAACAAGGGCTGTAGGGAAGCCATGGTTTCATTACCATTTCCTGTTTGGGTCTAACTGGGCAGGGACCACCCCCACCCCCTAAAAAAAATGCAGAACAAGTTCCCAGGTAACAGACTTGTGTCTCTCTATCATTTAATGAATGTAAGATACAAATAATCCCACACCAGAAAGAGTCAGGAAAAGTCATGGCTGAAAATAACCCATTATTGAGTTGATTATCTTTTTTACCTGATCAGATATCCCCTTCTTCTTCTGGTCTTCTAGGGTATCTGGATATATTACTTGGTCTCTGAGGGTTCCTAGTGTCATATATGGTCTCTGGGATTAAATTGCAAATGATTACTACAATATTACAGACATATAATAATAATAATAATAATAATAATAATAATAATAATAATAAAGGGATTTTAAAAAGGATTAAAAAATATTAATGATACTTTGTTTTACCTGAGGAACGTAGAACAGCTTTCCTCTCTCAGGCTTGGTTAGACATCCACCAAATAGAGGCCACAACTGCAACAAGAAAACAAAAGTCTTAAATTTAAGAGAAAATTTCACTTGAGAAATTAAAGAGGTGTGTTGTTTTTTTTTTTTTTAAATGACAAATCTCATTTTAGTGTTTCCTTACCTCACCAAGAACACGGAAGAGTGAACTCTTCCCACATCCATTTGGCCCACAAATCAGAACATTTGCACCAGATCGAACCTAAAATAAAAGTTGGCAAGTTGAACAAAAGAACAGGAAAAGAATTTGAACATTTTCATTGGTGTAGAGATGCCAGGATCCCCATAAATAGACTTGAAGACATCCTTTGCACAGTAAGTCCAATTTTGATACACATCCACCAACATTCAACTAAATCAATCTATCTGAAATTTTCCACTTGTGACCTGATGAGAGTGCAAAATTACTGCATAGTTTTTTAAAAAGCAAACTGAATAAAAAATCATTTTGGAAGTATTAGTGTTAAAATCAGATTTTAATTATTTTGGAAAGTTTCTGATTTTTTGTGTGAGGGACTAATTGTCTTTCAAGGAGCTTAGTCCAGAAACTGCAAGTTTCTTTTATTTGGCCTCAATAAGGGCTGGTAAGTGACTCCTTGACAAGAGTTTCCTGAATTAATAGCAATGATTATTTGAAATAGAATGGAAATGGAATTTTTTTTTTAATGAATTGATCTTTTCTCTTCTGACATGTCTAGTTAATAGTCTAATTATATAGCATTTTCATACTATTTATAAAAGCTGCATGGACTGCCCATGTGAAGAGTGTAATCTCTACACAGCCCTATAAATTCCAAACCTACATGACTCCCAAGACCTCAAAACTGGAGTAAGTTTCTTCATGTGCCAGGATGGAGGGGTAGAGGATTAGCATGCAGTTTGGTCTGGTTCAGGGGGAAGGAGGGGTTGAGTGAGAAAGCCACGTTGTAGAAATGGTGGTGAGCAGAGAACATCGCTGAAAAGCTTCTATAATCTGCATGTTTGATTGGGAAGGAATAAATTGGCAAGAGCGTGAAGAGGGAGGAAAGAAGGTAAGTAGAAGCCATTGTTATTCGTGAACAAAACCCTATCAGAAAGCAATTATTTGATTAAAACAAGTGAAGAAGCCTGAAGAAATTCTCACACAAAAACCATGTTAAATTTGAGTTAATACTACAAACATGGGGGTATGTCTACATAAGGGGCTACACCAGCAGAACTATGGTGTCACAAGACTCTGTTGTCTTTCTACAATAGACTAACACGGCTACCCCTTTGGAATTCAACAGTGTAGAGACAGCCTACGCTGCCAGAAAGGTTTTTCATCAGTGTAGGACCAAACCCGTGATAAGGGTCCAGACTTTCCAAAGGAAAACAGAGTCTGAACCCCCAAATAATAAGGAATTGAAACAGCTGACTGTACACAATATAATTAAACCATACGTTTATTGAGTAAGGTCTTTTGTGAAAGTCTGTCACACACTAGTGATTAATACTGAGGGATGTGATTATTCCCCTCTATTCGGCACTGATGAGGCCACCGTGAGGCACTGGTGAGGAATACCGTGTCCAGTTTTGGACTCCCCACTACAGAAAGCATGTTGACAAATTAGAAAGAGTCCAGCAGAGGGCAACGAAAATGATTAGGGGGCTGGGTCACATGACTTATGAGGAGAGACTGAAGGAACTAGGCTTATTTAGCCTGCAGAAGAGAAGACTGAGGGGGGATTTGATAGCAATCTTCAACTACTTGAAGGGGTTCTCTAAAGAGGAGAGAGGTAGGCTGTCCTCAGTAGTAACAGAGGACAGAACAAGGAGCAACTGTTTCAAGTTGCAGCTGGGGAGGTTGAGATTGGATATTAAGAAAAAGTTTCTCACTAAAAGGGTGGTGAAGCATTGGAATGGGTTACCTAGGGAGGTGGTGGAATCTCCATCTTTGGAAACATTTTAGGCCTGGTTAGAAAAAACCCTGGCAGGGATGATTTAGTGGGAGTGTATCTGCCTTTAGCAGGGGGTTAGACTAGATGACCTCATGAGGTCCCTTCCAACCCTAAGATTCTATGAATATCATTATAAGATATATGCAGGGTCGGCCCAATCATATAGGTGAACTAGGTGGGTCACATAGGGCACCAGACTTTAAAGGGCAAAAGGGAAGTGAATTTTTTTCTCTATTTTTAAAAATATATTATCTCTTATAACATAAATCATAGTACGCCTAGGGTGCCAAAAACCCTTGGACTGGCCCTGTATATATGCATTAACACCATATGAGGAATTATGGATACTCACTGATATTATAGTTTAAAGTCTGTGACCAAACAAAGAGAGAAATAAGTTTTCTCCCAGACAGGAGGGAAGGTAGCTATCTACCTACCTATCTCCAATATAAATTAAATATCATGGATCCGAAACAATGGAAGTCCCATTTTCATATGAATCAACAGGAAGATGGAAAGTCAGCAGGAAGGGAACAACAGCAGGAGGTCATCCTGACTTTGAGGACAAAAAAGTTTTGGGAAATATAAGCAGAAGCTAAAAGCTATTTTGGTACCCATCACTTCGGGGACATAGGAAACAGGATCCTGTGAAAGTTGAATAGCCTGGTCTGGAAGACTAGAGATGCTGGTAACTTGATGTAAGTATGAAAACTGTTTAAGCAAAGACTGTAACTTGTTAAAATTTTTAGTCACTAGAAAGCCTGCCTTGTTTCATTTTATTTGTAATCAAACCTGTGTTTTATTCTTGCTTAGTATCATTTACATCTTCATTCTCTATTAATAAACTAATTTTGTTTTATTAAAAGCCATTTTAGTGCTGTGTATGAAAGTGGTGCATGAGTCTTCACCTAAGCTACTAGGCTGATGTGTACTCTGTCTCTGGGGAGGCAGTGACCCTAATAGTTTCTGACAGCACCCAGTCAGAGGGACTGAATGCTGCAGAGAGATGTCTCTGGGGAATGCTGATTGTTTCATGCAAAGGAAGGTTTAGACTGGGAGAGACTTGAAGAGCTTGCTGACAAGGTATACAGGCTACCGTGCGAGGGGAGTGACTGTTTAACCAATTTGACTCTCAGGGAAGGCTTTGGGACACATGAAGGAGCCCTACCCCTTCCACATCCTCTTTCCCCTGAGGCCCTGTCCCCCACCCCTCCTCTTCCCACAAAGGCCCTCCCCTCCAATGAGGCCAGAAGTTGGAGCCAGGTCATGGTAAGAGCTGTCCAGAGAGCACAGGCCACTGTGTGGAGTCTTGGCCCTCCACTTGATCTGGGCAGAGGAATCAGGGGCATGAGGGCAGCCCCCAGCCAATATCTCTAGCCCCCAGGGTATGCCTTGCAGGAATGCTATGATAAGGAAAAGATCAGCAATTTCTACTAATATTTACATAAGTGGGATGCTTTCAACTAGTTTAGAACCAAAACGTGTGTTTGGCTAGAAAAGAAGGGAAGATTTTAAATGTAATGAAATGAAAACATTTCTATTTATAATAGATTTACAGACATTTAACTTCATTCTAAAATTATAATATGTATTTATCATTTCCGTATTTTGTGTGTCAGATATAGCAGTGTAGCACTGATATCTGAACAAGTTCCATATAAACTCCCAAAGATAGGTATGCTGGTTTTCTAAACCTATAAAAGTTGAAACACATACATTTCAAAACGAGTTTTGTCCATGTATCGTACCACAGCATTGTGTCAGTGCAGGAAAGCCCAAAGTGAAATAGCATTAGCAACGACACTTAAAAACTAAGGAAAATGTTAGAAAGAGGTATACGCAAAGCAGGCATTAACTATGAAAAAGAAATAAAATACTGGAAGAAAGTCCATTTTAATAGCCCAGTATGTTATTAACAGCATAGTTTATTAAAAAATAAGACAACCACACTGACAGTATCCCTATCCTACAAACATCTTTTGTTCTTATTTTTTATTGTTTTCTTTGTTCATAACACAGAGTAAGTTTGTGGGAAATCGTCACCTTCATTTTTGAAATGTTACATGAAGATTTATATTTTAAAACTTACTTACCTCAAAATTAAGGTCTCGAATCAAAATATCTCCATTAGGCGTTGCTAATGGAACATGATCAAACCTATGAGCAAAATTGACACATTACTACTATGTATAATTCTTTGCCAGCTGGTCAACCCTGTGGAAGAACAGAATACTAAAACACAAGCAGATGCTGTAAAGGTGAATACAGACTTGCATGTGGTCAGTGTTGGACTGCTTTGTGGAATTTTCTTTTTTTTTTTTTAAATTAAGGAAAAGGCGGCGGTATTTTGACAAACATTAACTGAAAGCTTCTTTTAGGCATATGGAGCAACAGTTAGCTAAACCTGAAATAACTAAAAAGACAAGGACAATTTACATAGATAAGTCAAGAGCCTCAAAGATGAGGAGGTTTGAAATGTATACGGTGAATGTCGAAAAGCCAATGCAGAGATTCCAGTAAGGAAGAGATGGGATCTAACCGATGAAAAAAATAATGATCTGTGTAGTCATGTACAGGGGAAAGCAGGACAGGTTAGAAAGGAGATTGATTCTGGAGAACAGGTGGTATCAGTAGTCCACAGTAGAGAGTACTAAAGTTGTAAAATGCCTTATGTAATGAGAATTGTGAGAAAGTAACTCTGTAGACATTGTACAGAAGGAAATGGATATAAAATATCTTTATATATAAAACCTGTTTTAAAAATAGCGATATAAGGCAAGACTAAAAATCAGGGTTATGTTGTAATTATTACAGGGGTAGGTACTGCCTACACATACTTGATAAGATTATCAGTGTTGATAATTTCTCCAGCACCAGGTATCAAGGGAACATCTTGGATTCTAGCTCCATCTTAAAATTTAAAAAAGATAAACAAGTATTAGAGAGATTGGATATATGTCTACCAGCGTGTGAATATTGTACATTCAACTTGTTATAATTACCTTTCTCTTGTTGTGATACCATAGTACGCTGATATTTTCCCTTGTTCAAGTCCTTTAGAACTTGCATTAATTCTGTAATTCGAGCTGTGAAGCTAAAATAAAGATGCATTAAGAATTAATGTTCAAAAACATTTTAAGAATTCTATTGTTACGCAAAAAGATAAAAACTTTTAATAAATATCCTAAATTTTCAAAATTAAAATCATAATATAGGAGGAACTGGAAGCACAGTTTTGCAGAATGACTGAGATGAGAGTACTTTTTGAATACAAGTTATTTCAAAACATGAGTTTATTTTCTGTTGTATCTCTTGGGTTGGTTACCTCAAAGCTTTTGAAAGTTAAGCAAAATATTCTCTCAGTAATATTACATTAAGATGGAAAATCATTTACTTCCATCACTGCCAATGCTAATCTTAAATTAAACATGTCTGCAGCTCCTAATAAAATCAGAAATTACTAATGTAATTGAAAACATTAATTTTCCCTATAATTCCCACAGTAAGGTGCTTTCTAACATTTACATTTTTTCTGCACTGAGGAAAATGAGTGCAGGTTTGTTTTGTTTTAATCTACAATCTCATCTATAAATAACTGCTATGAGGGACATGCATTACTTACATCTACAATAAAATAGTTTTGAGCAGCTGTGAATACCAGTTATCAAGCTTACCCAGCCAATCTGGTCATTTCACGGCCGGCCAGGACTATTCTGCCCAGAGCTTGAGACATCCTCAACAACATTCTTCCACTTTGGTAGTAGTCCTTAAATAGCAAAGTACATCTGTGTTTACTTCTGCAAACTAGCAGAATTCAAGTAATCACTATATTTTACTTATTTTTATCTTGCATTACTTACCTCCAGAAGTTCTGAATGGGTACTCTTTTGATGGCGAGGATGAGCTAGGTTCAGAAATGGACGACTAACAACCAGATAACCAACCACTGTAGCTAGGTCTGCAATATTTAAAAGTAAATATTTTCTAACAAGAGTGAAATCAGAAGGTAAAATGAACACTCATGTTAAAATGTTTCTAACACCTCCTGTTATATAAATAGCAGCATACTAGCATTAGGAAAATACTTACATTTGGCAATGATAGTATCTATGAAACCCATAGAAAACCGAAACAAGATGAAATTATGTAAATGCTCCACCTGAAAAAGCATTAAAATAAATGTAAAAATACGTATCATACATAAACATTTGCCATTCTCTGCCACTACAATAGAAAAGCTAGTTTAATTATAAAACATTATTTTGCAGGAAATCACAAAGGCCACATAAAGACCGTGATCTCATTGCATCAAGCACTGAGCAAATTCAGACAGACAACAGTTCATGCCTGCACATGCTTACAATCTAATCTGAAACCACACACAAGCAAATGAACAATAAGAAGTGTGCAAGTGGTGGAAAGAAAGAACATAGGTAGTGAAAAAAACTAAATAAAATCAGCTAATTCTCACTGCTAAAACAACTAGCTATAACCTAGTTCACTTTTTGGAGGTGTCACAGCAGAAGTGGGTCTGGAGGAGGCATCTGATGGCTCCTAATGGCTTCACAGACTAATTCAGAAAGGATGTACCATTTATGAGGAAGTATGGGGAGATGGCTGTAGGAGAAGTGGACCGAGATATTAGAATCTGGTGTCACGGGCAGAGAAAACATAGCAAAGGCAGCAAAAAACAAAAGTGGATAGGTAGTGGAACAAGAGCCGAAGAGCCTTAAAAGTGAGGATTTGTAGTCTGAACTTTGGTGTCATAGGAAACAAAATTAGTGAATGGATTAAAAAACTAGAAGGTTGTTCTCACAGTCAGAACAACAGGTCAGAAAAAGTCACATTGCAGCTTTTTGAATGAACTGAAGGGAAGCAAGATGGATGTCAGAAAGGTCCAAGGTGTTTAGGTGTGTCTCATAGTAGACAAGATGGGAGATGAGGGTCTGAATCAAAAGTTTTAGGGAAAGCATTAAATCATATATTTTTGCCAGCATATGGGGCTCTCATTCATTTCTGTATGGCCAAATAAAGTCCACAGCTTTCAGTTCTTCCTCCATTATTTCCTACTTGATCCTATTCCTTTGCTACATGCAATACCTATCCTCTTTGATGAAATATGAGACCCATGCTCTTTCTCAAGACTGGCATTGCAGCCACTTAACTAAGAGAGGCTACTACACAGGTTAGTACAATTAGGATCCAAATGCACATTCTTCAAGACTTCTCCAAAATCTGCATCTTCTATACGACACCAATGAGACTTCAGCACAGTTGTAGCCATGTCTATTCCAGGATATTAGAGAGACAAAGCAGGTATGGTAACATCTTTTCCAGGACCTGAAGAGCTCTATGTCACTTGAAAACTTGTTTCTGCCACCAACAGAAGTTGGTCCAGTAAAATATATTACCTTATCCACCTTGTCTTACTAGTGATATTATCACTCACTTGGCCAATAACTCTAGCAACTTTACGTACTGTGTTCTAAAACTAATTTTAGTACCAAATTCCATCCCCCCGCACACAGACACTCCCACGACCCGACCCTCCCTCAGTGTCCCAGAACTCAGGCATGAACCCAAGCCCAAATGTTTACAGAGTGATTTTTAGCCCCACAGCACCCATCAGCTGACCCACATGAGCAGTGGCATGCCATAGATCTTTTATTCCTTTGTAGACCTACCTTAACAAGCTAAAATTAATTTGGTGCATGTGGGCCTGACTGTTTGCAGTAAGATTTTTCTCCCTCACAATATATTTTTGAACTGAACAAAGGACTGAAGCAAAAACTAGAAGACTAGCACAAATTCAACATTATGAAGCACCATGACAATATTCCTTAGAATTTCGTTATGTGAAAATTTAGTGTTCTAGCTATATTCAAGTATTTTGTAGTCTTACCAGTTTATGAAAGGTTTTGTGAATTGTCTGTTTTTCCCTTAAATTCCCGTTATAAAAAGCAATTTCTTCACTAAAAACAAAAGGGAAAAAGGTCTTAATTTTTTTATATAGACAATCCCTGCAGAGTGATAAG
The DNA here is from genome assembly GCA_007922175.1 of Pelusios castaneus. NCBI lineage: Eukaryota > Metazoa > Chordata > Testudines > Pelomedusidae > Pelusios > Pelusios castaneus. The sequence goes on along the minus strand of ML685795.1, from coordinate 3,692,316 downwards.
CCTGAAAAGTTAGCTAAAAATGAAGCTCTAATAAAAGAGTTATTTAAATTACTTCTAAACAAAGATGAGTTTACAATATTACCAAAAGAAAACAGTACGGCAGAGGTTTATAGAATCTCAACTGCAGTTTGCCTTTAAATAATGGATATGGGAGTCTCCACAAAATTAATCCACTAAGTTTTTAGAACGTATTGAATAAGGGTTTCTTCCATCTACCCTGCCATATAATGATTTCATTTAAAGTTATTTGACAAATAAATCCATACCTATTTGTAATGAGCCGTGAATTGACATATCTGTATTCCCCTTCATATTTTTGTTCAGTGATTGTCATCTTACCAATGGGTCTCCTTAAACGTGTAAGGAAAAAGCCTGAAACTATCAAGTAGGCCATCATGGTAGCTGGACCCTGTGAATATAAAAGATAAAGGCTATAAAAACTCTAGAATTAAGGCGCTGCATGCTTGTAATTTCTGTAGATCAAGCACGCTGGACCCACCAGAGGCTTCCCGCATCTCTCTATTTCTCTCATTCCCAAGCTCCCTGTGTGCCACTTTCCCATGGCCCTCCTATTTCAGGAATTCCTGTCCCCTTGCCAACTATAACATTGTCTTCTACTCCTGTTTGTCAGGGCCTCTGTGTCCCACATTTCCCTCTCCACCATATACCTGAGGTCCAGTTTATCCCCCCATCCCTTCTCCTCTCCAGAACACAGTTTTATGATCACCCACCTCTCCAATTCCTTTGCATACCCTTGCTTTGTGTGTGTGTGTGTGTGTGTTGCCGGGGGGAAATAGTACTTTCCTCCATGATCACCAAGCCCACTGCTTTCCAGATCCCTGATTCCCCCATTACCTAGTCCTCTTTGGGTCTCCGCTTCCTCCCCCTTCATCACCATCCCTCCAGTCCATGCTGCTTCCCCTCTACCCTCACACAGTTATTCTCCCTCCCATACTCAGGTCACTGATTCCCACTATCATCCCTTCCTGTATGGGTCTCTTCTTTTTTATTAAGTACAGAGAAATTACAGCGCTGTTTCAGGTGTCACTGAAAAGAAACTCTCATATCAGAAACTTGAAAATATCACAAGTTCCACAATTCTGAAGTTTAATAATTACATAGGTCATCTATAGTTTTTAAGATATTTCTTCCCTCTTGAGTCACATAGACATTAGATTCTGCCTATGAATTCTATGGAGAAGTCTTCAGTGTGAAATTATGGAAAAATCAGTAGACAACCTCAATCCAGAGAAAAAGAAAGCATGACAGGTGCTGAAGAAGTACTCATTGAAAGAAAGTTAGATTCCCACTGTAAAGTCTAACTTTTCACTTTTCTACAGTACCCGAACAGAGGCAAGATGAACAAACAGTAATGAAGTAGTAATTAGACAGAAAACAACTGATCTGCATGGGGATTTTTTCTTTCTTGAGAAGGGAAAGCAAATACATTTAAAAGAGCTTGTACTGATTCTTCTAAACTTTATAGTAAGTCTAGGATGTTCCTTCATGTATTTTTGGCTTATGAAAGAGCCTAAACTATTTGTAACAAACAGCTCCCCTACTGTGTAGTAGATTGTATAAAAATAGGAATTATATTTTTGTAAACTACCTTGGTACAAGACATAATGCAACTAGAAAAGGTACTGCATAAAACAAGATTTTTGTGCAATTGAGGAAAGGAAACTAAGAACCTGTTTGTTTTTCTAGAAGTCAGTTGCTCTCTTCAAAGTTTCCAATTTTTCTGATCATGTTGTTTTCTTATTTTATTTCATGTGCGTCAAAATAGTAAGCTTTTATTGCACTTCATAGCTAGTATGAAAACAAATGGCTATTTTTGAAAAAAAATACAGTATAATTAAAAGTAATTAAGTCTATGATTTTCATCACTCTCCAAACGGATATAATAGACAAGATACTGAAGAGTTTCTTTATTTATTTCAAGCTTAGTAAACATTTGTTTTTTAAATAGATTTACCTGAGCTCCTATTGCATTTGTCAGCTTGAAGATATACAAAACTATATCCAAAAATGGCTGCAACAAAAAAGTTAGTATTAGAAGACACAGAAGAAAACATGGATATGCAGTCAAAATTATCAGATTTTGTAGCATATTAATACAACAAACAAAGTTTTATAAAAAAATACAGTCCATAATTAAACAAAATACTGAAACAACATTCCAGACAGCCTGATAATTTAGGGAATCTATTTGTTCAGCAATAGAAAACAGCATTACATAAGCTTAATACTAATCTACAGAGAGTATATTAAAAAAATTATACTGCCCAATTTTGTTTAAGTTTGTTGTGGCATCTTCTACTCAATAACCGAACACAGGGCTAAATCCTACCCTTTCTAAAGCACTCATGCAGAGTGGAGATGGAACGGAAGGAGCTGTGACAGCATATGGCAGGCCACACCTTTTGTACAAAGGTCATTTAACTGATATGAATGTTGATTTTTTTTTAAATGGACCAAAAGTGTCCGAATTATGAAAACAAGAACTTAAAAATATAATGTTTCAACAAGTTTCCAAAACAAGTTAGAACCCACAAGGAGGGAAAATTCACTGATTTCTCATAATGATGTTCTAATTTATTTATCAAGATTCATCTTTAACACCTAAATGAAAGCAATAGGGTTTTTCTCATCTTAGAAGTCTGAAGGATCATATCAGGAAAAGCATTACTTATTCCAATGCATATTGTTTAAAAGAACTGTACATTACTTCAGAGATTATATACACATTCTAAATCCAATGTCAAATTGCTCATACAAGGTCACAGTAATTTGCATATTCTTCAGAATGCTCTCATTCTCCTGTGTCCACTTAAAGAAGTAGAAGAGTACATATTATACTACAAATACCAGTATCTCAAAAGTAGGAATAACAGTAATTTACTTCATGGTAACTACATCTTAAGAACAGAATCACTGATTGTGTGACTCTCTTTCTCTTATGAAAGGATCAGATTAAAATGCATCTAATAAGCTTGTTTTGTTACAAACACCACCCGTGAAACAATTTTCAAAATCTTAACATCATTTGTTTACTTTTTATATCTCACCCAGCTTGGTTAAACAAGTAAACATCAGGGGACAAAGGATGTATCTAGTTGCCTATAAACTAACAGAGAACAACGCACAACTACTGTATGACTCCATGTATATGAATATATCATTTCCAGCTACATTAATTTCTAATATTTGGACTAAAGTACTGCAAAGGAATGTTCTTCCATAAAATTAAACTGATTCCTATAAAGAAAAATGTATGTTTCATAGACATTTTTCTTCCCACTGATGTTCAATTTTGTAACAGTCTTTTGCTTCATCCAGCTAGGTCTCACTGAAACATGCCAGACTAGATGACACTATTATAAAATTGTGAAACATAAGGTTCATATTTACAAAAAATCTAACATTACCTTACCAAACTCTCATACAGGAGTAATTTCAAGGATGGAAAGTCACTCTAATGAGTATTTTTAAGCTAGCTACGTCTGTTCCCTTACTCATAGAATTAGTTTCTCACATAGAACCATCTTCTAGCCACTTGGACAATAAAAACTCCACAAAACTAGAAGACTGCCCTCAGGATAGGCACTTTTGCTCTCCTGTTCTAAAGTTAGGAAACATACCTGAAACCACTAAGTAAAGAGGGAATTTCTTTATTCATCCCATTTCCCCCACACCCAAAACACAAACCACTCCATGCATAGGTACTAAAATCAAAGAGAAAAGACAAAAAAGAATAATAACTTGCTTTCCCTTGCAACTAAATAGCTGACCAGATACTATACTCTGACAACCTTCTCAAATGGGGAATATTAAAAAATAACCAAAGGAAAAATTACTCTTTGTGGAAGGAAGAAGCCTGGGGGGAAGGGGAGGGGAATCACAAGTAAGGGAAAATAAGACAACTGTGTAAGGAAAAATATTTCTCTCATATAAATTCACTGACTGAAATGAACTCATTAAAAAATCAAAACGGACCCTACCCTATACAAAAAGTCATAAATGCATGTGATTTTCCTAAACTCTGATAGATTTATCACTCATTCAGTGCTATCTGCCTACCTTGACTTGTACATGTTGTCCGCACAGCATTTAATGATTCAGAATGACAGCTATTCATAAAAGATTGAAGTTTTATTAATGGAACTTACCTTACTAAGGTTTGAGTAGAGGTCCACTACACTGTTACAGAATTTTTCTACATCTTGTGTAAGGAGTTGATCTGGATTAGCTATTCTGTTGTCCAGATTTCCCATTTTGTAATATGTATAAGTCCTAAAACATCAACAATGACAAAACATGTTTGAGAAACCTACATTATATTTTATCTAAAATGAATCAGTGATTCAAGTAGTATTAAATGAATAGATAGATGAAAGCCACTTCGGAACAACTATAAAATCTGCAAATGATCCCATCTCTTATTTGATATTTACTTAGATTTATTTTTATATTTGGTACATTATACCTAAATTTTAATAGTTTAATCATTTAAAAAATTATGACTTACTTTAAATATTCTTCATAGAGGTATTTGGTGAGTCTTACTCGGAAACAAAGTTTAAGTTCATTTAGCCCATACTTCAGAAAGTTATTCACGAGGGAGATCTAGGAATAAATAATAGCAATTCAAGATAATAGAAAGAAACCAAAAAGTTAGTTTAAATATATCCTGACCTATGTTTCTATTTCAATTTTTAAAAGCTCTGGATCATCAAATTAGTTCAAACAGTACATACCATAGTACTGATAAAAGTTAAAACTGGTCTTATTGTGTCAAAAGATTTAGATTAGAACTTTTTACACAAGCAAACATTTAACTCACATAATCAGTTTAAGAATGTATTTACCGTCTCAGCCCCCCCATCCCACCTTTAATATTTTAAAATTAGGTTGCATTTGTCTTCAATTAGTGAGAATCACTCCCCGTATACTGCTGGATTTATTTCCAGCACACTTTGTTTTAGTATTCCTAGGTAAGATATGAATAGATTGCAAGTCACCTGGTGGGGGGGGGGGGGGGGGAGGGGGAAACCCCTAAAAAATAAAAAAAAAAAAAAAAACACCCCCCCCCCCCCCCAATCAAGACACTGTGTGTTTTGGAAGATAGTTAATGTGAAAAATCTTACTTTTATTTTAAATCTGCTTGAAAAACAAGCTATTTAAGTAATTACCTGATCATAAGCCTTGACAGCTTATTGTACAATTTTGTAGTCAATTGGCAACAGGGATCTCAAATTACTCATCAATGCCAACAGACAAACCAAGCCATCTACAATTTGATGGGCAAGTCAATTCTACTGAATCAACAAGCAGCCAATAAGGAACCTGCACTCAAAAATTTCCTCACTTCTTATGGCCAGAAAGTGAAATCAAACCACTTATTTTAAAAGCAGCTTACTTCTGTAAGCTCAGAGAAACTCATTTGGAAACTCTTCATAATTTCTAAATTTATATTTTAAATCACTTTTACCAAAAGTATGGCAAGGGGGAGGGGAAAATAGCACTTACAGCAGGCATGGCAGCGATGAAGTTGAACAAATATTTCTTGAAATCTTTTCTGCTGCGACCGATGATAGCACTGCAAACCACCACATTCTAAGTATTAGTTGCAAGAGAAGCAAGTAACACACACACACACCAGTGTTTCCCAGGGCAGGCAGCCAGCCAGCTCCAACTAGTTTAGGAAGGCTCAGGGGAGTAACGGGGTATAAGAAAGGTTTACTGTGGAAAAGTGCAGTAATGACTGCTGTATTAACATCTTCTTGTAAAGTGGAATGTGGTCACTGAAATTCACCTGCCTTCTCTCATTGTTCTTGTTGTGATTCTTAATGCAAAGGCTATAGGAGCAGCTCACGTATACTCTTCTCTGCTCCCATGGCACTTAGTAACCTTGGGTGACACAAGTGGACACTATTCAGTACAGTCTTCTGGGGGGAGGAAAGATGGTGCACAGTGGAAACAGTTGGTAAAATATACATAAAAGAAAAAGAACAGAAAGAGGAAGGGAAACATAAAAAGGAAGCAGAAGAGAAACGTAACAATAAGGAAAAGAACAACAGAGAAGACAAGCTGTAAGAAAAATGGACAGAAACAGAGAATGAATACTTGCAACCATATCATAACACGAAGTGAGGAGAGATGTGGAGCCATCTGCCCATCCATTGCAATGTGGGGGAGGGGGGGAGAGTGTGGAACTACAGCTCTAAATTGTCTATGGTCTGGAGAAGAAATTCCCCAAAATACAAAAAACAAAACAAAAAACCCCAAAAAACTTCACCTTATACACAGCCCAAATTAACAAATTGTTCCAGATTTCATTAAAATATTTTACAAATGGCATTTCATAATCATATTTAGCACCTGAAAAATCTGTATGATGTTTCAGCTAACAATTTCTCAGTGTATAAAGCCTCATACATAAAAGATAACTATAAAGCAAAAAACAGAAACACACGAGGACTACTTTTACCCTTTAATACTCTCTTATAAGGTCTTACCAGCTTCAAACTTTTTTTTTTTGGTAAGGTTCCTCTTTAAAATATTTGAAATATCAAGAATACTAGTTCCTCATGTATCTCACTTTGTTGGAGGTCCTTGGGAAAAAATTAGGAACACATCACGATAATGGTAGTTTACAAGACTACAACATGAGCTGTAGTTCTCTTCCACGTAAATGAAGTGGAGGGAATATTGAGGGCTTTTCTTCACAGACCCGTTTTAGTGGTGTAAGTTAAGTTGTGTGCATAAATCACTATAATTATATTGCTGCAACTGCCAGCATGGACACATTTATTCCAGTATAAGAGTGCTTTTGTTGTTTTGGCTTCAGGAGGAGTTTAAGCTAAACCAAAATAAAGTAACTCTTATTCTGGAATATGAGTATCCACATAGGGAGTATTACTGGTGTAAGTATCGGTTTAACTATATCAATAAAAATCATACTGACTTAACTGGTAACTTAACTGGTTCCTTATAGGCAAACCCTGTTTTTTTGGTCTGTTGTGTGGAAGGAAGGCTGCAGTTCAGTTTACAGCTTCATGTGGGATCACTATAAAGATCCACTTTTTCCAAGCTGCTTCTTATTCTTCAAGCCACAACCCTCTTCATTTAAATCCCTCCTTAAGATTCACCTGATTCAGAACAACAAACAGAGTCCTGTGGCACTTTTAAAGACTAACAGATTTATTTATTGCATGAGCACTTTATTGCACTTCGTCAGACGCTTTGAATTTTCTCCCATGAAAGCTCATGCGATAAATAAATGTTAGTCTTTAAAAGTGCCACAGGACTCTGTTTGTTTTTCTGCAATAGACTAACACGGCTACCCCTTTGGAACCTGATTCAGAAAGGGCACAATGTAATAAGAACTATTTAAAAAACCCTTAATACTAAGAAGACATGTACATCCTTAAACAAAGTCAAAATTATTGTACTGAGAGGGGCAAGTTGAGTGAGGTAATATCTTTCACAGGATCTACTCACCCACCTTGTCTCTCTCTCCAGGACCAACATGGCTACAATGTGGCAAGCACTTCACATGCCAGTGTCCTTCACCACCCTTTTCCCACCCCATCATTTCTTATCCTCATTCAGGATTTAACATTAGATCACAATCTCCAGAAATAGAATCTCATCTTTCTTTATGTTTTGTAGGGCATTTATAGCACTCTTGGGGACTACTAAGGATCACACCCAAAAAGAGGAAGCAGTAACCACTTATTCCTAATATTAAAAAACAAAAACAAAACAAAACAACCCCACCTTCCCAACAAGGAGTTAAAAATTAAGATATAAAAATGGCATCTAATAAAAATATATAAACAATAAAAGTTTTTTTCCTCTGCCATTCACCATTATGACAACATTGTATTAGAACCTATCGCATCCTTTATGTTGAAGTAATTGTTGCAGGGAAAGCTATTCTTTATAGATATTTTTCCTTATACACTGGGATTAGAGGCTCTGAGTTAGTGGACACCGATGGACAGAACAAAGCACTCATCTGGAGTCTTCATATTTTCACATTTAATCAAAAATTATCACTATTCCCTTGGTAGACAATTTAGAAAAGAAAATGGATATGAAAAGTGACAAGAGAATGAAATTCAGTGATAAGGCAACTATTTAATTAATTACAAAGTATACATGTTTTATTATTCCATTTGAAAATTGCAAATTTTAGTTTTAGGCAAGTACTTTAAACTACATTCAGAATCATATCTCTTTGCTAAAAAAGACTAAGTATATATTTTTTATGTTTGGAAAGATGACAAGCAAGACTGAAGACTCACCCACACAATTTAATTTAAACACAACAGTAAACACATGCTTTGAAGCACAAACAAACATGAAAACATAGGAGCCATGGAGTCTTTTTTTTTTTTTAAAATAGCTGAAATTGTTCAAAATAAATCTCATGAGGTGAAAACTTCTTTGAAATGAAAAGCAAATTGTTTCACTACTGCAACAGTTATGAAACATTTAGCATCAATAAAGTATGTGAATGCTACTATTTACCAGGTGGGATGGAACTTATAAATTTTTAAAAAGAAATTTCTGAATAGTGCCTTTTTTCTACTTACGACTGAATGGCAAGTAAAATAAAATAGTACAAATTCACCAACTATACATATTTCTGATTATAGAACCATAGAAATGTAGGGCTAGAAAGTACATCAAGAAGTCATCAACTCTAGTCCCCTGCACTGAAGCAAGACCAAGTAACTCTAGATTATCTCTGGCAGGTGTTTGTCTAACCTTTTCTTAAGAACTTGCAATGATGGGAATTCCATAACTCTTTTGGAAGCCTACAAGGGCTTAACTACTCTTATAATTAGAAAGTTTTTCTAATACCTAACCTAATTATCCCTTGCTTCACATTAAGCCCATTACTTCTTGTCTGGCCCTCAATGGACATGGATAAAGTAAAAAATAACGATTTTGCTCTCTCTCTACCTCTCCTCCTCCTAATATGTTGTTCCACACTGTTTGAATCTAAACGACTGCTTTAATTTGCTGAAATAGTCTGACCTGATCCTATGGCTTAAAGCACTGGTTTTCAAACTATGGGTCAGGACCCAGTACTGGGTCGCATACCCTCAGTTACTGGGTCGCATACCCTCAGTTACTGGGTCGCAGTGCCCCCTGCTGCTGCTGCTGCCGCCGCAAAACTAGAATACATTGCTCAAAGATGTAACTGTTGGATCACAGGCATAAATGATTTTTTTCAACTGGGTCCTGTGGAAAAAAAGTTTGAAAACCACTGACTTACACTTCTCTGCATTAAATTTTCTTCCCTTTCTGTAAGTTCTCCATCTTCAAGCATCTGACAAAGAGGGATTTCTCCCATGAAAGCTCATGTGATAAATAAAGTTGTTAGTCTTTAAAGTGCCACAAGACTTTTTTTTTTTAAATAAAAAATAACATTGCTTATTACTGCATAAATATACAGCTCAAATGCACTATAAAATACATGTTACGGCAATAGTGCAACAGGAAAAATTGACAAATCTTCTTTCCAACCCACATGACAAACTAGGGACACATCTTTAGTAGGGTCCCAAAGGGAACTGTGCTAGGTCCAGTGGTATTCAATATTTTCATTAACTACTTGGATAATGGAGTATAAAGTACACTCATAAAATCTGTGGCTGACACAAAGCTGGGAGCCGTTCCTAGAACCTTCTAGGACGTGATTAGATGAGAAATCAAAATGACCTTGAGAATTGGGAAAATTGGAACTGAAATCAGCAAGATAAAAATAAATAAAAACGAATGCAAAGTGCTACACTCAGGAAGAAAAAAATCAAATACAAAATTAGGAATAACAGGAGGTGGTAGTACTGCTGAAAAGTATCTGAAGGTTATAGTAGCTCACAAGTTGAATATGAGTCAACAACATGATGCCGTTGCAGAAAAGGCTAATATTCTCGGGTATATTAACAAGAGTGTGGAATGTAAGTCACAGCAGGTAACTGTCCCATTCTATTCAGTGCTGGTGAGGCCTCAGCTAGAGTTGTGTCCAATTCTAGGCACCACACTTCAGAAAACAAGAGATTTAAGACAACCTGACTAATGAGGATAGGTTTAAAAAAAAGGGTATGTTTACTCTTGAGATTAGATGACTGGGGGGGACCTAACCCTAGCCGTTGACGTGGTATACCTTGACTTTAGCAAGGCTTTTGATACGGTTTCCCACAGCATTCTTGTTGGCAAGTTAAGGAAGTATGGGTTGGGCGAGTGGACCATAAGGTGGATCGAAAACTGGTTAGATCAACGGGCAGGAATCAATGGCTCGATGTCTGGTTGGCAACCGGTAATGAGTGGAGTACCCCAGGGGTCAGTCCTGGGGCCGGTTCTATTCAACATCTTCATTAATGATCTTGATGATGGAATAGACTGCGTGCTTAGTAAGTTTGCGGATGACACCAACTTGGGGGGAATGGTAGACACTCTGGAGGGCAGGGACAGGATCCAGGGAGACTTGGACAAATTGGAACACTTGGCCGAAAGAAACCTCATCAGGTTCAACAAAGACAAGTGCAAAGTCCTGCACTTAGGACGAAAAAACCCCATGCACTGCTACAGGCTGGGGACCGATTGGCTAAGTAGCAGCGCTGTAGAAAAGGACCTGGGGGTTATGGTGGGTGGGAAGATGAATATGAGCCAACAGTGTGCCCTTGTTGCCAAAAAGGCCAATGGCATATTAGGCTGCATCAGGAGGAGTATTGCCAGCAGATCGAGGGATGTGATAATTCCCTTCTATTCGACAGTGGTCAGGCCATATCTGGAACACTGTGTCCAGTTTTGGGCTCCCCACTACAGAAAGGATGTGGACAAATTAGAAAGAGTCCAGCAGAGGGCAACAAAAACGATTAGGGAGCTTGGGCACATGACTTATGAGGAGAGACTGAAGGAACTAGGCTTATTTAGTCTACAGAAGAGAAGACTGAGGGGAGATTTGATAGCACCCTTCAACTACTTGAAGGGTTGCTCCAAAGAGAACATAAGAACATAAGAACATAAGAAAGGCCGTACTGGGTCAGACCAGAGGTCCATCTAGCCCAGTATCTGTCTACCGACAGTGGCCAGTGCCCAGGTGCCCCAGAGGGAGTGAACCTAACAGGCAATGATCAAGTGATCACTCTCCTGCCATCCGTCTCCATCCTCTGATAAACAGAGGCTAGGGACACCATTCTTAACCCCTTTCTGGCTAATAGCCATTTATGGACTTAGCCACCATGAACTTATCCAGTTCCCTTTTAAATATTGTTATAGTCCCAGCCTTCACAACCTCCTCAGGTAAGGAGTTCCACAAGTTGACTGTGCGTTGTGTGAAGAAGAACTTCCTTTTATTTGTTTTGAACCTGCTACCTATCAGTTTCATTTGGTGACCCCTGGTTCTTGTATTATGGGAGTAAGTAAACAACTTTTCCTTGTCCACTTTTTCCACATCAGTCATAATTTTATATACTTCTATCATGTCCCCCCTCAGTCTCCTCTTTTCCAAGCTGAAGAGGCCCAGCCTTTTCAATCGTTCCTCATACGAGGCACTCTCCAAACCCCTAATCATTTTAGTTGCCCTTTTCTGAACCTTTTCTAGTGCTAGAATATCTTTTTTGAGATGAGGAGACCACATCTGAACACAGTATTCGAGATGTGGGCATACCATGGATTTATATAAGGGCAATAATACATTTGCAGTCTTATTTTCTATCCCCTTTTTAATGATCCCTAAGAGGAGGGAGCTAGGCTGTTCTCGAGGGTAACAAAGGACACAACAAGGAGCAATGGTTTCAAATTACAGCTGGGGAGGTCAAGGTTGGATATTAGGAAAAACTTTCTCACTAGGAGGGTGGTGAAGCATTGGAATGGGCTATCTAGGGAGGTGGTAGAATCTCCATCTTTGGAGATTTTTAAGGCTCGGTTAGACAAAACCCTGGCTGGGGTGATTTAGGTGGAGTGGTCCTGCTTTTTAGCAGGGGGTTGGACTAGATGACCTCGTGAGGTCCCTTCCAACCCTATTATTCTATGATAACCGTCTTCAAATATGTTCAGATTTTTAAAATCCTGTTATAAAGAGGAACATAATCAATTATTCTCCATATCCACTAAAGGTAGGACAATAAGTAATTAGCTTAATTTGCAACAAGGGAGACTGCGGTTAGATATTAGTAAAACCTTTCTAACTTAAGTGATTGTAAAGGACTGGACTAGGCTTCCAAGAGAGATTGTGGAATCACCATCACTGGAGGTTGTTAAGGAAAGGTTAGACAGACGCCCTGCCTAGATGTCCTAGTCAGCACAGGAGACTGAACCTGATGACTCCTCAAGGACTCTTCTAGTCCTACATTTGTAGGATTCTCTAAATATAGTTTTATATTTTTCTTTTAAAAACATTACCATGTGGCCGATGTTCAAAGATCATGTAATTTCACATTAGTTGGCTCAGACAGTTCATACTTATCACAGAACATGTCTTTCACTATCACCATTATATAGGGGAAATAAGACAATACTTAAAAGTAACTAGTTAAAGAATGTACAGATACCTTTCAATGACTGTTCCATTTTGAATCATCCAAATATCACAATATGTGCGCACTATCAGCATAACGGCAATAAGTATCAAATAACCTGTCTAATACAAAACAAGCAGAACAATCAAACAATGTTTAGTAATGACTACACCAAAATTAAAAGTTCATTTAAGGAAAATCTATCAGGAAAGCAGAAATCTTCCACTCCTTTTTAAGGGAAGCACTTTGTTTACTTTATAGGACAGATTCTAATATGTAACTTTTTCTACAAAGGAAGTTTGTGACTACACTTTTAGCAGGAAGATCTCTTTTGCAGAAGAGTTCCAGGGGGTAACCATGTTAGTCTGTATATAGCAAAAACAACAGAAGTCCTGTGGCACCTTAAAGACTAACAAATTTCTTCAGGCATAAGCTTTTGTGGGCTGTATCCCACTTCGTCACTTGCAGCTGATGAAGTGGGTTGCAGCCCATGAAAGCTTATGCCCGAAGAAATTTGCTAGTCTTTAAGGTGCCACAGGACTTGGGTCATTTTTATAGAAGAGATTTCTGCATTCTAAAAGTTACTTTGGGTTATTACACATACCAAACAGAAAACTATACATCACATTTGACACAAGTATACTAACACATAGAAAGAAAATGTAGATATTTGTGTGGAAATAAATAATAGATAAACAAATGTAGAAATTTAAGTATTTAGGGACAGCTTTTCAGCCTAGAAAGTCAAACAATGCAATTTGTAACAAGTTCTAATGTCTGTACGTCAGCACTTTAGTTCTGTGTTCAACCTATTCTCTCATTCAAAAAATATCTTCAAATGTTTCCAGAATATACAAGTTTGGTGTCTGGTAACTCACAGCGCATACAGGGAAAATAAGTTTATCTTGCAAATTCCTAGGAAAACTGCTCAGACTAGGAGACACCAATTAATTTTAGCCACAATAGCTCTCTAGTAAGGAAAGCTTGGCCATTTACAAAAGCTAAACCATGATTAACAGTGAAGGTTTTTAACTGTTGGAAGAAATTGCCAAGAAAGGTAATTAATTCTCCATCATATACAGTAAATCAACACTAGCTTCCTTCTAAAAGATACTATAAAGTTCAACCACAAGTTAGTGGGCTTAATGCAGCAATTTTAGGTGAAATTCTATGGCCCAGTTTAAGGTCAGCCTAGATTACTACTTAATTTTTAAATTACCTAATTGTGAACTTGAATTTCTAAGATTTAATTAAAAAAACATTTTTTTAATGTGCTAGTCAAGTCATGCTTTTCTTTAGTCTAGTACAAGAGAGCAAGCAATGTGTTTGTTTTCAAAGCTATGATTACAATAAATCTACATGACTAAAAAGTTTGATCATTTTTATTTATAACTGTAAGGCAATGCTTACCTCTTTACAAAATGTTCTAGGGACCATTATTTTCAGGATTTGACATATCCTTGCAACAAACACTCTGTCCACCACTGCTCGCTCTTTCTTTCCTTCTTTCTGAGTAGCATGGATAACATACAAACAAGAAAATAGAGGTATTTTGTATTACATTAAACTGATGACCTTTTCTCTGTCCTGATTACAAACAAGTTTCCTCCTGAACCATTTTGACATTATTTTGTATGTTACAACATGGGATTGATCCATGATGTATAAAATTGTAGTTCAACACTTAGTTATGTTAAGAGTAATAAAGAAAACAACCAAACTAGACAAAAACAAGCAATGAAGACTGTAAGACTTAGCAATAACTGTTAAGAGCATCTAGGACTGCTATTGCAATATTAAAAGTAACACTATCAGACAGTATAGGCCTTAAATTTGTCATCTCAAGCTTGCTAGATTCCAGAAGACATTACCCTCTTGATCATATAGTATTTTTTTAAAATATATTCCCTTTTATCAAGGAATTAGAGAAAAACCAATTGTTTATGTTAATATTAAATCTTTCCACTGTGCTCCTTTAGCATCAGATCAACTTGCCTTTTTTTCCTAGTTATCTTATGACGATAATATAGAACAAAAGATGCTGACTGACAAAAGGCTGGCTTCAAAGCTCATCAGAGCTGAGTAAAAATTAGCTTTGTCAAATGTAAAATAATAAAAGCCATTTGGAAAAGAAACAATTGCCATGCTTTTTAGAGGGTATGATATAAAACTGCAATTAAATGTTTAAGTTTTATATAAAACTATTTAGCAAACTTATTTAAATCACAAAGAAGAAAAAATATTTAAGTATGCTGGAAGCAATCAATTATAATTTTGTTAATAAAATAAGTATTTTCAACTAAATTAGCATAGAATTAAGCTAAAAATCAACCAAGTAAAAGTAAAAGTAAGGCTCAACTCTGCACACTCTTGCATGTGAGATGTCCCACTGAAGTCAACAGGGGTACTGTGGTGCACAAATTTGCCATGCTCAAACATTTGCTGGATCATGGCTTAGAAATGCAGTGAACAGACAACATACTGACCAACACGTAATTCTAACAATGAACATTTATCTTATATTTACTGCTTGAGCAAACTCTTAGGCTTTCTCTGCACTCCAGAATTCAACAGTTTGAGACTGAATAGATGGCATTACATACAAATAGTACATTATATCCCCACTAACCACACAGGATCATGTTAACAACTCTTACACATCTGCATTTCATCCGCACTACCACTGATGTAAACTGCTCCACTTGCAACATACTCTGATTACTCATCTCACAGTTCCCAACACAACACCCAGAAAAAGGAGATTTCAAAAAGATAGCTGTGCACTGAGGCATTAAAAAGATTGCTTGAACCACTTTAGCTAGTCTGTGTCCATATTGTCACTTACAATGGTTCATACAAATCTTGTATTCAACCCTACTGTAAGCAAGTACAGTCCAAATGGTATTTAGCATGTTAAACTATTTGAGAGCATTTTGCATGTGGACACAGAACATATTACAAGCAAGCTAGAGGAAACAAACACTTTTTAGCATAGTAAGTTACTATACACAAGCCTAGGACTATACTGCAAAAATCATACGTAGCTATTGCATCTGTGCAATTACTTCTTGTGCAATACTCCCTAATTGTTCTTGAAATTAACTATTACAACACATTAAAAAAAATTAAAGGTGACCTACAAAAAAGTTCCTTAAAAATTGGGCTTGTATTCTTTGCTTCTTTATAATGTAGGAAAAGGGTATCAAAGTTATTGGGTTTTGTTTTGTTTATTATCTGTGCCTACTTTTCAGTTTAGAAGTATCAGAAATGTCAAGCCCTATCTTCTCTCATTTTAGTGGATGATGTAATATATCATGATTTCTCAATATTAACTAAAGAGGTGGAATAAAATCCTGAAGATGAGGGGGGCCCCCTAATCCAGGGGCCGGCAACCCCTGGCACACGGGCCGATCCTGAGCGGCCCACAGCACCACTCAGGCTCCCCCTGCTGGCCTCGCCCCCCCCCCCCCCCCCCAGACCCTGGGGCCACAAGAGCCGCATGCCGCAGCTCCAGACTCCCTCCCCCTGGACGCGTTTTCCCGCTCCGCCCTGTCTGGGGTGGAGGCTTCAGTCCCCAGGACCACGACGCCACAGCCTGGGGACCCCACCGCCCCCCACAACCCAGACTCCATGGCCCGCCCCTTTTGGCCCCGCAACTTCTGAGGGTGTGGGGGCGGGGCTGGTACAGGGGCCAGCAAAGGTTGCCGACCCCTTGGTTAATCAAACACTCCCTGCTCTTAATTTTCACTTGCTTTTTTCCTTCAAAATGTCATTTTCACTAACTTTCCAGTCATAGGGAGTCTCTTGGACTAGAAAGGACATGAATTTCTAATAATAAAAACAAGCCAGAAAACAAAAACAACAACAACAAAATCAGGCCTTTTTTATATGTCATAAAGCAGCCTAGTTTTGACATTTACTCAATAAGCCTCATATTATTTTTAACCACTCTTGAAAACTCAATTTATATTGTACTTGAAGATCAAATAAACAAATTGTAGCTTAAAAAGATACATTTTATTTAAAATAAGAAACCTCCTAAAACTGAATTTTCAAGAGGCTTTTATTTTTTAAAAAGGCTAATTTAAGCTTCAGAGTCTATGCTAACTTCCATACTGAAATTGGAAAGAAAATTAGAGATGATCAGTTTAAACATCAAATGCATTACTCCATGAACTAATGCCAATGTATGGAGTTTATAGGCATCGGCTGCTACAAGAAATGTCGCCAAACTTGTAACACTGGTTAACTTAATGTTTGTCCAGATTCTTCTCTTGGTTACTGTGATATGATATTGCAGTAACTTCATTGAAGCAAATGGCATTACACTAGATTTACACAAATGTAAACAAGACTAAAATCTGATCCCAAGCTATGGAGAGCAAAGGTATTTATTTATGTTATAAAATTTACTCATAAAGCAATAAAGACGTGGGATCCTGCTCCCATTGTAGTCAACTGAGCAGTTCGGAGCCTGGAATCTTTTTAGCCATTCCTATGATATAGACAGGGGTTGACATAATTTTTCAGATCAGGTTCTCCAATGAGTACCAACAGAAATTGTTTGGTACTTCGCTATCATATGTCACATTTGCGCCACCTCATGCAGCCCCTCCTCCTCTGAGTGTCCAAGCCAGTACCCCAAGTCCCGAGCCAGCAACGCAGGTGCAAAGAGATGCACCAGTTCTTTTAAGTCTCTTGCTCCACAATATGTAGCTGAGGCACGTGGTGCAGAGCAGGAGAAGAGGAGAGAAAGTTAAATCCCTCCTCTCAGGTAGGTGACCGGGGGCAGTGGCTGGCCCCAACCTGGGTGGGATGAGTCTGGTCACAGCATCTGGCCCCAGCCAGAGACTGATGCGGCCAAAGCCAGGAGCCGGCCTGGGGCTGCCAGGCAGCAGCAGCAGAGGCCAGGGTCCAGATATAGCCTGGGATGGCTGGTGGGGGCGGGGGGTGGTTTCGGGCAGGGTGGTGAGCCTGGGGCTGTGCAGGGTATGCTGGTATGCATGTGAACCTTTGGGGGAAATTTTCAGTATGTTTTTTGAAAGGTTAGGTGCTCATGAGTACCCAAGTACCACTTATGTTAATCCCTGGATATAGCTAAATTACCTGTTACATAATGAAAAAATAGTGAAATAGAAAAGTTTAAAAAATTATCTTGTCTTAGCATGACTCTCTGCTACAGTTTAAGGTCTCAAACATACAGACTTCATATTTGTTAAAGACTGTCTAAAACCTGCTCTCTCCCCTGCTGCTCCGCAACAGCCCATTGCTGCTTCTGCTGCTGAATACTTTAGAAGCAGCCTGAAGAGAGTTTACTCCCTGCTCCCCCTTTAAAAATAAAAAAACCTTTTAAAAAAAATCAAGAATGCCAAGTCTGATGTCCCACAGTTTTACTTAAGCACTTTCTTTATGTGCCAGGGGTGGTCTATATTTGAAAAGTTGTACAAAATACAATTAAACTAATGGGGCAATTTAAGATAAAGCGATTTAAACAAGATTTTAAAGATTTTGTGTTAAGGCTCTGCACTGCTGTAACTTGATTTATTTAAAATTCATATAGTTATTCCACATACCCATTTCTAGAAGGCTGAAATTCAGAACACTTCACCAAAAACTGTCAGTAATTGGAAGTTCAAAGAAATTTAATAGGTATTAAAAGTCAAGAGTTGTTAAAAATCTCTTTCTTCTCCATTTTCCTTCTCTCATGATAATTTCATTACTTCTTCAGTGGGCATAGAGTTTTCCCAGACACACAAAAGCTGAATATCGAATGAAAAACCCAGATAAATAAACCCTTTCAGGCCTTATTTATACACCATAAAGAAAGCAAAAAGATACATGGCTTTTTTTTAATTTTCAAAGTCACCTTTAAAGAATTTGAAGACACTGAAGTCTAGGAAGTAGTTTCAAAATCTACCTACTTTATTTATAAAATGTATATAATATTTTGCATTTTTCCCTTACAAAAGGAAACTTCAGTACTTTCTTTTTTTTTAAAAAGCAGTTCAGTACTCAAAATATAGAAATCAACCATCATAAATCTATGCATCCTTCTTAGCTGCATTAATTCTATAACTATTATAGTTCAGATTTGGAAAGAATACAAGGAGTTCAATTTTGGGAACAGGAGGATTAAGTAAATCTAAACCACATTTTATTAGTATTATTTAAAACAAAAAATAAGAAAAAATAATTACCTCACTGTTCTGCATTGTTGTTTTTTCATTTTTCTTACTGTGGAGGAAAAAAGGATTTTACTTAGCTTTTATATAACTTTTTTTGTTACTTAATTTTGCAAAATCTTGGCATTTTAGAAAGTTCTAACAGATCAAAGGGCTTATCAAAAAAAGACATGGCACCTATATATTACAGTTCATACACTGCACTATAAAGCATCTTACGAAATCTGAGAATACTAAGTATAGTTTATAGATCCTTACCAAATCTAGTTAGAATTTCTGGTCATTTTGTTTATATTTAAGGCATACTATAGAACTAAACAGACCGTCAGAAGTCTCACCTGATACTATAATCTTTAAAAAGATTAAGAGGATTATGTTTTTGCCTGTTACACAAATCTGATTAATCACTTCAAAGAAAACTAGACCTGAATCCTTTAATTTGTTGCATATAATTACCAAACCATAATTACCATTAATTGATTTGCTGAATTTATTAGTCTAGATTTCAAAAATACTAAGCACTTCTCCATTAGTTTTCCATATTGAGACCTGTAAATCTTATGGCATTTACCAACTGTATTATTGAGGAACATCAATCAAGGCGTTTACCTGGCACTCCTACTACTATAGTATCTGAGTACCCTACAATATTAATGGATATTATCTTCTGTATGCTGATGGGAAAGCATTATCATCCCTATTTTAAAGCAGCTTACACACAAGAGGTCTTCAAGAGAGATGGAAACTGAACCCCTATTTTCTTAGTTCTCAACTGCTATATTAGCCACACAAGACCATCCTTCTTTTCAAAACTATGTACTACTACTATACTATTTAATTGAAACATTACAACTTTTTTTCACTCTAAGTGAATGTAAAATACTTAATTCTGGGACTTCATGCTACACATTGTCTTCTAGACCAGTGGTTCTCAACCTTTCGCAGGTCATGACACGCTACAGGACACACCAGCTCACTCGCCCCAGGCCAATTCCAACCAATTCCCCAGCTCTGAGACACACGTACCACTGTGTGGCAACACAATAATGTGTCCCAACACAGTGGTTGAGAATTGCTGTTCTAGAATATAAATTGCTGGGATTTCCTCTAATAAATGAAGACACTCCAAGCATCTTCACAGTTGCGCCACTGGAGTAAGAATGAAATATCTGTGCTCAGGTACAAATTAAAAATCCAGTCCTTCTGGCTTTGATGTTTCACTCCATATGTAATAACTGAACCAGTTTGATTTGTATGACATTTGACAGATAACTACATTTATATAGATATATAACTACTATTATATTAGAGATTATTATTTTAGATAAACCTTTTATGGAAGAAAGACTTCCTGAAACTAGATTTCTGAAAGTTTCTTTTTTCCTTATTTTATTTCCCGAAACAGTTAAAGGAAAACTCATTTACTAATCACTTTCACTAATTCAGAGTTCAAAGTACAAAGTCACTTTCTCCTCCTTATTCTACTAACAACAGACTTCTTTGCCATAAGAGAAAGTTGAGTCATTGGAAAGGAAATAAGATGGAAGCATCCAGAAAGCAAACAGAATAAATGGAAGTCAGGCCAGGTATACTGGAAGGCTGTCTGGTATAACTATACAGTATGCAGGTCCATTACACAGTAGCACTATTAGGAGAGACAAAGCAGTATTAATTTAAGGTTCAGTGTTCCGTAAGTCCTGCATGCCGTATACCATTAAAAAGCTGAGAGTCTTTGATTTCTCCTGGTACATTATAATAATTCTCTCTGGCACGGCTGGAAAACAACAATGCTTGAAATCACAACATTCTAATAACTATCTTGGTGTTTTTCTGACTATCTCCATTCTGACAGGGTTAGAAACGAATGCAGCAAAACAACAATGCTAAGCCCATGATGGCTAGAAATACTTTGGCAGATCAGTACATATGCTTTCAGTATCAATACACTTTTTCCAGCTCTGATAGTCAGGAAGGAAAAATGATATCCCTGAAAAGATATAAAAAACTGCTTAACTAGTAAAGGAAAATTTTATTCTGAAACAGTGAAACTATTATGAACACATTCTCAGCAGGTGATAGTCAAATGTAGTATTTTTATCAGAATGTTAATAGAAAGATCAACACAAGGTATCAGAACACGTTTAATCTGTAACCTTCATTTAGGGGTCTACAGGACGGTGGGGGTGAAGTTTTGTGGCCTGTGTCGTGCAGGTGGTCAGACTAGATGATCATAATGATCCCTTGTTTAAAGTCTATGAGCCAACAAAAAAAGAGCTTTCATAGTGCTTTTCTTCTATTTCTCTGAAAAAAATATAATAAAAAAAGATTCATGTTCCAATTTTTCAGCATCAAATTGTGATATTGTGTGTTCATCTGCATACCTCTACAGTCTGTGATTACAGTTACCTAGCGAGGGTACATTAGAATATCACAGCAATGACAAGGAAATGTATGCTTCATAATCAACCCTTACAAAGAAAAAAATTACAGAGAAATGTTAATTTCATTACATAACACACACACACAAACCTCTCAGAAATTAGCAAGTGAATCCACTATCATTTTCACTAGTAGAAATTAGCAAGTGAATCCACTATCATTTTCACTAGTAAAAGTTTTACATCTTACCTATAAGGCTATTCTGTTGAGGATAAAAACTGTCACAGTATGTCTGTTACAAACTTACTTCTAGTCTAGCCTAACCCCCTGCCAAGATGCAGGATTTGTGTCTAACAGGCAACAATACCTTGGGATTAATCAACTGTAGCATTCAAAAGTTAACACATTACAAACGGACAAAGAGAAAGACAAATGCCATCCTACAGAATGTAGGACCTTGCTCTCCTCAGTCAAAGAGTTATACTGAAAGAATATTAAGACTGCAAGGACAAGGGAAAAAACTATGTGAATGTGCAATTGAAGATTGTACCATAATGCATATATGCCAAGAGACTCAATAGTGGCATTTCCTAACTTCTGAATTCTTGACTTCACAATCCTATTTATTGTAGTATTTTTATATGAAAATTTCCTCATTTTTTAAAACTGAACCCTAATGACTGAGAGAATAGTTGCAGAGATAACCTTGAAAAGGTGACCTATGGACACTGTGTGTAGAATATTATATTTTCCAGAGATAACCTTGAAAAGGTGACCTATGGACACTGTGTGTAGAATATTATATTTTCCAAGATGCCACAGAACTCAGTACTTTTGTAGAATTTAACATTTTGCTGCAACCAGTAATTTGTTTTCTATCTCCTTGCCTTGCCTCAATTTGCCTGCAACTATCCAACAGTTTTCTGCACAGAAGGTTGCTATTCAGATTACAGGGCATGCTCCCTGCACAGTTCAGGTGAGTCAGCCAGGCATCAGTGTGTCAGGAAGCCAATGACTGAGTTCAGTTTGCAGCCAAGTAGTAGTGGAAGAGTAAGAAGCCAATGTTGGTTTCCTGAATACCAGTATCACAGCCAAGGCAGGCAGGGAGATGAAGCCTACTACAAAATTTCCCATGTCCCTGGCACACAAGGAGAGGATGGAAGAGGAGGAGGTTTGAGCAGGGTTTCACGGACACTTTGACAGCTAAAGCCAACTGACATGAGCCATCTGAAGAATATAATGAAAAAAGTCCATTATTGAAAATCATTGACTAGTTTTTCCACCAATAAGTATTTTCAGCTATGAGCAGTAATTGTGAGTTTTTAGGGAGGGAACAAAGCATATTCTGGGGAAATAGAATGCTTAAGATCAACAGCAATATTATTCATTCCTTCTACTGAATTTGGTCCCATGGAGCCATGGTGTGCATGGAACAGTGTTTATAGAAAGAAGTGTTAAGCAATCTTATCACTGTGCCTGTCATCAGCAATGAGTACTACCCTACAACTCAAGTCCCTCCCACCATGGGGCCCAGGCTGCCCCATAGCTAAGATTGCCTCTGATTATACCTACACAAAAGGCATTCACCCTCACTCTACTCTATAGAGAACTATCATAAACGGATAAGGCAGAAGAGCTTTGTCTTCTAGACGTAAGTGAGATGGAAACAGTTACTGTGAGGTGCTCAAGTGATGAGTACCACAGAAAGGTCTATCATTAACCTAATGTTGGTAACAGGCAAAAGCATCAGACAAGTTATTAACTTACCAACGTTGAGACCTGAGGGCAAATAACATCTACTTCAAAACCACAAAAATCATTAAGTATGGACTAAAGCCATATAACTACTGATATCTTCCCAAATGGATATGCCCAGAAAATCTTTACTCCCCAAAAGCCAACTGTTATTGTAGTACTGGGTGTCATAGCCATGTAGACAATTTTAACTCTGCCCTTTGCAGGATGATGCTTTATTTCCTAGTTTAGGTGGCTTGATTTGGGTGATGCTTGTCTTTTAAAACTTTAACCGTTTAAGGACTTTTTGAAATATTGGATTGATGAACTTACATGTTGCTTTTAATAAGAAGTGTTCACAGAGAGAGGTACAGTGCACGGGATGTAGAGTAGCAGTTATTGATTGTAGGCTGAGGAAGACTGATACATCGTAGAAGTCACCAGATGAATGCTATTAGTCTTACAAATTCCTTTTCTTAGATACGAATAATGTACATACAGGAAAAAAAATACTGCTGCTAGTTTTGTGATGCAAGTTATTTGGAGGAGCTGCTACAAACAGCAAGAGTTTTTGCACTATTACTTTTTGCACTCAATTCTTTAAGTGTTGCTGCAGTATTGCTTCCTGCAAACCAAGCATCAGTTTTTTGGAGTGAGATTTTTTAAAGTGGATTGCCTACACACCGTTTGTGACAATCTCTGTTCAAGGACTGTTGAATATAGTATGTATAAATAACTTACATTTAGAAAGTATCCTGATGCCATGAAATTAATTTCCTTTTCAATGAGAAGCCAACTCATCAGACTCTATAATCTACTACTACTAGGTTCTCTGTTCCTAACAGTTATGGGCAACATGAAAAAAAAAATCAGCATTGCTTTTCAGTGTGGAATTTTTCATCACTCACATTAAATCCCACAGCGTGTATTTTATAATACAATAGAAACTCACAATTACGAACATCAGAGTAACAAACCTCTTTTGGAATCAGAAGTACACTATCAGGCAGCAGCACAGACAAAAAAAGGCACTCCACAGAAAGTGCAGATTTAGAGCGCTCTAAGGAGTTGTGTTGCATATACTCTGGCATTTTCAAACCAGACCAACACAAATTAGATAAGCACAAATTTAAATTAATGGGTAAATTTCTCTAGCACTGCTAATCAATAGGTACTGTATTTTCTTTTAAACTAGACCCAAGTTTTATTATTAAAAAGTAGTATCAGTAGGCAATTGCTTCCAAAGAGCACTCACTGGAGACAGTCATATATTTTATATGTAAGCTAGAAATGGTAAAAGTAGCACACAGCCCCTTTGAACCAAGAACCATATTATCTACATGTACAAAGCCAATCAACTATCAGTAGTAAATAAGGAAAATATATTTCTTTAGCTGAATTTTTATTCAACCAAGTTTCACTGCATACAAAAAATAAGGAACAATTCTCATTACCTGAAACATTAGAATCAATATCAAGTTTCCTTAAGAGATCTGATTTTTAGAATAGTCAAGCTCTGGGAAACATTTTATTGCCTTTCCAGACTTCTTTTTCTATGTGGTATGCTGATCACATGATAATTAGAGAACCTCAGTAGTGTAGTCAGATAGTGCATTACCTTTCAACTAAGAGGACTTGGCTCCAAGTGTGTTTTAGGTCAACAGTAGCATATATACCAGTTTTCATCTGAACTACAGTGTGTATATGTTCATATTATAAATACATTGTGTGATTGCTTTCAAAGTCTCTCCACAAGGAAAGCCAGGGTTAGTGGTGTTCCAGCAGCAGTTTCAATTCATACTGATTTGTAAGGAAGCTTCTATAATATTTAAAGATACTGAAATCTAAAGAGGGAGATCTATTTATTTTTATTTTATAGCATTTTATTTTAATGCTAGGCAGTTCATAGGAGCTAAATAGCTGCTCTGAGAAGTTTACAATGTCATTAGTTTCCAAGCAATATACTACTTAAATAACTTTACAAACAAAAAGATTTCCATTTAATACGGCTAAATTCAGTTCTCAATCCATGAAAGGACCTTCCCTTTTATCCCATGACAACTTAACTTACGTAACAGCCTTTGGTGAGGGACCTTGTCAAATGCTTTCTGGAAATCTAAGTACACTATGTCCACTGGATCCCCCCTGTCCACATGTTTGTTAACCCCTTCAAAGAACTCTAATAGATTAGTAAGACACGATTTCCCCTTACAGAAACCAGGTTGGCTATTGCTCAACAGTTTATGTTTTTCTATGTGACTGACAATTTTATTCTTAACTATTGTTTCAACTAATTTGCCCGGTACCGACGTTAGACTTACCGGTCTGTAATTGCTGGGATCCCCTCTAGGGCCCTTTTTAAATATTGGCGTTACATTAGCCGACTTCCAGTCTTTGGGTACCGAAGCCATTTTAAGGGACAGGTTACAAATCTTAGTTAACAGTTCCGCGACTTCACATTTGAGTTCTTTCAGAACTCTTGGGTGAATGCCATCTGGTCCCGGTGACTTGTTAATGTTGAGTTTATCAATTAATTCCAAAACTTCCTCTAGTGACACTTCAATCTGTGACAGTTCCTCAGATCTGTCACCTACAAAAGCCGGCTCAGGTTTGGGAATCTCACTAACATCTTCAGCCGTAAAAACCGAAGCAAAGAATCCATTTAGTTTCTCTGCAATGACTCTATCATCTTTAAGCGCTCCTTTTTTGTTATATTGCAATCACATGGCCTTCTGGCCCAGTAATAATTTCAGATTTTAATTAAAATGATCCTAATCACCATGACTAATTTATCTCATTTAATGCATTTTTCAGTACTCTTAACAATGAGTGTATTAACTAGAGGTGACGGAACGAAGTGAAATCATAAAAAGGTTTCATATGGCTAGCTTACTTACTCCCTACATGGAGATCCTTGGCCATTCTGTCATGGTAATTCCCATAAAGAGCTCTTAGATCTTCCAAATATTACGCTTCCATTATCTGCCTGGTAGGACACATCCCAAGAGATATTTCGCTGGTATGACCAGAACCAATGACAAAATATAAGTGATGACTTCCTGCCCTATTGAAGTCAATGGAAGTTTTGCCCCTGACCACAAGCAGGCCAGAATTTCACCCAGGATGTGTTTGTATGCAATCAATTATTATAGTTATACCGTACTAAAACCGATATCTGCCTAGAAGACACAATTAACTTAGTATGTACTAAACAGACCTATTGATATAGGGGTTGAGTCTCCCCACTGGTTATACATTAATATTTTCATGTAATCTATGGTTTCACCCAATTGTTATTTCAGTATCAATTATTTACTTGATCAAACTAATATCTGTTTCAAAATCAGACTTCTTTGGGACAAAGTACTAAAAGATTAAATTTGCTTCTTGATCTCAGCTGATATGCAGCCAAGTCTGAGGCAGGCTTTCATTTTTGGTTGCCGAGTCTCTCTTTTTAACTTTTTTCCAATGGCTGCCACTGCCAATAGAGCCCCTTGCTTTTTAAAAACTAACACATTTTGAGAGTCAGCTCTTTTAATGGAATCAACAATTTTCAGCTCTCAGACACTGGCTGACATTATTGGAATAACCTTTGTTCACAGCAACAAGTCTGAATTGACACACATGATTCAAGGGGGGGGGGGGAAACACAATTCAGCACGACAGTCTCTTAAATAATACTAGTATGGGTGCCATGTATCATGGGTCTCTACATTTAAAATTCTAACAGAAACCACAGCTTTAGTTATATTTACATAAAATAGCCTCAGCTCTGGAAGTCAACTAAAGCAGCCTAGGCCAATTCTAACAAAAAAATTACATCTGAGGGGATAAAACTGATTGAGAAACATTTTGTTTTATTGTGAAATATTTCATTCGATGGATATTTCAGTCAGAGATATGAATATAAAATACTGAAATTATTTCCAGTAAATAAATGTTTTGTACCACTTCTTTTTAAAAACTTCTGCAAGGAGAATGTATCGCAATGCAAAAGAACATATGCTCCTAAATGACACTATATTTTAACTTTTATAACATCATTCATTAGTTTTGTGGCTCTTAAAATGTTGAGACACATTCATCTGAAAGATAGTAATTGAGCTTTCCCCTACTAAGATATGCAATATATGGTTATGCCAACGTAAATACTTGTATAATAGTGTATGACTTGAATCATACTTTATCCCACAGGCAACAGAAAAGCAGGTAAAAGTTGACAGAGAAGAAACATTCCCGCAGCTGCCTAATATACAGTAAATTTAGGATAGGTATCATGACACTTTGTTCAAGATACATGTACAAGCAACTCTTCAATTTGCTTAAGAAAATGTTTTTCTAACTTTTATTTTATATGATATTGTTTTATTCCTAAAATAAGGTTGGCAATTCTTACCATCCTTCATAATATTCCTCAAACAGGATTTCAAACTCCAGAAATTTTTAAGGTGACATTCACCTTTTCTGTATTCAAACAATGTTATCAAACACTGGCAGAGAAACTACATAGAGCAGAGGTGGGCAATAATTTTCGCAGAGGGGCTACCCCATGAATTTTGGTAAGTTGTTACAAGCCTGGGGCACTTCCAACTTCCGGTCACATGACTAAGAAACTAAGCTGCCCAGTGCTCCAGTTACCATGGCAACTGTAGTGTGCAGTCTAGTAATTCTCAGCCAGTCGCTTCCCGAACTTCCTGTTTCCGTCCATGTGACCAGAACCTGGAAGGTCACGTAGAGATTGGCCGAAAGCTGTCTGACGCTTCTGCTGCATTGGGCAGCAGAAGCAACAGGCTGGGAAGGCCTGCTTTTGTTCCTGCATGGCAGGCTGGACAGAAATGTCAGATGGGCTGCATCCAACCCATGGGCCATATTTTCCCCTCCCCAGACTTAGAGGAAAGAATTCCATCCATAAAAAAATGCAAACCTACAAGCTGGAATAGTGGCCACAACTCCTCCACACACCTTATTTAGTTATCCAGCTACTAGGTCCATACATCCATTCTATTGCCCCTTCTCGAGAGACCTGTTCAGGACCAGCAAGAAGCTCTCAGCACATCTACTCTGTCCTAGCTAGGGGAAGAACCCCAGAGAACTTACTGTTGATTATTATTTATAGTTTAATAACTCATAAAGGCCCTATTTTAAAAAAACCAAACAAACCTGGTAAAACAATCCCAGTCCCAAATATTTTACAATCCAGACCAATGACAAGACGGAATATGTGAATGAAACTGAAACGACTGCAGGCAGGACAAGGCAACAGTAATTAAGAGTGTCCTTTCATATAGATTTACACTGTGTGCACCATTACTCAATCGTACAAGCTTTTGACAGGAAGCAGTCTTATGAAAAAGTCTGGAGGATACTATAGTAGCTCAGTGGATTTGGGGGAGAAGACTATCAGATAAGAGGGACATCATGAAAAAAAGCATAGATACCTGTGGGATAACTGAATGGCTACGTGATGGACTAGAGATGACGACACAATAAGATATTAGAACTACTAGGAAAAGTCTGACTAAGTTGTAGAGGCCATAAAACTACAGACAGGAGACATATATTGGAGAAGAGGAAGCCAGTGGAAAAATACTGAGGGGAAGGTGACATGATCAAAGTGACAAGCAGCATTTGGATTTGATTTGAGAATAGTAGGTTGCAGCAATAAAGGGTAGGGTGAATAACAAGATTACATCAATCTAGATGTATGTTAAGGGCTTGGAAAAAACTTTGGAACTTCTGAACAGAGAAAGAGGGCCCAATTAAAGAAGAGAGTTTTGGTGCAAACCACCTGTTTAATTAGTTGGAAGCTCTCCTCCCCCAGACAAGTGTGCTACTCTGCACTATTCTAATTCATTTTGTAATAACAGCATTGAGGCTCCTCTCTGAAGTATATAACTGATCTACTCTGACGTATCTGAACTGATAATTTGGAACAGTATCTTTGGAATTACACCTGGCAAAACCCAATGAATCACAAATGACACTTCAAATGCCAGTTTCTTAAATCAAGGTTCAACCCCATTTCAGCATGTTCATTCACACCCATGAACATAAGTCTATTTGACCCACAGATTCTTCTTACCACTTTCAGTACAAATACATTTAGATACATGCAGAATGAAAACTTAGGACTTTAGTATCTGAATACTTCTCCGCAAATCACCTCTTCCAAGTCCTCAGACAAAACCAGCACACCGTTACTATGCCTAGCAACCTCTTCAAGCAAACAAAAAATAACTACAAAAATCCTATTAGACCCCAAACCTTTTAATTTTGAAACACAAATTTCCCTTTTCACCTCAAATTGCTTTTGCATTTTTTGTTGAATTAAAAAAATAATCTGAGAAACGCTGTCCTTATTGGTCATTCTGATCAACTTTCTACAATACCTGAAGCCCTTTCTTACTGTTCCTGTCATTGTGCAACACATTACCTTAAAAAAACATTTTCAGAGCCTGCATTACTGGTAGCTGTTCATACACACTACATCAATTATTTTTTTAATATTGTGATGTTTTTATGATAGTGTGTATGAGAGATACTTATAACAAAACAGTTATTGCTTAATCATTGGTAAATTCTTATTTAAATCTACTATTTACACCTACGACAGTATATCTTGTTACAAATAATTCAATCTTCTAGATCTACTACTCTGATTTGTTTATGTTTGTGCAACACTTTGCAGTTAAGTGCTGTGAAAGTGCTAAATCTGCATGCTCTGTTCAATCACCCAATCTAGCAAGAGTGTCAGCAAAGGGCAGGTTAAATTTATTACTGACTAATGTATCATGCACTTTACCCTACATTTCCCCAACAGGAAATCTTCATAAGACTCACTCACCAATTTCATAGATTAGCTAATACCAGGATATATAAAAGCAAATATACCCAAACTTCAACCTCCTATCTACAGAGCCTGATCTCCATCCCCCTTCTTGATGAAACATACTTCACAAATACAATATACAGCCTAGAAACGGTGCTGCATTTATTCACAGCCCGATCTCCCTTCTGTGCACCACGGCCCATCGTTTGTTAAAGATGACTATAATTCACCTTAACTCTCCAAGTTGTGTCTCTGGGAATTCCCTGGCCAGCAGCACTTGCTGGACCGCGGGAGAGTGAGTGGTATGGGAGAAAGTCAAAGCCAGCTTTGTCCCTTGAACACAAGGGAGATCGTGTCCTGCACAGGGGGAGGAGATCACCCTCTGGCAATAGAGACAAATGAAGCAAGCTTTCCCTGGCCTGCTCTGAGGGGCGGGCGGGCAGGAGATCAGCAGAGCTCCTCTCCACCTCTTCTGCATTTCTCCTCCATGCCCCAAACACGGCTTTACTCTCCCCCTTCTCGGTACCTCACCCGGCCACCTTACCCTCCCTCTCCTCCCATAAGAGCCACAGCCACCCCCCCCCCCATCTTTCGCTCCCTCTCACCCCCTATCCCCAGAGTGCAGACCCCAGCCTGCCCCGCCCCCCAACTCCAGTCACCCCAGCCCCTCCCCCCGCTCTGCCAGCCTGGGCCCCCCTTACCCGTGCTGGGCGGCCGCCCTCCGGCGCCTATTGAGCAGGCAGAGCAGGGCGCAAGCGGTGGCACCGGCCACGACGGAGTAACGCGCGGTCAGGTACTTGCTGTAGGCGGCCATGGCACGAGCGCGGCGGCGGAGGCCGGACGACCGTGGACTCGACTGAGCCGAGCCGGTCGGATGGGGCTGGCGCGGGGAATGCCGGGAGGAGGCCAGGGAGCGGGTGCCCGGTGGGAGCACTCGGCCCCGCCACCTCAGGCCGGCCCCGGTACTGCAGCCTCGGCTCCCACTGCGATTGCTGCTGTCTCCGAGGGCGGCCCCTGCTCTCCACTGCTGCCTCGGCTTGGTGGCTCCCTTTAAAATCTGTGCTATACAGAGCCTGGCCGCTGGGCTAATAAAAGATGTGAATGATGAGTTATTTTGGTGCAGGTGACTTTGTATGACAGCCTTATTCCAGGGGGAAGTGACTAAAGGGGATTTCACCAGAGTTAGCTTCAGATAGTTGTAATGGTAGGAACAAACCTTAGCATGGGTACAGCTATATCGGTGTAAAAGTGCATTACACCACAATAGTTATTCCTCTACAGGAATGGGAGTAACTACACCAATAGAAAGACCGGTCAATACTAGACTTGGTTTGCCAGCATAGCTATACCAGCAAACCCCCTGGGGCAGACAGGTTTTCCCAGCAAAAAAAGTGCTTCTGCTGAAATAGCTTAAATTGGTTTTGCAAGCAAAAAACAAACAAACAAACAAAAAACCCAAACACTATATTGTCAAAACTGCTTTCATGGTGATGTAACTGCATCTACACTACAGTTTTTGCTAGTACAGAAAATGGGAGCAGGGGGAAGAATTCATCATACCCATAACCAACATTTCTATACCAATAAAAATGTATAGTGTCAATCTGGCTTAGGCCAAGTCCACATTACAGAGCTTTAGCCTCTACAGCTATGCTGGCAAAGTTGGTTAGTATTGATTCAGCATAAATTGGCAGAAGATGATCATCTGCTGCCATAGTTATACCAGCATCTTCCCAAATGACATTCTGTTGGCATAGTTGCTACATGTACCTGTGGGGATTACTAGCATAGCTATGCTGTCTGGAGGGTGTTTTGTTTTTGCTTGTTTGTTTGTAAACAACAACAAACCAAAAAACACACTCCTAGCTGACATAAAAATGCTAGCAAAACTGTTGTGTAGACCAATGGTTCTCAACCTTTTTTCCATCGCAAAACACCTGACAGATGGTTTTCCCCTGCATGACACACTACAATGTACTGGTAGTGGTGGAGCTTCGGCTGGGAGCGCTTGGGAGGCTGCAGCACTCTGGAGGATGCAGCACTCTGGAACCTGGGAGGAGGCAGAATCAAGCCAGTGCAGACTGGTGCCCTGGTGGTCTGCGTCGATGCAGCTGGGTTTATTTTTGTTGGCAAGTGGTGCCCACCCACCCAGGTTCTCTGGGTTGCAGTCCTTAAGTTTCTTTACTCATCTGGCCCTGGCTATTGCCTGTGTTTTGTAGAAGGACCAGGCTGTTGAGGACAGCAGAGAGCATCAGGAAGCAGAAGCCCCAAGCTGGCTCCAAGCTGAGCTGTCAATTTTCCGTGACACGCCTCCCAGCTCGTGACACACTTTTGTGTCCCAACACAGTAGCTGAGATCCACTGGTGTACACCATGCCTTAAGTCAGCAGAGTTACTCCGTTGGTGGATACTTCTATTCTGATAAATAGGTCATTAACAGCTATATCTAAACTAATAGAGTTAAATTAGTACAAAAACTGTGTAGATCAGACCTTAATCATCAGACATTCTCCTTATATAGAAGTTCCTCTTTTCTTCTCTTTCTCACTGCTTAAGGCCTTAGCCTCTGCTCTGGCTCCTTTAGGTTCATCTTTGCCATTTTGTCTCCAGGGAGGTGCTTTGCATTACCTGTTTGTTTTCTTGCATTCCTACCTCTTGGCTGACTTGCTACTTCTGACTGTCTGTATTACAGAAGGTAGAAAGAGCCAGACTGTTGTCCCTATTCTGTAGCCTCTACAGCCACTCTTAACTGACACACAAACTACAAAAGATTCCTCTTTACAATATTTCAAACTAACAGTGTTTGGGAGTTTTCTAAATTTCCAATAAATTAGCTGAATTTTTCCCTCTTCCAATTCCTTTTTCAGTTATTACAAAAGTAACTGGTCATACAGGTAACCCTGCTTCCTTGAAATCCTCAGCCTAGGACCCATCCTGAATAACTGGACTGGGCAGCACTCTGTTATTCTGTTCCACCTGTTGAACAGGAAAATCTCTATCAATTCTTTCTCTGTCACCTCCCTCTCCCTGCAACCCTGATTTCTGGACAAGTTATCATTTTCATCATCTGCCCTCAACTGGAATAGTATAGGCATTTTTGGAGTAAGATTAAAGAAACATAGGGAGAGGCAATCAAATGGCTTCATAGTGTCCCCAAATTTGCTTCAGTTTGCTCAGCCTACTGCATTCTTTGCTTCTTCAGTGTCTGCATACAATCCTTTTTTTGCTTTATCAGGCACTGCACAGATTTTTCTTTAACCTTGTGATGATCTACTGCCAGGAATCTCATGGCCTTGGGTGTGGCAGATTAATGGTTCCAGCCAATTTAGGATCACGCACAGGAGTGCAGAAACCTGCAGAGAAGTGTGGACTCGCTCCCTGCTCCTCCTCTTCCCCTGAGGCCCTGACCCCTGTTCAGGTTGGGGCAGAGGCCTGAACCAGGCCATGGTAAGAGTCCCCAGAGAGTCCGGCCGACTGTGAGGTGCTCAGACCCTCCACCTGCCTTGGGCAGGGTGCCTAACAGCAGCCCCCCAGTCTGTGTCCCCACCCCCTAGAGCATGCCAACCAGGGCAGATATATGGTCTGGGTCCTCACAGCAGTTCCCTGGGTAGCTCTTACCATGGCTTCTGGCTGGCCAGGGAGTGGGATCTTGGGAGAAAGAAGAGCCAGGGACAGCGCTCCATGGTGAGGGTGGAGGTCTAAGACCCTGCCATGAAGAAGATGGTGCTGCTAGCAGGGCTGTCGCCACTCTGCACCTGCTTGAGTTTACAATGCCCATATTAAAAAGTGGGTGGACATGGCCCATGTGTCACTGCGTCCTCTAAACTGTGGGGAGGCCCAAATGTTCTTTGTGCCCAGAGTCCTAGTCAATCATAATCTACCTCTGAGTAGAGTCAGCATACAGAGACAGAGCATATGTTTTCTAGAGTCAGAATTACTGGATCTACTTCTTTTTCTGAGACTGACTCACTATATACTTTGGGCAAGTGAGTAATCTCTCTGTGCTTCAGTTTTCCCATATGTTAAGAGAAATCTCACAACATTTTGAGGAATAATGCAATAATACTTAATGATCCTCAGAAGAATAATACTATAGAAGTATTATTTTAGCTCCTCAGAGCCGGATTTACACTTTATGCACCCTACGTACAGCATCACTCCTCCCCATCCCACCTAAAGCTACAACTCTTTCCTACGAATTTTTCTCCTTTCTTGAGATGCAGGCTTCAGATACTTCCTATGATGTGAAGTAATTCCAAGCCTCCTCCACCTTTGGATCCATGAGTTCTTCAGTCCAGTCCACTTCCCCAACTAATTCCCTTAATTTTTAAAACTCCCTTAAGCAGTTGTGCCAGCCTCCATCCTAGAAGTCCATTTTCCCCCCTACTCAGGTGAAGACAATCCCAAGAGAACAATCCTCTGTCCATGAATACATCCCAGTGATCATACATCCCAAAATGCCTTCCTTATAGTACCATTGCCTGAACCCTCTTTTGATCATTAGAATCTTGTCATGCTTTTGTTAGTCTCCTCTAGGGACAGGCAGAATCCCACTGAAGATCACCTGAGTCTCAATTTCCTTACAAGTCTTCTCCAGCATGGTATAGACTCTTCTGATATGTTTCAGTGAGAATCTAGCTATAGTATTTGTACCCACATGAAGAACAATCAGTGGATTCTTTCCCACTCCTGTTAGGATCCTCTTCAGCCTCAGAGCCACATTCTGTATCTTAGCACCCAGTGGGCAGCACACCCCACTGTTCTCCAGATCAGCTCTTGTTACAAGCCTGTCTGTTGTTAGCACGGAGTGTCCAGTCATGCAAACTTGCATTTTCTTGGTACAGTGTGATTCTCCGGCCTACCCCGTTCTTTCTGGCTGCAAGTCAACTCCTCCACTATTCTCTTTTGCAATCCTCTGCAACCATTCCTGTATCCTCCTGGAGCTCTTATTTGGTGGTATCTCCATTGGCTCATCCACTCTCTGTGTAGGACTAACTGCTCTTCTCTTCTCCTTTGCCCTCCCACCTAAAGTAACCACCTGCTGGGCTCCTTCTTTATTTTCCAACTCTGCAAACCTATTTCTGAGTGCTATTTCTCCTTCACTAGCCCATCTTTTTTTCTGCTGGATTCTTGCAGTCACATGCTTCCACTGGCCACTTTCCTCACAAAGTTCTTTGGTCCATCTGCAAGTCTAGGTTTTTCCTTTCAGTTTCCTCATTCCTTTGGTCCATCATATTCTTGAACTCCATTCTAAACTCAGAGTTTCCACCCTGCATTTCCGACCCTCAAATCCTCTCTCCATCAACTTTGTGAGGTGGCACTTCATACAAATGAAGCTCTTTTGAGGAACCCTCTCCAGGATCATTTATACGTCGTATCTCTCAGATCCAGTCATCTTCATTGTCTCTACCACTGCTTGAGTGATTACCACTACTGCCTCTGTATCTGTCATAGCCTTTTCCCCTACTTCTTGTCAGTGAGAGACACAAAAACAAAAAACCCAACCAAAACACACAGGAAGATAAATTCCTTAACATCTGAGTGCTTCAGAAACATTATGGTTGAATACTGAAGAAATGTCTAGAAGAAAATTAATAATTTTGTATTCTGTACAGTGTTTTAAGGCCTTAAACCACACAATAAATTTGGAGGATAAGAATAAATGTTAATAACTACCCATTCACTGAACGAGGAAGGAGTCCTCTGGTAAAAATAGTCCCTAACCCTAACCCTATGTAATTAAGACTATCATAATGCATAAGCATAAGGGAATCAAATTAAGATTCCACAGGCAACCTTTGTTCTGGGATTTCCTACTTTCCTGAGTGTTTGACTTTACAATCTTAATAGTGTTCTTTTAATGTGTATATAAAGTTTTTGCCATAGATTTTTTCATTTTATTTTATACATAACACACACATCCCTTGGGCAGCCAAAATTCAACCCAATGTGTCTGATTCTCTTCTTAAACCACTTTCCCATCATGTAACCTGGGGTTACTTCAGAAAACCATTAAGAAGCATCACTTATCCAGAACATAATTCCCTGCTTACTTAACAGTGCTTCCTACAAGGACTCTTTCACACGTGTGCTCTGCAACATGCACTGACTTCTAATTAATTTCTATGCACAATTCAAGGTGTTAGATTAGCTCTGTTGTGATCTGTAAGGATTGGGTCCTGGTCACTCTCTCCTTCTTTATCGAGAAATGCGAGTTACAACTCATAGGTTTAAATAGGAAGGAAACAGGATAAGATGAAACAAAAGGAGGGGTGAGTATGGATCTTTATTAATAAAATAGAGAAGCTGTGTTGGGATTAGAAAACATAGGCAGCAATGGCGCACAGCCCTGCATAGGACTATTTTTAATCCCACTCTTGTCTTGCCTTCAATACCCACTCCCACTTGCTTCCTCTATTATGGCAGCAATACCAATCCTGCTGCTCTACACTAATCTCGCACAGGACTCTGGGGTCGAGTTCTGTAGAAGGGAAGATGGGAAATCTTAAACTTAATGACATGTTCTAAGTTGCAGGTAAGGAAGATAGTTTCAGCAGCTGCATGCTGGATGGATGAGAGTGGAACAAGAGAGGAATTGGGAAGGCCAGGAAAGAGGAGGTTGTAGTAGTCAGGAGCAGAGATAATTATGGCAGACAAGCATTTTAATTGGAAGAGATAGAAACAAAGGAATATACACGGCTACCCCTTTAGAATTTGACTATAGAGAGGAAAAGCAGCATGATTTGGTGACATGTGAGACTGGAAGGGCACAAGAAGATTTGTGTAACATAGGTAACATAGGTATAGAGACTTTAATACCATCCACATGAATAGAGGAAATCCCTAAGGATATAACATAGAATAAGAAAAAATGGAATAAAGGAAAAAATCCTGGGAGATGCTGACAGAGAGGAGTAATTGCAAAAAAGACACTGAAGAAGTGGTCAGAGAACATGAAAGAACAAGACCACAGAAGCCAAAGGAGAAGAATACGATTAACAGTATGACAGGCAGTCCAATGATGAAGAAAGTTGAGGTGAGTAGGAGAGTAGTTGGCCAGGCCTGAGTAAAAAGAAGTTTCTGGACATGGTGGAAAGCAATTTGATTGTGTGAAAGAATGAACAGAATATAAGCAAAACTGAAGGCGATCCAAAAAAAAAGGCAGAGCAAAGGAGGTAAAAGTTACCAGAGTTTTGGATGGGCCCCTATTCTATATATTTTTATAAATCAAAAGAAATAAATTTGTTAGAGATCCAAATAGAAACTTAAAAGAGAAACAGTTCAAGAAATAGGGTGCTACAATTCATCTAGTCTGAGCTATCCTATTAAGTACTCAGATATACATAAAATGGTAGTTCTCCTTTGTAAAGACTCTATAACTAATTGTTTTAAATGACAGTTAACCCTATTAAGTTGTGCTAATTCTATTCTAGATGGGTCAGGAAAAAAGCAGAAGCGTTTCCCTGCTCAGGCTGTCAAAGAAGACAGATTTTTACTTCTGAGTGTCAAACAACTTTTCTGTTTCTTCCTGGCAGGGTCTCTCTTATACCAGGGGTGGACAAAACTGGCTCACAGCTAAGTGCAAGCAATTTTACTTTTGGTCACTAGAGGGCTCTCCTCCATTACATTTCTGCAGTGGAGCTAGGTGACGGGCTAAGAAAACTGATTGCCATGGCGACCAGAAACATAGATTTGTCAAGGCCTGTCTTATACACGCTCTTTCACTCTCACCTTCATACTAGCAAGGAAAAATAATGCACAACCTTTCTTTGGCTAGATGAAAATAACTACTTAGAGTGCTCCATTCCACCAGGAAAAAACACTAGATTTCAGCATAGCATATGGTGATGTGTTTTCTGTAATTGATGGGGAAAGATCTTCAGCTCCTTTCCATAAACAACTCCAACGCCACATCCTTCTAATGGCTATTCCTTGAAGGTTCATCCCTTTATGGCACCCACCTAAAGTAGAATTTATAGGGTAGGGAAGAATTTCCTCCTTCACCTTAGTGAGTTTAACCCCTTCACTGTTCATTAACCCTGTTGCTACTACAATAATCACACAATGGCCAACCCTTCTTGCAGTTTGCCTCTGTCGTTAAACAAAAAGAAACATAAAACTACTGCAAAACTTTCTCCTGAGCTTTGTTGTTCCTATCCCTAGTATTCATAGAGATTATGATTCCTTCTATCCTGGGTTGGAAATAATAGGACTTTCCTGGTGTGGTTATCTGCCAGGGTGAGTTAGCAGAAGGACTCCGACATCCCGTTACAAAAAGTTACATTTTTCAAGTACCTTTCAACCCAGAGTGTCCTATAGTGTGTTGCAGTTTGTACAGAGATTACTCACCCATCACCGAAATTACATGACCTCCACAATGGAAGCTCAGTAGAGCCAACTATCTTGCTGTCTGATCACAGCAGCTTGCGGCAGCAATCTTGATTACTGAGTAGTCTTCTTTTCCTCATTACAATCTGTCTCTGCTCCTCCCCAGGATGGGATCACCTCAATTCTCCATGTTCTGACTTCGCAGAGAAAGCAGCAAAGGCAGAGAGAAACCTGAGCCACGGTTGGCTAAGGAGAGGATGAGTGTCAGATAGTCTAGCAGTAGAAATTAAACAATAATCCCAGCTACCCCATTGATGGGAAATCAAATGGGGGATAAACGGGGATGTTAGAAAAGGGACCCTAGGTTCTGGGGTGAAGTGGGGAGAGGAGAAGCATACAGATGACTCATACTGTGGGTGAGGAAGGGAAAGAAAGAAGTAATTAAGATCTCAGGGGGAGGAGGGAGACAATTAAAAAAAATATGAAGAGGTATAGCTGAGAGAGTGGAAAGGGGAAAAAAAGGTATCACAAACATAGTGAAGGAAAGAAGTGTGCCTTCTGCTCTCCAGCTAAAGATACTGGAGGTGGACAGCAGCACAAAACTCCGTGTTGCAATGCCTAAATCCTCTTTGTGAACTTAGCTAATTATCCCTGTTTAGCAGATGGGGAAACTGGGACACAAAGAATTATAAAGTATTATAATCAGCTGGGACTGTAAAAACACCAAGTTAGCATGTATGATGTGATACCTGCTGCAATATCATACAATATGTGCATCTCATATGAAAAGATTCCATAACAAAGCACTCTCATATTGTAAATTATAGTATTAACATGAAAGTGGCAGGTGTAGTAATTTACAACCAAATGGAATATTTTTAAGATGGGGCCCTATAAATGTTAAAAGAACAGTATAAATTACATGAGGACAAACATTTCAATGAAATGTTGTAACCTCATATCATCATAGTATAAACTTTCCATTATATGAAAAATATCATTTTGAAAAGAACCAAGGGTTGATATGGAAAGTATACAAAATAATAATTTGAACCAGCAGCCATAAAAACCAAAGAATTTCATTGATTACTATGGTTGTATGATGAGACCCTAACAAGTCACCTCATACGGAGACTATAGTATATTATAAGCCTTTAAGAAAAATACCAGATTTTATCAACCACATTAGAACCCTGTCTAGACAAAAAAATAAGCATTGGGCTTTTGCATCTGTAGTCATGAGTCCTTTTCTGGTTGGGGAGATCCCTAGGTCAAGGTTAGCTCTGTAACATGGGGAAGGGAAGTCCAGGCTACCTACCACTTAGGGCACTAGAGCAAGTTTCCTACCAGCCAGCGGCTGGAGAATGAGCTTCGTCTTCTGCTGAGTAGTCAGTGTGACCTTTCGCCACAAGGAAGTATAACAAAGCATAAAGCAAGACACTAATTCCATGACTATAGGAATCTGGACATTCAGTGGGGAAAGCCACTCCCCACCCCACAACACACAGAGTCAGTTAAAGCAACTGAAAAGGTTGTTTACAAGAGTCATGTAATTCCTGAGTGTGACACAGGGTGGTGCCAGACGTTTAGTTTTATAACCCATTCTGAAAATCTGGTACTAGTTATTTTAAAAAAACCTAATGCTGAAGGAAGGAATCAGCACCAGTATTAAACCTATTAGCTGAGGTC
The DNA here is from genome assembly GCA_007922175.1 of Pelusios castaneus. Classification (NCBI taxonomy): domain Eukaryota; kingdom Metazoa; phylum Chordata; order Testudines; family Pelomedusidae; genus Pelusios; species Pelusios castaneus. Next base: position 3,652,637 of record ML685795.1, on the reverse strand, counting down.
ATGCTCTTAGGTTTCCCAGTTGTTAAGTTCCTGACATTGTGAAGATTTGTCACTTCCACTCAGCTTCTTTTTCCTGACTTTTTGAAAGAAAACTATATACATAAAAATTTAACATTATTAACAAAAATTAAAAAAAAACATTAACTGCATAAACTAAGACCACATTACAGGTACTAGTTATTGATGCAGCCCTCGGAAATTGGACTACATCTACTTAAAGAGACATTGTCAGATAGTTTAGACTGAAGGTGTTACAAAATGTTTTACAAATCCCTGTGGCGCTGTTACTAGGTAAAACAAATAGAGCCAGTATTTTGGTTGATTTTTAAACTCTTTTGAAGCTGACTAGAACTAAAAGGAAATGTGCTGGTCTATGTTCACTACAAGAAATCCAAAATGTAAGCAAAGCAATAACCAGTAACAAGTAAACCAAGCCCCACCCCACTAGCCGCAAGCATGTAGTCCTCATAGACTACATGCTTGACTTCAGATTTGTGGTACGAAAGTGCTACTTTTCTAAAGCTTTCCTCCTCATCATCATAATAATAAGATTATAGTATAAGTAAAGAATACATCTCTATTTATTTTAACCTGATGATGTCCTTTAAATGTCCACATTCTATACAAACACTTTTGATTTTTATTAGACTAATTGGCTTGCTTTAAAGTATACTAAAAACTGCTTTCTTTAAACCCATGTGGAATTTATTTATGTGCAAAAATGGCAAAACTAGTAACAACTGTTCCTTCAAATGAAACTCCTCCATACAGTGGGAACTTGGTGAGCAAAATGGGTACCAGCCAATAAATGTTTCTTTATTTTAATCTGGGAACAGTGCTGCTCTTCAGTGATGTCATGCTGACTGAGGGAATGGAGGGGTACATACAGTGTAAAAAGCAGAGGATGAAGAAATAAATGAGGAAAGATTTTGTGAAGAAGGAATGATAAAGCAAATTATTCCTGAAGGATCACCTGAATTGACCAAAACTGCTGATATTCTTGAGATGTATGCTGCTCTCGTTGACACGGAATCATAGATACATAGATAGGTCATCAAATCCAGTCTCCTGAAGGCAGGACCAAGTAAACGTATACTATTCTGATAGGTGTTCGTCCATCTTGTTCTTAAAAAATGGGCAGGTAGCTGGCTCAAGTCGAACTCAGATAAAACCAAAGTAGGTTGGTAAAGGAAAATGCTTCCAAGAAAAGACCAACATGTTGTCTTCACGTTCCACTTAAGGCACAAAGTTCTAGTTTGTCAAGGTGGTGCCAGGCTTTCGGATCTAGCTTGACTCTTCACTAAGCTTGGATGACCAGGTACCATCACTTTCTAAAAATGTCTTCTTTCACCTCCAGCTTGTTAAGAAACTTCATCCCTTCCTTCCAGAAGAGGACCTAGCCACAGTAATCCATGCATTTATTAACTCCTTGGTAAATTATTGTAATTCATTGTACTGAAAACTGAATGTGAAGATAATGCATAGATTCTAGCTAATATAGAAAGCAGTTGCACAGCTTCTCTATGATTTGGGTCATAAGTATACCAGATGCAAATTCAAGTCCCTCCACTGACATCCAGTAAGCTTCAGATCCCAGTTTTAAGCCTTGGAACAGATTTTCAAAGCAAAAAATTATCAGAAGGTTGATGTTCAAATTTGGTCTGTGAACAACTGCACTCCTCTGAGACAACAATGCAGAGATCACAAAAATCAGGATGAAGCAGGTGAGAGCTAAAATCAGAGCATTTTCAATCAAGGGGCTCCAATTACAGAACAATCTTTGGATTGTGATCCAGAGTCTGACCATCTTTAGGAAATGCTGCCTTTTCATCATAAGTGATGCTTACTATTTGAACACTCCTTTTATTCCTAAACCCCTCAACTCTCCCCTTTAAAAAACCCAAACAAATCTACCCCAAGCAGAATTTTGATTCTGAAAAAGGAGAAGTGGAAGAGATTCCATGAAATCCACTAGGAATTTCTCTACTGCTATTGATTTTACATGGCTAGAGTTCAGATACCATGGTGAGGGGCAGCAGTATAAAAATTTAAAACAAACAGATATTGAATAGTACTTTAAAAAAAATTCAAGTATATTATTTCAATCTTATCTGATTCAGATTATCTATTTGAAAAAAAAAGATTTGCCCATTATGAGAATCGAACTAGAAAATATTATTGAGTTCATACTGCTCCAGCTATTTTGTGATTTTAATCTTTACTAATGCTCCTAGAACCTTATGTCCCATTGGGGTCAGTTTTACTCATCTTAAATTTTCTGGTTCTCCTTGTTGTTATTCTTTTCTGAGAGAATAGATTAGTAGATGTACTTTGTCTTGCTCAAAGAATTCCTTCCCTCTCTCTGAGAAGCCATCAGAAGTAACAATTATGTACCAATAATTTTCTCAGACATCTCTTTCAGGATTATAGGGTGTAACCCATTCTGTCCACAGTTTGATCTGTCTCTGAAGACTATCAAGATTTGCTCAGGTGGAATGGCTAATGTCCTTAATGTCTTACTGTCATTCCACCAGGCCATGAAATTTAATTCCATTTTGACCCTCTTGTTTCTTATGAGCAAAATAAACTTGTTTGTTACTGCTGCTCCTTAATTGTCAGCAGCTTCCATGGTAAACCACTTCCATTTTATGCATTTAAAAGGTCATTGTTTTGCTTCTTCTGCCACTCACTAAGTTAAAGATGACAATCAATCAGTTTTGACACCCTGTCATCTTAAAGATGGGTCTGAGTGGTGAGATTCAGAACTAGACGGAAATCCAAAGGCTACATTTCCCAAGACAGCAGGAGTATTTTGAGTCAACATTTTAATATTCTTCACTTTTGTGAGTACATCATTTCATTGCTTTTAAAAGGACCTGTATGATTTTGCCAATGTCATAATCCCATGATGTTTTCAATCACCTACAATCTTCCATGAAAGTCAGGATGGATAAGACTTGAGTTTCTAGTGTAAAAAACAAACAGAAAATACCTTTTTAATATCCATCATAAAGAAGCAAAAACTGGCTCAAGGCCACACATTCCATTAACTTTAATAGCATTGGATCGTGTCCTATATACTGGTACAAACACACTTTTTATCAGGCAGAACTGGCCAATAGATTGCTTAGGGAAAGGACACACTGACTGGGTGACCCTAGTATAGAACATTCATTGGAAACCAGGACGCATTGCATTGTGGGATAGAGTTAATGAAATTAATTGAGCACGGCTTGCTGCATTGCTCTCAGCCATCTGCACTTTGGAGAAATCACTGCAGTGCAGAGTGTACTCTTTCAGCCAAACTCAAGATAAAGAACTCATTCCTGATGTCCTAGGCAGGCAGGAAACTTGGGGATGAATGTTTATGCTGATGTTATATTTCTGTTCATATCACTGCTGTTTTTGCTGTTGGTATCCATCCATATTAATATATGTAGATTGTAAATAAAAATAGAGTAGGGAAGAATTCCCTACCCAACAAGTAAAAAATTCATTCCTGGATTCTGAGTTCTTCTTGACTTCTGAAAACCATTACAATGTATAAACAGGAATACTGACCCCTGAATCCAGTGCTTAACTTGTTGTTCTTAGCTGCTGTAACTGGTACTGGATTGCAGGAAATATTTCCCACCCTCCTCTAGCAAGTGACATACCTGATATTATTCTTCCTGGTACCTGCAACAGTGGGGAACTCTGGTATGGTATGGGTTTTCAACTGGTAAAATTCAGTTCCCCTTTTTGCTCCCCTAACCTTGATTTCACAACATTTGTGAAAAACACAATATTCTGAAATAATATCAGGGATATAACTGGTGGTCTTTATTACTCTGCTGTAGAAGACATCTTCATTTGCTTTCCAATCTTTCCAACCATCATACAAGTCTAATACAGATCTCTCAGTTGTTATAATCTAGATAAGGATTCACTAGTCAAAGGAACAAAGGATGGGCAGAATAGCTAAAAGTCACTTAGGAGCAAATATTCTGTTCAATTTCTGTGGTGTGCAGTGGGAACAGTTACTGGGAACACATACTTATCCAAGCTAGATAATGTAAATAATTGTATCTTTAAGAGCCTTTAAAAGCTACCTCTGTCTGTAGAAGAGTTTCTTACTAGTATTATTCTGATATTTTCGGTGCTGGGGAAAGAATGGGAAAAGAATTCCATCGTTAGGCTCCACCACTGTTGGAGAAGCCCTATTCATACTCATATCCATCTATTACTACACGTTTATTTTCACTGCAGTCACATGACTCTAAAAAGACTTAATTTATTGTTAAACACACTTCTAGCTCACCGGACGTGACCATCAGTTTGCCCTCACCAAACATTTACCACTAAGTTTCACTAGTAGCCAGCCTTCACAATGCATAAGTGGAATTCCCATGTGAATTAAAAGTTCTTATTTGACTAAGCACTCACTCAAATGTTGGTCTGAGGACTGTACAGAGATAGTGAAAAGATGCTCTTCCTCATTCAAAAGCTTTTTATCTACTCACAATCACATACAGCTCCTAGCATTACATTCTCCTTCCAATTTGTAGACTGAGGTTCTGAACCATCAGCAAAAGTCAGCACGAAAAAGTGGATACATTACTATTATCAGTTCCCTCAATCCACTGCTAATCCACATGGATACATCGGTTCCCAATGGTACATAAAACATTCATAGAATTTATATATATGGTCCCCAAAAATATTGTGGTTGCAATATCTGTCAAAATCTTTCTCAACATCTACTTTCTTATGCAGCTGGATCCCTGGATAAAGGGCTGTTCTTCACTGGTGTGTTCTATTCCGAAGCTTATGCTGGCTTATTATGGGTAAGACACTGATTTGTCCTGGCGAATGTCTAGGCTCTGACACAAAACTTTCAGAAAGCTTTTCTAGGTGGAGGCAGTTGTTTTCAAGGCTATTCCAGAGCCTTTACACCTTATAACAGGGCTCAACAAACCATGGGCGCCAGCCAGGTGGCCATGGTGACCAGAATTTGCAGTCTGGCGCCTAGCTCTGCTGTGGAAATGCAGCAGAGGAGCACCCTCTGGTGTCCAAAAATAAAACTGCAGGTTCCTTTACTAGGTGTGTGGGGGATTTGGCAGCATTTCAGTGGCGGGGGACTTTTAGGTGGAGGGGCAGCTAAGCGCCTTCCTTTGAAGCTGGGCACTTAGCTGCCTACCAATTTTGTTACCCCTGCCTTATAATAATGTTGTCTAAAACTGCTCTACGCAGAGTTAGATAATATAATAGTTAAAATGCCAGTGATGTGGCTGCACTGGTACAGTAATGATAGGCTTTTTCCTGACAATTTCCCATAGGTACTTCCTGAAGTTCTGCAATAGGACCTTAATCCTACCTGTTTATGTGGTTAATTCCACTGGATGGTCCTCTTCTATTGCTGACAATTTGTCTCCTCATTCTGATCATCCAAAAAATAAAATAAAGAGTAACATATCATTCCAGACTGTGGAATGCAATGGCTTAATATCAAGTCTATCATACTCAGTAAGGAATTCACAACTACTGCCATCTTCTTATTTCTAATCCTATTTCCTGCTGATTGTCCTGCATTCAGTAAAAGCTCCAAACTCAGTCACAGTGTTCCAACATCTGCATCTTTCATAACATTCCTGTCCTAGTTAAATATCAGATAGTTTGTAAATCTGCTGGCACCAGGTATGGCATTCTGCCAGAGTATCCATGCCATGCCTTTACAAAATTCTGTTTGTATGGAATAAGTAACTTTTGATGGTTCATCATCATTGTAAGAGAGAGTTTTACAAGACTAACTTAGTTGCTAGCACACTTGTGTGGGATTCTGCTCCTCTGTCTGTGGCAGACTCTTATTGCTGATGTTCTCAATGAACCTCTCATTTTCCCTCAAATAAAAAATGGTCAGTTACGTTAGTGTGCAAAGAAGAATTTTTACCCTATTCTCTAGCTGTTCATTTATTTGAAATATTTGGATTCTCCTCTGCAATAATACTGTGCACCAAATGGTGTGTTGTCATTGTTTATTGTACTTCTGCAAAACCACAAGCAAAAACAATTTAGTTGTTTTTCCCCCTCAGACAACTCTGTATGGAAAAATTATTATGAATTCTAAAGTCAACAACTAAAATACCTCACTCATCAACTCTACTCATTATGGTACTTTTTCTTTATCCTTTATCAGTTCTAAAGCTATGATGATAAATTGTACTCAAAATATTTTACTATATCTATAAACATATACCATTAAAGAGTCAATTGCATCTACACAGTTCACACATCTTTACATAATAAGTGATGCTATGAAATTGTACATAACTGTGGGACAGGGTGTATCACCCATTTCAGGACTTGACTGTGACAGGGTTGGGAAAAAGAAAAATGCTTCATTCCACAGGGTTATAGGGGACAAGAATTTAGGCAAGAGCCTCCAGGTGAAAACAATTATGGTATCCTAGCAGATCTGGAATGTGCTGGGAGCAATCAAATGACTGGTTATAAAGGAAGGAAGGAATGTGTCCTGGTTTTCCCTGTTGAGGCTTGCTATCAATGTGAGGACAAAGGAAATGTTTATTTTCCACCCAGGGAGAGAAAAGGTGTGGTTTATGTTCCACTGGGGAGAAGGGTAACCTAAAAATTTAACCCTTTTTTAGGTGATCTGACAATAGACCTTTAAGCCCTAAGCCCACTGAAGTTGTATTCTTTTGTGTGGCTGTGAAGCATGACAATTATCTGATCTAGCACAACCACTTGCTTGCACACTCTTTAAATGCTTTACTTTCCTAACCTGTCAGAGGCCCTTAGAAATAACTCTTCGCCACTGGGGGGAAAAAAAGGAAGTCTTGTCTTCCAGCCACTGCAAATTTCCAAACTTTATTAAGCAAATAGTACTTTTTATTATTTTTTACTATTACTTTTAAATTCCAAATTAAATTAAATCCAAACATTTGTTAAAATAATACTAAGATTGTAAGTAAAGCCATATCTACCTTGGCACAGAGCTAAAAAATTTTTGAACACCTCATAGTGTTCTATAGGAACATTTTTTAAAGGGTTCTTGAAAGCACTTTACTGCTCCATAAACAAGGTCATATTACTGTTATCTCATCCTCTCTCTCCCCAACCCGATTGATTGTTGTAGCCAACTGTTGGACCTTCTCATTAATTAAGGCCTCAACCCGAACATCTGCTCAGAGGAGGTGCAGGGATCTATCCACAGGGAGCATCTTGCAAGACAGGGACCTAACATTGTAAACTGGGCAAGGGTATGTCTAACATGTTTATATGGCACTTAACACAATGAGAGCCCCTGACTCTCAGTTCTCTTATTCTGAAGCATGTCACTAATTTAAGTCCCAAAGTTACCTACTTTCTACATAAATTGTGTTCTCATTTTAATTGTAGAATTTATAAAAGATAAAGAATTATAGAGGTTGAGGTTATAAAAAAATAGTTCATTATACTACAATATTAATAACACTATTTTAAGTTTCCTACATAAATACATTTTTGTGTCCCTCACTTTGGGTCTTTATTCCACATTTGGGCTCTCGCAGGTTGAGTGGTGTGTGAGGCTCCGATCTTGATTGGAGCCTCTAACCACTATTATATTACTAAAACTGTGTTAAAAAACAAAACAAAACAAAAAACCCACTTAACATAAGTTTGAAAGATGGGAGGTATAGGCACAATCTATTCGTTTTACTCTTAAACCACATTGTTTTCTGCACGAGTAACATTGTTAACATTTAGCAAGCAAGTTTCTTTTTTTGTTTTGTTTTTTATTGAATACAATCATTCTTTGCTATACTAAGAGTGCTGTAGAACTCATCACATTTCTGCTATCAATTTATACCAGTCAAGAACTGAAGTATTATCAGTTTACTAATAAGTGAGAACCATATGAATTTTATTGTTTTGGTTCATTTTAACATAAAAATCAGAAATCCATTTTAATTACTCTACTATTCAAAAAAAGTAGATTAATACTTAGTATATAACAGACCAGTTCCACTATTTTATTATCCTCCCCTCTTCTGACTCCTTCTTATGCTCTCTGTGGTGGTCTCAGCTATGCATTTTATTTACTCTCTCCAGCTCTATTAAATACCTTTTGATTTATTTTCATTGGGAAATAATAATGGCCCACATCTTGCACTCATTGTTTAGGCAGAAATCCATCTAAAATCAATGGCTGTTTTACTTGAAAACAAACAAGGAGCCTGGTGGCATTTTCAAAGACTAACGAATTTATTTGTCGCATGAGCTTCCGTGGGAGAAAACCCCACTTTGTCAGACACTTCAAGCGCCTTCAAGCTCATGCTACTTTTGACTGTATGACTGATTACTAGACCAGGCATAAACTGAGGTAATGATTGAATTAGCAGGAATTATTTAAATAGCAAAGCTTCTCACAATCAAACAATTAACGATTAAGAAACCTTACAGAAGCCCCACAGCCTCTCTACTGAGAGATCACTTTTACCAGGGAAACATCCTTCTCTCCCCTTGGCCCTCTCAGTTCAGCTCTCCAGCTCAGGACATGTCAGGAAATAAGCTCCCCCACTGCTCTGCTCCCTTGCATTCAATGCAGAGCCCCAGCTCTTGGGCTAGAGCTAAGTGAGTGACAATTACCTCTGCTGTTCACTGGATTTCAATCCTCCCACACTGCTTGTCTGACTTGAAGACACCAGCCAGCAAGCACAGCTCACAGTGCACCTGCTTTCTCCTAGGAACTGCATAGTTTCCAAGCCTTATCCCCTCAATCAATCTTTTCTAACCCACTGCATCACTTCCTGGATTTCTATAGCCTACAGAGGTGTGTGTGGTGTGTGTGCATGCGCACGCTGAAACTACCTCATTTATAAGGGCCAGTCCACCCTCTGACAAAGGCTACTTGACTAAGGGTTGGCAGGACTGGGTTATATGTGAGTGGGATTACACAGTACTATTTGTAGTATGGTTCAATTGCACTTTAATCAGGTGCCCAATTCAAGTTAGTTTTTCAGTAGGCAGTACATTGGCAAAACTAACCTAAACTAAAAACAGAAATTTCTACCACTTTAACTATACTGGTATAATTAAAACACCACAACCCCCCTAGTGAGGATGCAGTTATACCATTACAAAGGTGCTTATACCAATATAGTTTATCTCTGTATTAGAGGGGAATAAGCTAGACTATTACAAAGCACCTTCACTGGGATAAAGTAGCTGCACTCACAGCAGAGATTGTACCCGTATAACTAGTTTAGTAAAAATATCACTCCCCTAATCAAAATAGTTATACTGCTCCAAGTCTGTGTGCACTCGGCCCACTCCCCTAATCAAAATAGTTATACTGCTCCAAGTCTGTGTGCACTCGGCCTTTGCTGGCATCCAAAAGCAATTGTTACTGATCCAGTCGTGCAGTCCCCAACATAATCGGGAGCTCTGACAATAAAAATGTTTTTGGATGGCAAACATTTCTGAGATTGGCTCAAAAACTAAGAGTCCCATTTCACCACCTGACCTCCCGTGACACTAAAAGCAACGTATTTTCTTATAAACCTCCTGCTTCAATTTATTTATTTTTTTAACTCTGGCCACAAGCTATTTCTCTGTAGCGACGCCTCTTATACCACAGTGATTGTAAAAATATATCATGGATTTTCACTTAAACAGTCATATTTTGTAGCTGTCACCATATCCATGTTCATGGTTGTTGTGAAGTATCAGTTTCTTTGCTAACGAAGAGTGGAATTTTTGCCTCATGACTGAATTATTTGGTACCAGGGTAACAAAAGCTTGTTTTAATGTTGAGGACAAAATTAAAGCAGGGATGGGACTTCCTCTAGCAGGATTCTGAAAGGCTCTGGCAGACTGAAGGACAGGAACTGAGGGAGATACACTTATCAGTGAAGCATTTGGCAACAAGAGACTGTTCTGGGATTTGCCTGCTTCACAGAATCTTCCCTTCTATTCCTGACCATAGCTTTCCAGTTGATCTCCAACTGAAGGGAACCTTTTTGAAAAAGGACTTGTAAAACCCTTGGGAACACATCACTGGCCACATATATTACAATCCTTTTATCTGAGGCTGATTGCAGACGTGGTCATATTTCCAGTTCCATTTCTTACAAAATATCTCTTATCTTGCATCATCTTCAAGGGACAGTTTTGATTTTCAGGGCCACTGATTGTATGTACCTGTCATGGCTAAAGATGGTAAGAAACATCTATTTTGCTCTGACTGTGGCATCTCCCTTACAACCCTTCAAAGACAAGCCCTTAGAAAGCAACCATCTCAACTCTTTGGGATTCTGTCTGTTGCTGAACCACGAAAGCTCATGCGATAAATAAATTTGTCAGTCTTTAAAAGTGCCACAGGACTCCGTTTGTTTTGCTGACTTAGACTAACATGGCTACCCCTTTGGAACTGAATAAAGATGGAATTTCTTGTTTGACTTTTTTACTACTGCTGTGCACTAAGCTGATGGTTTTAATGACTTATCCACAATTCCTCAAATCTTTTTTCTTAATTTATGATGGATCATTGTAGCACTTAGCACATATTCTCTAACTTGGTTTCTTGGTCTTGCATTAAATTACTTTATATTTGTTTACCCTTACCTGATTTTTCAAGCTGCGGGATCAATCACATGAATTATCCAAATCCTTTTGAATCTCATTGCATTGTTCTTCTTTGTTTGCATTCTCTCCAAATTTAGTATCAGCAGACGTGATAAGCTTGTAAACCACATTGTGGGTTTATAAATTTACATTCCCATTTATATACGCAAATGGCTACAGTAAAGGAAAGAAACGAAATGTTCATTTACAGTGCTAAAATTTAACTCAGTAAAACTAGTGTTACCAAAGGATTTCAAAGATATTTGTTCTTTGTGGTATGCTGATGGACTACTAACTAGAGAGGTAAGTAATGTCATAATTCACTTTGGTACTCAAAGAACAGACCACAGTCCACATAGTTTAGCTGTGTACTCTGCAACTACAGGACCATCATATCTGGAGTTGTCATTTTTTTAACTGCAATAATCTGATTCTGTATAAATTCATGAATATGTCACTCTTTTAATCTCCCTCATTATAGCTGGAGTTGGTAATACCATTTACAGTTAAAGTTGGGCAATCTTGCTATAATTTTGCCAAACTTCTTTTGTTTGGCCTGGAATTTTCCAAGCTGGGTGTCTACCTCAGGCTATTTTTTGTTGGTTTTTTTTAATATTTCTGCTAAAATAGTTCAACCATTTCTGAGGATAAGATTAGAGTAAACTATGTTGTTTTCCCTAAGTAAAACAAAATTCTTACAAAAATGTTAAGTTCTAGCACCCCCATGCTTTGGAACATGTACTTGAAATTTGGTGGGGAAAAGAAGAGTTGGCTTTGTTGTCATCTCCATGACAATTTGTCTAAATTTGGCTTAGCTATAAAGTTCTGAAAAAAATCATTTTGCACATGCTCAGTAGAGACTTGTTAAAGTCTGGCATCTTAAAAATCTGTGACGATTCCACCTATACTGAGCATGATAACTGAGAAGGAAGACTGAGTCTCTTGTGATTTCAGTGCTTCACTGCTGGTGCCCTGGCCATAGAGGAGTCAGAAGCAGCCCAGAAGAGTGAGGTGATGGAATTTGCATATGGGGGGGGGGGGAAGATGGAGGGAGCAGATTGGGTCAAGTAACCTGTGGGAAAACTGGTTCTAGGAGCATGGGAAAGAAACTGGAACTGCTGGACAAGGATACTTGGATCAGGAGTCAAGGGAGGAATCAGACTAGGCTTCAGGTGAAGTGAGGCACTGGGAGCTACTCTGCAGGAGTGGATATAATGACAGATTGGATGAGAAGGGTTGGTGGCCTGTTGCTGGAATGGGTGGGTGAGGTCTTGATGCCTGCATTTTGCAGGAGGTCAGACTAGATGATCGTACTGGTCCCTTCTGACCTTAAAGTCTATGAGTCTATGAGAAGCTGGAATGAGATGATTGGGACTGGCTGGACAAGGAGACTGCAACACGGAACTCTAAGAGAGTTGGGGAAAGATAAAAGTAAGGAGCGCAGGGAGGAAAACTGGGAATGGGCACTATGGTGGGGGGGAATGTTGGCTCTTTGACTCAGGGATTGGAAAGGGAGACTGGAACTGGAATAAGGAGTTTTGGGCAGAGGAGTCAGACTGGGCAGGCAAGGAGATCAGGACTGAGACTGGAGCAAAGAGCTTGGGTGGGGATAAAATGAGGAGCAATTTCGTGTGCTCCCTAGATCACACTCCCCTCCAGATCCTGGAACTTAACCCAAAATTCCTAAATCCAAACATCCGTCTGCTGTCTGCATATAGCTGTCACTACTAGCAAAATGTGTGCTTGATCACTGGATCAGATAGAGGATGACAATTTATTACTGCTATTAGTTATTCCTTTAACTCCAGTGATAGATGTCTGTGGTTTATGTAATGGTTCCAACCTAATGAACCATGTAGATTTCAGCATGATGTCACAGAAGGAAACATAAAAAGAAATTTAAGATTGCAAAGTCAAGCACTCAAAAGTTTAGGGAATGTTAGAGTTAAGGTGCAGGGCCAACCCTGGTGGGGGTGAGCGGGGCGACTGCCCTGAGCCCCACGCTTCCATGGGCCCCCACACTAGCGCAGTGGCAGAACTGCTAGCCCAGAGGCAGGGCGGAACAGTGGAACTTGGCCTCTGGGCTGGCCCGCCCCACCCCCAGGGTTGAAGCAGTCACCCCACAGGTACGGCAGGACAACAGAGCCCTGGCCTCTGGGCTGGCTCACTCCACCCCCATGTATGGGGAGGTGCCCAGGGGCCCCCATAGGCCCCACCCTCTCCTAAGGACAGCCCTTTTAAGGTGGTTACGACCACCTACGCAACATTAATTTGGCTCTCTTTTCAATACGCATTATAATGCAGTCTTTAATACATGATGACAATACTTTTCCACAGTGATCCTGCCTCATTCAGAGCCCAGGATGGACTATACTCTTTGGATAAATCCAAACTGTGTAGTCAAGGAAATGTTTGTTTTCAGAACCCTTGGATGATATGTTGCAGATATTGTAAGATGTATAGTGAATGAGATAGGAAATTACATAAATAAAAGAGATGTTGTTGTAGTTTAGGAAATTGAATATTGCCATGGAGAATTGGTTACTATCATTGTCTCTGTCACAAAATTTCTTGGTGATGCTGGGCAAATCATTTAAACTCTTCACAAGTAAACCTGACAGTCTTAATTCTCACATTTCCTAATTTGAGTGCTTGACAACTTAAATGTTTATTTAACTAACACGGCTACCCCTTTGGAATTATTTTTGTGTGTGATTTTTAAATATAGTAGTATGCTACATTAAAGTAAGTCCTAAATCCTTGTTTTAAGACTGGTATACACTGAAGAAATTTGGTATGCTAACTCTATCTGGGCTCCCTAGCCTGACAATAATATGCCAGGTCTTCATGATTCCAACTGCAGACTTGTTTCAAGTAAGGCTAAATATCTTGTATTTCTCCTCCATCCCAGATGCATTAATGCAGAGCCAAGATAAAACAACAAATGCTAATTTAGCACCTTCCATGGTACTAATACTCCTCCCACAGTTATCCAACAGTGCACCAATTCATGCTTAGGAGTTCTGTATGGCTTAGTTTCTGAATTTTATAAGCCTCCAGTAAAGTTTTGTAGAAGCCCGTCTTCCATACAAATAGCATTTGGACACTGTACTTCTCCAACAACAGAGTAAGACAATTTCTCAACAGCATCTCAGAAGAAGTGTCCTTACAATCACATGTGATACAGGTTATTTTTTCCTTCTGCTAATTTGGTAGTGTTGCTTGCCAGTATGAGATAGACATTTTGGCACTGGTGACCAACAAGGACACTAAGATCAAGTTGCAGCTGAACTGTTGGTGGCCTATGACCAAATGGATGTTGAATTCAGCATCATTTAGGCCATGTCTATACTGAGAAAACTACATTGATCCTTGATTGAGCCGCTAGTGTGGACCTATTTAATCGATCTCAGAAGCGCTCTCTGGCCAACTCAGTAACTCCACCCCCTCCAAGTGGAGTAATGCTGAGTTAAGGGAAGAGCTCTTCAAGTTGACACAGCTGAATGAAAAGAGTGTGGTAAGAGTAACTAAGTCAATGGGAGATGCACATTCTGTGGCATGCAGATTGCGCATCTCCTATCAACTTAGTCCCACTGTGTAGATTAGTCCATTAAGCTGTATCAGGCGAAAAAAATTAAAATCGCTGGCAGTCCAAGCAAGGCCTAAGGCAAAGAAGAAAACCTGATTATATTCTAAGGAACCGAACTACGTTCCTGGAACTTACCCATCAAAGCCACCTGAAACACCGAGGATGGCACCAAGGCATCATGTAGTGGGAGAGTGGGAGTTCAGAGGAAAAGCAAAAAGAAGAAAACCTCTCCATCACCCCAGTCAAGATCAAGAATGAGCAGGAAGCTTGGGAGATACCAAATCTATGTCACAGGACTCTGTTGTCTTTCTACAATAGACTAACACGGCTACCCCTTTGGAATTAGGCTTCAAAGGTGACAGCAAAGAGAACAGATGGAGAAGTCTGATGCCGGGCATACTGCCCAACGTAGCTTTCATTATTATTACTAGTCTGTGGCTGGGCTTGCAAACTCGTGGCTGCAAAAAGAGGCTTCCAGATTCTTTCAACTGTCTGTTAGTTGACAGGAAGTGAGGGGAAAGGGGGGGCCTGGCCTGGGGCTAAACTTGCCCCCCGCAGCACACGCAGCAGCTGCCCTTTTTCGTCCAGCCCCTGGGTTCCCACCGCCGGATTCCATGCTTTGCCGCTGCCCGCCGCCCCCTCTGGGCGACACGATGGGCCATTGTCCGGGGACGGGAACCCCGGCCCGCCGCCATTGGCAGCCGCTGGGTGCACACGCAGGGCGTTACGGGATGAAGGCCGTGCAGCGCCTGGGGCGCGCCGCAGCCTGGGGTACACTCCTGTTTAGCGAGGCTCGGCGGGCGAGCGGATCGATTCCACTGCCGGACACGCAGAGTCCACACAACCACCACCTGCTGCTGCACGCGGCGGCGGCGACTACTCCGTCCCTTCCCACCCCCGCCCAACCTGTTGGTCTATTAGCATAGCTCCGCCCTCCAAACGCAGCCGCCCAATGGAAGGCGGCGGGCGTGTGGGGGCGTGTCCGGGAGCGGTCGGGGGGCCGGGCGGCCGCGGTGCTGCTGGCTGAGAAGTGTGTGAGTTCAATGGGCAGCGCGGAGGGATGCGCAGGGGCCGTCGCGGCCCGGCTGCTGTTGCCTGCGTTCGGGGACTCGCCTCTGCGGCCATCTCACCGTGTCCCCCGCCGCCGCCCTCAGCCCAGTAAGGACCCCGCACGGGGGCGCGTCTCGCCGCGGGTCCGGCGCCCATATGGTGCTGCCGGGACTGTGCCAGGGGGAGCCGGGGGCGCGGTCTGGGTGGGGGGAGCGGCGTCCGACCGGGGCTTCTAGGAACTTGGGGGCTCTTTGATCCGCTCTCCTGCCTCCTGCGCCCCGGCGGGCCGGCCTCCAGCCTCCCCTTCCGCTCTGAGTCCTGGGCTTGGGGGCATCCTCCTCCCGGTCCGCGGCCAGCGAAGGAGAGCGAGGGGCGGGCAGGAGGATCCCCTAAACTTCCCGCCCCGTGAATCTCTCTGCATACGCTTCCCCCGGCCGCGCTACCTGCGCCCATTGCCGCGCAGCCTCCCCCCCTCCAGTCCCCTGTCATGTGTTTGCGGCTCTTCTCTCCATTGTATGGAAATGGGGCAGGAGGGCGCGGACGTGCGAGTTGGCTGCTAGCTGCGTCGGCCGGTGGAAGGGGCCCCTGCCTGGCGCAGAGTCCTGCTAGGAATGCGAGAAATTCCGTGTGCGAGGCGTGGGAGGCAGAGTAGCTCCCTTGCTGCAGTCGGGCCCAGTTGAAGCTCCACGGCAGCACTGTGCTCCGGCTGCAGTTTGTAAATAACCGGGGTGGGGAGCTTTTTGTTGCCCCCTTAAAAAAAATAACCCAGAATGGCAAACTTTTGCTCTAAAGGAAAGCTTCAGAATTTGGTCCTGGCACGGAACTTCATGGTGTGCAAGAGAAAATAGTGCTGAGAGAGCAGATTTCTGAAATAGTTGGTCTGGTTGGTGTGTGTGTGGTGTGGGTTTATTTGCTCTTAACCAGAGTCTGGAGATAGGTATTAAAAAGCTGGTGGACTTCATTCTTACACACTGTTTTTCAAACTAGAGTCTTTTGAAGGAACGTGAAACCTTTCCCCCCCTAGTAGTGAAATGCATGTGGTCTGGAAGGAAAGTTTTTTTTCTCTGTCTTGTGAGAAGTACATGCCAGGAAAAAATAGAAGAGCATATCTACAGCAAAACTTAACTAAATGGGATTCATAATATATAATAGAAAATATTAGAACTGAACGTTTATAGGAAAAAGTGTCTTTTTTGTGTATTTTAAAGTGCTTATATAAATCTTACTGTATCCCCTGACTCAGAGGTGGCTTTTGGGGTAGGCGAAGCAGGCGCACGCCTAGGGCCCTGAGCAGTAAGGGGCCCCATCATCTGATTCGCCTACCCCAAAAGTCACATCTGCCTCGGTTGGCAACAGGAGGAGGAGCTGGCTCAGGGGGATGGGGCTGCATGGGAGGGAGCTGGGGCTGGAAGCGGGTGGTGGGATGGTGAGGGGGAGTTGGGCCACAGAGGGGGGACCCTGTGGGCCAATAGGGGGTCCTCACGGGTTTTATAGGGGCCCCTGCAATAGGCCTTTGCCTAGGGCCCCCAATAGCCAAAAGCCGCCGCTGCCCTGACTAGTCATTGCTGGCTTCTCCTTTTGGTGTGGGTTACTCACACAGTAATAGAGGAGAGAGAAGCATTTTTAAAATAAGGAAATGTACATATAAAAGCAGAGTTGTGTCATGGGGCACTAGGGAAGTACCTAACACTGTTAAATTCATTATTGAAACTGTCGAAGTTGACATGTATCCTTTTTAAAAACTGAACATTCTCAGTGTGTCTCAGTAGTAGATCAAACAAGGAGTCATCCTGTGGCACTTTTAAAGACTAACAAATTTATTTATCACATGAGCTTTCGTAGGAGAAAATCCCACTTCGTCCCCATCTTCAAAGCATCTGACAAAGTGGGATTTTCTCCCACGAAAGCTCATGTGAAAAATAAATTTGTTAGTCTTTAAAAGTGCCGCAGGACTCCTTGTTTGTTTGGTTGACAGACTAACAGGCTACCCCTTTGGAACTTGTCAGTAGTAGATGTTACACTTGTTGAAAGAAGGAAGAGGTTATGTGAAAGAGGATTGCGAAGTAGTTTTCTGGCTATGAGAATAACACATGGGAACTGAGGAAGGTTGCACAAATGTTTTGCTCAACAGTATGTTTGTTTAATGTAAACTTCACCTGTAATCACCTCCTCCACACTCTTTAGTTACTAGGTTTCCATTAATCTAGTTGTCATGTTGAAATTACTTTTTTCATTTTCAGCAATTGTTTATGTATTTCCTACTACTTCTAAACAATAAATATTATCAAGACAGTTAGACTGGGTTGGTTAAACTCTAAATTTTCTTTCTTTATAAGCACCTGACAAATTAAGTAATACTGTAGTATCATTTTTTACCTAATTTCTTCATCTTTATTATTCTTAGTAGTTTTAAAACAAAATGGAGAAAAGTAATGGAAATTTAAATACTATATGTCAGAACATAAAGTATATAAAACATATATGTCAGAACTTATAGTGGGAGTATTCAGAACAGAGGAATTATTGGCGTCTTTAAATGATGTAAACATACAAAAATGTATACAATGCCTGTTTCAACCTGCAGTGAATACCTACAAATTAGTTATAATAAAGTCTTGCTTTTAGTGTTTATAATAGAAATAGTTAAGTTAGCAACTCTACCTAGGCGCAAATAAATGTACTGTAATCTCTGCAATTCAGGTTTTAACCATTTGGCCTATATCAGTGCTTCTCAACCCAAGGGCCACTTGTGGCCCAATCTGCTCTCAG